>VWZO01014689.1:193361-222003 GCA_013396975.1 Bucco capensis
CCCCCCCTCAAGGAGCTGAAAGCATGATCACCTTCAGCTTTGCTTCAGGCAGGTAGACACTAAGGAAATCAAGCTGTTGGGATCAGTGCTTTTTGGACTTTGCACTCAGGGAGGATTCCTGAAGTTGGAAAACTCTGCCCTTGAATCTGGCAGTGCTTGGGATTGCAAATGCTTTTCTGTGTGTGACAGAGCTGTGGGGCAGCTCTTGGCCAGCAGCTCCCATCCCCAGTTGCAGAGTTGTGCCTGCAGTTGGTTTATGAGTCAGCAGCAGCTCTACAAGTGCTAGGTAACCAGGAGAGTGTTGGGATGCTGAGGCAGCAGCTCTGGGATGCTTTTCAGGACATCAGGGCAGCTCCTCTGGCTTCTGGACTCAGGGTTCCATATGCAGTGGGCATGGAGCCTGGCTGGGACCTCCTGGGGTAGGAGGCTCCAGTGTCACCTCCCTGGACCTGGGAGGGCTTCATCCAGGGATTTTGGTGATCTAGTGTTGAAGGCCATGGATGAGTGCAGTGTAACTGTTTCCATGTGGGAGTTCACCTCAGATCCTGGGCTCAGCTTTGGGCTCCTCACTCCCAGAAGGATATTGAGGCGCTGGAGTGTGTCCAGAGAAGGGCAAGGAAGCTGGGGAAGGGTCTAGAGCACAAGTCTTATGAGGAGAGGCTGAGGGAACTGGGGGTTGGTTAGGCTGGAGAAGAGGAGGCTCAGGGGAAACCTTCTCCCTAACACCCTGAAAGGAGCTTGGAGCAAGTCAGGGGTTGGTCTTTCCTTTCAAGGAACCTTAGATGCAATTTGGGTGCTGCCAAGAGCTCACTGTGGAGGCCAAATGAAGTCTTGCTGTTGTTGTTTAGAGAGAGGAGATGAAAGCAGTGTGCTGAGCACTCTGATAACTTAGTGTCAGGAGGAGCAGGAGGCAGTGGCCATGGATGTGAGTCACACAGCAGCTCCAGAGCAGCTCAAGCCTTCTGGAGACTCCCTGCCAGCTTCCTCTGCTAGAGGAAATTCTTGTGGCCTGGCCTGCAGTCAGTGCTGCTTTTGGCCATTTCTAAATAGCTCCCTGCTTGCCACAATTAATTTCGTTGTTTATTATCTTGCATTAATTTATGTATCATGTAGCTATTTGGATAAAGAGCTCACGAGGGCCTCAGAGCCAAACTGGGTGTCACTGTTAGCTTTGGTTGCCAAGAGATGGGTGGGAGAGGGATGCTCTTCCAGATTAGAAGCAAATTTGGGTTTCTTTTGTCACTTGCTTTTAATTAGCAATTGGGTGAGAGGAATTTGAAGGGAAGCTTTTCTCCTTGGGTATCTAGAGGTTCTGGAGGCTGGCTTGTGTCCTGAGCTGTATCCTGGCCCTGGGCACCATTGAGCAGGATCTGGCCCCAGCCTCTTGCTGAACCCTTGAGCTCTTGCTCCCCTCTGGCTCTGCTCTGCTCCAGCCTCAGCAGCCCCAGGGCTCTCAGCCTTTCCTCCTGCCACAGCTGCTCCAGTGCCCTCATGTTGAGCAGATGCAGGTGTATCCTTGGGTGTTTGCTACCAAAGACATTCTGAAAGTGCAAGAGGAAGACTCAAGCCACTCAGGATTTCTCTAGATACCTTTTTTTGAATCACAGTATTGAGGGAAAAATCCTTCATTCTCTTCCCAGGTGATCAAGCTTCATCTTCTGCTGAGTGGCTGGGAGCTTCCTGGGTATGGAGAAGTTTTTCTCCCCAGGGTTGCTGCTAGGAAAGGACAGGGACAGCAGGAGGGACAGCAGCTTCCCCTCATTTGAAGGGTGCAACTAGAGGCACCCAAGTGTCAGTTCCCTGCCTCCCTTGATCCACACGCAATGAGGCAACAAACTTCCCAAGAGCTACACCCCAAAGCTGTTGTGAGCTTTAATTGGGCAATCAATAAGTGTGTGAGGAGCACTTACTTGGAGATCTCCAGATAAGGAGGTGCCCACATGTAAGAGAGGAGGTGAGTGCTCCTGATGAAGCAAAATCCTCATGGCAACAAGCTTGGGCACACTCAGCAGGGAGGACCCAGGGCTGCCTCAGCTCTCCTGTCACAGCATGGGCAGAGGGAAAGCTGCTCTTGTGCTTCCCAGCCTTTGATAGGATGGCCAAGGGGATGTAGAGCAGTGCCTGCAGGGGCTGAGGGCTCAGAGCTGGCCCACGAAGAGCCAAGGAGCTGGGAAGCTGCTGCTGTCAAGCAGCCCTTGCAGAGAGGAGAAGAATGTAGCAAGGCTAGCTGAAATCTCCCACCTCCAGGTGATCTCTGGGTGGCTGTGAGGAGCAAACACGTTTTGGCAGTTCCCACATTCTTTTGTCAACCTTGTGTTGTCTGGGAAAGAGCAGAGTGCCAGAAGGCCTTGCAGGGGAATAGCTTGGCTCGATTGGCAGTGATAGCACCTTTATCTAGGGCTTTGGAAAGTTATTAATGAGCTCAGCAAAGCCTTGCCATGCAGGAATTATAAATCACCTTCAGCAATGCCATGGAAATGATCAAGTCAAGTGAGAACATGCTTATTTATCTGTGACACTCTTTTATCACCAGCAAATAAAAGCAAAGAGAGAGAGGGAAGTATCTGGGGAGAAGTGCCTCGCTCGTAGTGTGAAGCACAAGCTGTCAGGTCAGGAATCTGCTGGCTGCTTCCAAAGGAGTGTGACCAGCAGGCTCAGGGAGCTTCTCCTCCCCTAGTCAAGCCACAGCTGGAGTATTGGGTCCAGTTCTGTGCTCTCCAGAGAGACAAGGAGCTGCTGGAGAGAGTCCAACAGAGGTTAGGGAGATGCTGAGGGCACTGGAGGAAAGGCTGAGAGCCCTGGGGCTGCTGAGGCTGGAGCAGAGCAGAGCCAGAGGGGAGCTGCTCCATGCTGAGCAAGAGCTGAAGGGTGCAGGGGGCAAGAGGCTGGGGCCACACTCTGCTCAGGGGTGCCCAGGGATGGGGCAATGGACACAAACTGGAAGCCAGGAGGAGAAACTTGCTTGCTGTGAGGGTGCAGAGCCCTGGCCCAGGCTGCCCAGAGAGCTTGGGGAGTCTCCTGGTGTAGATAGATTCCAAGGGCAGCTGGAGGTGATGCTGGGCAAGCTCCTGTGGGTGAGCCTGCTGGAGCAGGGAGATGGAGTGGATGATCCCCAGAGGTCCCTTCCAACCCTCCCCATGCTGGGATTGTGTGAGATGCTGGGAAGGTGTGATCCCTGTAGGATCCAGCAACAGGAGAAAAGGGGCAAACAACTGAGCTGCTGTTTTCCTCCTGTTGAAATTAAGCTTTGTACTAAACTCTGCCTTGGTAATGAACTCCAAAGTGGTCATGCACTCCAAATAGTAAAGGGCACAGAAGAGAGCAGCAGCTCCTCACTGTATGACCCTCTCTCAAATGTCAGGAGTAATCAAGTGTGAAGTGCTTAATGGCTCATGATTTGCACGCCACTCTTTTGATTGATGTACCACTTAGGAGAGGATTGATAGTTTTGCACAGGGATGTTGATGGGAATCTCTCAGCAGCACCTCTCTTGTCTGGAGTGCTGGGGAGAGCCAGAGCAGTGTGTGTTTGAAGCCATTGTGCTCCCAGCAGCTTTGTTCAAGGGGCAGAAATAGTGCTGGGTTGTTTGTTCTCATGTGTCAGACCCAGAACTGTCTATATTTAGGCATCTTCCCAAACCTTTGTGTCAAGCAATTCTCTGGGGAGACCAAAATAGCTTTGCTTTGCCTTTTTTTTCTTTTTTTCTTCTTTTATATAATGTCATCCAGCCATTTAGAGAGGATGTGATGACTAAACCATATTAAGGCATCTTGCTATATAGCTCTGGAGATAGGAGTTTGAGCTCCCTTCTGGGCTCTTCACAGTTAACCCAAGAAGAACAAAAGGGCCAGAAGCAGCCTGTGCTTTGCTGACGTGATGTGGCTCCCTCCCAGCCATGCTCCAAGTTCAAACAGTAGCACAAAACCATTGCTGCTATGCCAGAGCTGGGCTGCAGAGTGAAATTCCACCTGCAGAGAGGGAGACAGCAGGAAAGGATTTGTGCTCAGCATCAACCCACAGAGCCTTGGCAAGAGACAATCCCTTCAAGGGTATCCATGCCCAGCTGGCAGTGCCTCAGGAGCTTGTAGAGAGCACCAGCACTCTGCAAATGCTCTTGGATAGCTCCTGAGTACAGCCCAAGAGCAGGAGCCTGAGCTGATGCTGGCCTTGGAAGCCAAGAGCCATTTCAAAGCATGATGTTGGAGCTAGGTGCTAGAGCTTCCCCTGCTGTGCTCTATCCTAGCCTTCCTCTTGCCTTGCTAGAGAGCTGCTGGGATGCAGGAGCTGGCAGACAATCCCTGGGCAGTGCTTGGAGATAGACATCTCTATTCCCTGGAAGCAAGGCTCCTGACAGGTGGATTAGTGCTTGCTGAGGTGAAGATTCAGCCCAATTCATCAGCACGTTGTAAAACATCAGTGGTTTGGTTGGTTGGCTGGAAAACTGGAGTTGTTTAAGCAACAAACCTCACAATTTTCTGCTTTATTTATTTATTAAAAAAAACCCCATTAATTTCTTAGTTTGCTTAAAAAATAATCCCCTTAGTTATGTGCTGCTGCTTCTGCTCAAGGGAAAGCATCAGCTTGTTTGGTCTAATTGAGTCATTATTTGGAGCTGATGACTTGACTCATCTCTTCAATCTCCCAGCTTGTAGGAAGGTGAGGAAACTTTCCCTGCTAGATGAAAGCTCTGATAGAGCTGGAGCATTCCAACAGGGAGAACATCCCAACCCTGGGCTCAGCCTGCAAGGTTGCAAAGATCCAAGAGGTGCTTGCACCATCTCTGCCCCAAAGGATGCAGCCCCAACTGCTGCTTCTGAGAGCTCTTCATCACCCCAGTGTATTGCTTCAGGAGTGAATGTCACATCAAACCCCCCAACCCTGCACATCCCTCTGCATGACAGCACTTTGGGGTGAAGGGCTGTGTGGTTTTAATCCTACAGGTGCCAGGAAGGGAAGGGACAGCTCCTGGAGACAAGGCAAGGACCAAGAGTCTTTCAGCTGGTGATGGGTGATGCATAGCTAAGCTATTATTATGGATCCATGGAAATGGATGAAGTGTGTATATTTTGAGGGGTTTTTGGCAGTTGTGATCTCTCAGCTGTGTAGCAGAATTCAGAATCATTTTTAGTCTTTTTTTTTTTTAAGAAGAAAAACTCATTTTTGACTTTTGGGCTTTGCTGTGTGTGTGCCTCCTGGAGTTATTTAACAGATGAGTTGTCTGTGTATTTAATGATTTCTTGGATGCTTTTGCCTGTCTCCTTCCCTCAGCAAAGGCTGACTGAGAAGAGAGGTTTCAGCTCCTGAGTTAGCAGCAGGATTGTGTGAGATCCAAGTAGGTTGGAGAGGTTTCTGTGGGAGAGCAGCATGGAGTTTCTGTGCCTAACAGCCAGGAGAAGTGATGCTGCTTCACTCCCAGAGGATAAGCTCAGGCCCTGGTGGCACTGGTGCTTGTCTCTGAAGCCTTGCAGCAAGGAGATGGTCTCTGGGCAAGCCAAACCTCCTTGGCTAGGATTAATGAGCCATTCCAGCTCTTGAGCCACCCCTCCTGGGCTCTGCTTTGTGCCTGAAGCTGCCTCAGGAGCAGATTGCTGTGGCACATCTCCTCTCCTGTTCTCCTCATGCCCTTGGAGCTAGTGAGTCCATTTCTGCTGGGGCTTTGCCCAGGAGATGGAGGTGTGTGTGTGGAGCTTAGATGGCTTTGGATTTCACACCATGCTCTACTTGTACTCCCAGGTCCCTTCCTTTCTGTTCTGAGCATTCCCAGGGAGCAGCAGTCTGAGGGCAGTCTGGGCTCTGTTTCTGGAGAGCTTGTACTTGTGTTTGTGCCACAAAAACACATGCTTGGTGTGTAGAAATACTGGGTTTGGGGTTTTTTTTACTGCTTTTCTCATCAGAGCTTCAAGGGAAAGATGGAGAACTCCTCTTGATGTGTAGCAATCATGCAGTCATCATCAACAGGAGGCAAAGATCTAACAAGCTGGTCCTGAAAAGGAAGCTGAGGTGATTTGGAAGCAGAGTTTGCTACAGCACATCCAATTCTACAGCTTGACTACTAAGAAAGGCTCAAAAGAAAGCTTCCCCCCCACCCCCCTTGCTGGCTTCTAAGCATCTTTATTTATCCTCCTCAGGGGCATCACAGTGAGGAATTAGACTGGACCAGGAGAAGGCCTTCATTTTACCAGAAACTCATTAATTCATCCCATTTATCATCTCCCTTCACCCCAAACCCAGTGATGGCAATGATCTAGAGAGGCATTGGGAGGCAGCCCCTGGCACTCCTGCAGCATTCCTGGGGAGCAGAGCCAAGGCTGATTCCCTTCCTCTGACTTTTAGGTCCCAGGAGCTAGGCTTTGGGACAGCTTGGAAAGCCTGAGGAGCATTGGGAGGTGAAGCAGAGCTTGTCCAGTACCAGAGAGCTTCATGGTGAGGAGCAGAAAGAGACTCTGCAGACAATGGAGTTGTCTCATTAACACAGCCAAATCTGTTCAGAAATGGGAATGGCAGGGAAAGAGAGAGAGCTCATGTGGCAGATGGGGGAGAGAAAACCCAGCCTCCTGAAGAACAACAACAACATGGGCAGGGGGGGAAGAAGTGATTTTTTTTGTTCCTAAGGGCACAGTTAAAACATCAGCTTAAAGTATTTGCAGGCAGTGAAAAGCTGTAGAAAAAGAAACCAGGGATGAAAGACACAAAATATGCTATCAAAGTATATATATTTTTTTCTCCAAGTCTTTAAGCACAGATTTCTTTGCTCACTGACATTTATAAGCCTGAAACAGGAATATCTTTCCTTAGCTTATTTGCTTTGTCCTTCATTTCACCAAGAATACTCTTCTAGGCTTTTTCATGAAAGTTAGCTACAAATACTGACTGAAAAATAGTTTCCCTTCCTCTGTGCCTGTTCTGTCCCTCTTCCCATCCAGGATTCCCATCCCAGGAGACTTTGCTGCTACTACAAAGAAGCTCCTTAAAACATCTATGTCAAATTTTCTTCAAAGTTCATGGACTTAACTCGATTTACTTGAGCAAAATCATGTTTCTGTGCTGGTTTATTCTCCTCCATTCTCTTGATGAGCTCCTAATCTGGAAATCAGTATTCCATTAAACACATCAAGCCTTTCCCAAAGTGTGATGGAAAGATCCATTGCTATTTCAAGAAGGGCAAAGGGAAGAGCAAGGGCTCAGGGATTGATTGATTGATTTCAACTTTCCGTGGGCAAGAGTTGATTTCCCCCCAAATTGAAAAGTATATAGCTTAGATAAGAATATATATGTATTTTGTTGCAGTTAGGTACCTATATAGTAGTTATATACATATATTTTGTTGTAGTTGTGACTTACTTGAAGAGAAATAGAACACCAACAGATTCCAGCATTGGAAGCCAAAGATAGGCTTCATGGTGATGATCTAGGAGGTCTTTTCCAACCTAAATGATTAATGATTCTGTGATACCAGCATAATTACTTCAAGCTGATATCCATTTCAAATCAATGTGATTTGTTCTGAGAGGGGGGAAAAAAAATGGAGCTTTTCCAGGCTGGAAATCATTTAGTGTGTGAGTTTTGCTTGGCTCTAGTGCAGCTGATTGTGAGCTTGTGGGTGATCTAACAGGGATGCTTTGGGAGCAGTGTGTTTGGAGAGCTTTCTTCAGGCCTTGCAAGAGTCATGATCTTGGCTTGCTGGAGTGGAAGACAAGGGGGGAGAAATCCTCAGTGTCAGTAGGCACTGGATCCAGCTAGTCCCTGTGAAACTGGTGACTCTGAAAAGACAGGGAAGGAAGAGGAGGAATGGTCACAAAAAGCTTTACCTGGCATCTTTTCCTCTCTTCCCAACAGCCCAAGTAGGATCTTGAGCCTTGTACTGGATTGCTTATCATCTGAGTGCTTTAATACCAGGAGGATGCTCAGGACACCTCTGTGTTGAAGAGTTTCTAGGAGTTATATTCCTTAGTGTAATATTAGAGTTTACATGTTTCCTCTTAAAAACCTTGAATAATGGAAGAAAATTCTGTCCAGAGAGGTGGAAGATGTCCCATTCCTGGAACCATTCCAGGGCAGGTTGGTTGGGGCTGTGAGCATCCTGCTCTAGTTGGAGATATCCCTGCTGAGTGCAGGGGAATGGACTAGAGGAGCTTGAGAGGTCCATTCCCAGAAGGGGTGAGCCTGGCTCTGTGGAGTCTGTGGCCCATGTAGCAGAGCAGGGAACCCTGAAAGGCATGGAGTAGATGATAAATGATGAGATGTGAGTAACTCCTGGGAACACCCTTTCCCTTTGACACCTCTGCATGCCTGGCTCTTTGTGCTCTGAGGCCCTGGAAGGCAGTGGTGCTGGTGAGCTTTTATCCCCAGCTACAGGGAGAGGTTTCTGGGCTCCCATACCTGTTAGCTCCCTTTCAGATGTGTTAGTGATGCTGCTGAGTTCTTTCCAAGGCATGGAGAAGCAGCCATGTGTGGAAGCATCATGTTTCTGAAGGTGATGTCACCCTGAGCCTGCTGGGTGGCACTGCTGTGTCCTGGCTTGGGGACAGGGAGAGCATTAGCTGTTTTCCTCCCTCCTCAGGCCAAAAGGAGCCAGATGAATGCAGCTTTGCCAGGAGGGAGCCATGTGCCATTTCCATGTGTTGGGCTGAGCATTCCACTGCCAAGCCCAGTGGGTTCCTGTCCCAATGCCTCTTCAGAATTGGCACTGGCTGCCTGTCAGCTGCCATTCCTTAAGTGGTCATGGAGTAAAGCAATTGGAGCCCTTTGTGTCCTGCTCTGTGTGTGAATGCAGGTGGACATGGGGTAAGCCACAGGAGGCACAAAGCAGCAGCTGATTTTCTGGCAGTGTCAATAAAAGACTATCATTTTGTGCCTTTCCTTATTTTTTTACCATCCCCAAGCCAGCTTTTGAAGTGACTCTTGTTGGAATCAGGATGCCCTGAGCTAGGAATTACTCCTGAAGAGTGTGCTGGTTGTTAATTCTTTGCCTGGGGCTAAGAGGACATCATTAGCTCGCTTTGAAATGGCTAGCAACTAACAACTCTCCCTTCCTGTTTTCTCCATCCAGCTTGCAAAATTGGATACTACAAGGCTCTCTCCACAGATGTGGCTTGTGCCAAGTGTCCTCCTCACAGCTACTCCATCTGGGAAGGCTCTACCTCCTGCACCTGTGACCGGGGCTTCTTCCGAGCGGAGACTGATGCTGCCTCCATGCCCTGCACCCGTAAGTTGCCCTTGCAACAGGCTCTTTTCCTCTCAGTAGCTGGGTTTTTTTGTCTCCTGCCTGCCTTTCATGGTGTATGGAGGCAATGCTGTGTCTCTGGAAGGTATCCTGCAGCATTCAGGAGCTCTTGGAGTCCTTTGACACTTGAGTTGTGAGCCAGGGAGATGCTTAGCAGGAGACAGAGCTGCTCAAGAGGAGTGACTCCCACACCTCACTAACAGTGAAATACAGCTCTGAAGTTCCAGGCTGAGGACCTGTGCAGTGCATCTCATCACCCTTCATCTCTTTAGAGAGAGAGAGGTAGAACTTGGGAAAGCTTTTCTCTTATTTATATCACCTAGGTAATGTTTGAATCCCATTTATAGAGCTAATGAATTGGAAATGCTTCCCCATTTTCTGCAGTTCAGCTGTGTGTGTCTGGGAGTGAGGGAAGGCTGAGAGATTTCTTTTGTACCATCTTAATATATTCCAAATTTGTTGTGGAGAGATGACTCACATGTATTCCAATCTTCCTTTCTCCCTTACAAGGCAGAAACCAAGTATGTCCATAACTAAGCCATCACTCATCCCTTCCCCACACCCCCTTGCTTCCAGTTCTTCCTCAGTCATCTCCTGTTGGGTGCTGGTTCAGCAGGTCTGGGTGGAGCTAGAAGCAGCTGCTTTGGCTCAGGAGGAGAGCAGAGAGGTCCAGAGCTCCCTTGGCAAACACTCCCTGGGGATGGAGGTCTGACTGTGTGGTGAAACCTTGCTGAGGTGGGTAGGGATATGCTTTTTGTGCTGTAATTTACACCAGGAGCCAGAAAGCTTGACCATTTTGGTAGGAGAAACTTCTTCTTGCACCAATCAAACTGTTTGGAAGATATCTCCAAATAACATTAGCCCAGCCAGTGGTAGCCTGACCAAATTGGAGTTAGTAATCTGCTGGTTGAATTTCAGGAGGCCTGTGGAGTGAGTGAAGGATGAGGAGAGAGCAAAACACTCCCATTGTGGGCAAATCAGTGCCAAAATGTGCCCCTGCAAACTTAGCTCTGCTTTTGTCCAGCCTTGGCCCTGCTGCTGGCACTCTTCCCCATGCCTGTCTCTGCAGGTCAGTCAGAGTTGGAGCCCCTGATCTTGGCCTTGTACCCTGACAGTAGGAAGAGGGGAGACTCTAGAGAGAAGGCAAGAGCCATGCTGCTGGCCTCAGGCTTCCTCTCTGCAGCAGTCCAGGAGGACTTGGCCTGCAGAGGCAAGCTAACAGCACAATCCCATGGACACCTGGTCTCTGCACGTCCCATTTCAGAGCTTGGCATTTTCCTGTAGCCTAAGGGCTGCTTCTTTCCTATGATCCAAGGTGCAGGAAGACCCAGAGGTTGTTTCTGAGCTGGCTTGTGGAGACAGCTTTGCTCCTGCACTCCCTGCTGCTCTTGCTCCCCTCCCCTCTTTGAGCTTGACCTTAGCAGTGGATGCTTGAACACGGCTTCTACCTGCACAGGCACCACATGCAGTGGATGGGGTGCAAGGGGCTCCTGGGGGGCTGTTTGCCATGTTCCCCCCCCCACTCAGCAGCCTCCTGCAGGTGACAGAAGGTGTTTAGAGGACTTGTTCTGAAGGAGCTCCCTGTTTGTCTGCCTCTCCTGATGAGAAGGGAGCACAAACATCAAAGGTTCTTCCAGATGGATTCAGGCTCTAATCACTTCTTCCCAGTTGGTTAAAGCAGGTGACAAAGCCAATTGCCATCTGCTGACAGCCATAATCATCAGGCACCTTCTTTGTTCAGGATGCTCCCTGCTGCTCTCCCTGAGCCCTGCACTTAGTGATTGCTCAGTGGGACCATGAGCTCATGAAGAAATGAAACACAAGAGCTGAGAGCCATTCTTCTAGCAAAAAGAGAGAGGGTCTCTGCTCCACTGGCTTGTAAAATCAGGTTGCTGCTCACCTGGAGAACTCTTAGATCAGGTGAATCAAGTAATTTGGAGAGAACACCTGGAATGGGCTGTGGCTTGATCCTTTATTATAGATTTATGGTTAGGGTTGGAAGGGACCTTCAAGATCATCTATCATCTCTTTCCAACCCCCCCTGCACAGGCATTCCTAAACCCATTTTAGGCTGAAGAACCTTTGGTTTTGCAAAGCTTTGCCCCTTGGCTGTTGATTTCCTTCAGTAGTAAACTGGCTGGCCTCCTCTCTTAGCTCATCTCTCACCTTCTGAGCTGGGGGAGGAAGTGTTAGGACTTTGCATCAGGCTGATTGTGCTCCTGGATGAAAGGGGAATTCTCCAATTCTCCAATTCCCCTTCCTTTTCTACTCATGTAATCCCCATGGTAAGTCATAAAAGCAACAGCTACATCCTGGTTAGGAGAGAGGCTCCAGAGGCTTCTCATTCCATAGCACTGCTCTGGGACATCTCCCTCCATCATGGAGCTGGAAGAGCTGTGCCTAACCTTCAGGAAAGCCAAGCATCTACTCAAACTCTCCTTTTAGTATTCTGCTCTCCTTCAGCTGTGCTCCAGGGAGTAGTTATGCCCAGGGAAGAGCAGCACATGGTGGGAAGTGAGTGTAGGAGTGAGCTGTGTCAGAAGGTCAGGCATAGGCACCTGGGCATAAAACATCTGCTGATGCATTCCCCCTCCTAAAACTCACCTCATGGGGATCACAGAATCCTAGCACTGTTTAGGTTGGAAAAGACCTCCAAAGTCATCAAGTCCAACCATCATATCATTAAATCATGTCAGCAAGTGCCACATCTCCAGGGATGGTGACTCCCCCACTTCCCTAGGGAGCCTGTGCCCATGCTTAACCCAAGCATCCCAGCATGATGCTCCATGTATGTGTGGCCACTGAGGAGCAGGGCCCCCCTGGATCTACTGCTTGGAGCTAGCTCAGGAGCTTAGACACTCAGCTGTGTGCCTGGCCATGGAGGTGCTGTGCTTGAGCTGTGGCAAACACAGACTCCTTTCCCTTCTGCAAGTGTCTCAGAGGTGATGCTGAAGCAACTCTTCATTCTCTTCCAGGGCTTGCTCTGTGCTAAGGTGAAAGGAGAACAAATTGCTTTACTGACCCACAAATCCATGAGGCTGGAGAACCATCAGGCTCCATCGTGCTCCTCATCCCTGCCTTTTCCTCCTCTGTGAGGAAAGGAGCTGCAGCCTGGCATGGGCAGGTGCAGTTCCCACCCAAGGGAAGGGATGTTGCTCCTGGGTCCCCATCAGTAATGAGTTAGCTTCTCCAACTGCTCCTTGACAAACAATGCTGACATTATGAGGGAGAGCAGGACAGCTTTGCATTGTTGATCTTGGCCCTTCCATTCAGTTTATTAATGATGTTTAATTGGGAACCCTTTACAAAAGAGAGCTTTACCAGCAGAGACTGTCCAGCTTGAAAGCTCCCTCAGGAAATGACCCTGAAGAATTTCAGTCTCTTGTGCCACCCAAACACTGAGTGATTGGTAATTCTGGCCTGGAATCTCTCTGGAGCAGCTGAGTTTAAGGCAGTTGATAGCCAAGGAGATAATGAGAGCAAATTCAGGGGAGATGCAAGAGAAAAGTGTTTGCTTGACAAGGCCTTTCTCCAGCTGAGCTGATCAAGAAATGGCTTCAAACAGCAAAGCTCACTCCCTTCTCTTTACATTCCCCCCTGCTAATTGAATTTAGTACACTTGCTAGATTTCCTCCAGAAAGTATATTGTTTTTAAATTACCATTTCAGTGCTATTACTCAAGGCTCCTGCTTCTAATGCTTTCTGACAGTTATCAGCATAATGAACCCTAATGAAATGATGAGCAATCCACAGTGGAAACTCCAAATGTGGATTCCACCAGAGCTTGTGTGGCTGTGCTGCTCTGGTTGGAATGCACATTAAAATCACACTGTCCTTATTTGTTCCCAAGGTCAAGGCTTGGGAAAGAGGTCTGAAAGGTCTAAACGCTCCCATTTTGTGGATGTTGTAGCTTAATAACACATTCTTCAGACAGAAATCTTTGACCTGCTTGCTCAAAAAGCAGAGTGGATTTACCTAGCTAATAACTGTGCTTACAAAGGAGCAATTAGGCACGAGCTGATGATTTGAGCAGAGGTTTATTAGGATTGCTTAGACTTATAAATAGACAAATGTGCTTCTTTTTCCCCCCCCTTCAGCTTCACTTGTGCCTCTCCTAAATGTCCAGACAGACTCCCAATTGTTGCTGGGTTGGCTTTTAGCAGAGGTGTAGCAAGCAGGGCACAAGATGTTGGATGGAGAGGTAGCTTTGCACTCCTTCAGCCCAACCTGTGCCCTGTGGCATGAAGTATATGGCACTAGACTGACATTTCTGGCACATCCATACCTTCAAGACCTGCTTGAGGTCTTACAGCATCCTCTGAGGTTGTTCATTATGTACAGCAGACATCACAATGAGCTGTACTAAGGCACTTGCAAGAGCACAGGGCATAGAAAATATGGAGAGAATGGTTTTTCCTTCTCCTCAGAGGCTGGGAAAACAGCTGCCAGAGGGAAAGAAAGGGCTTGTGAATGGTGGGAATCTCCAAGGAGAAGGCTGTCTCCTCTGAAATACAGAAGGGGAGTGGTTATGGCTGAGAGAGACCAGACAGGAGTCATTGGACAATGTGTGTTTATAATCAGGAGACTTAAAATCATCTCTCCTTTAAGTACACCAACTGTTCATTAGCTGTCTTCTGAGTTTTTTTATTTTAAGGCCAGAGCCTTAAATTAACAGAGACATTTACTCAATTAAGTGGGGGCTTTGATTTGGGTAGTGAGGACCCAGCTCTGGAGAGTTGGTGAAGTAAATTAGAGGACTAACAGGCTAAGAAGTTGAGTGAGTAACAGAACAACTTCTTTTTCTGGTTGGATTTCTTTCCTGTCAGATAACTTTCTAGTATTCACAGTGGAATTGTCCTCCAAAGAGGAATGAACAGAGGAGGTTCTGCCTGCAGCACAGCTTATCAGAGGAGATGCTGTGTCTTAGCACATGTGGTGATGCTAAATGTTCTTGTGTGGTGGTTTTGGGCAGAGAGACCCACAGGGATGGATGGCACCAGCAAGCATTGCTTGTCCCACACCTCTGCCAGTGGTTAGTGGAGCTCTTTGCTTCACTCCTTCATCCTGGAGAGAAGAGGAAATATCCATTGGCTTGTTTGCCAGGTGAAGGGAACAAAGCCTATTGTGCAGCTGGTAAGCAAGGTTCATTCTGGCAAGCAGAGAGGAAATGGAGCATGCCAGTGAAACAGGCATTTTCTCCTTGGCACTGCTCCATGATCCCCAGCTTGGCAGAGCTCCCACTGAGGCACAGGAGGCTTGTCCAAGCAAAGAAATGGATTGTTTACCAGAGCAGTTGTATCAAATGCTAATGGTGCTCAGAAAGGAGAAAGAGCTGAGTGATATATCCTCCAGTCCTGGGCTCAGTTTTGGCCTCCCAGAAGGACACTGAGGTGCTGGAGTGTGTCCAGAGAAAGGCAAGGATGGGGAAGGGTGTGGAGCACAAGTGTGCTGAGGAGCAGCTGAGGAACTGGGCTTGGTTAGGCTGGAGGAGACCTTCTCACTCTCAACAACTCCCTGACAGGAGCTTGGAGCAAGGTTTTGGTTAATCTCTTCTCCAAGGTGACGTGTGATAGAAGAGGAAACAGCCTCAAGTTGTGCCAGGGAAGCTTCAGGCTGGATATTAGGAACACTTTTTTCCCTGAAATGTTATTGGCAGCTCCACACTTGTACAGCTTTACTGAAGCTTGAGGAGATGGAGAGGAGAAGCCAGAGTGCTTGCTCTTGATGGCTGTGCCTGGCACTGCTTTGCTAGACATCTTAGTGAGGGAACTTCAAGGCTTGATTCTTTAATGATTACTCTTTGCATCCACTCTGACAATAGTCCAGTGTGTTTCACACTCAGCCCTGCCTCCAGGGAGAGGAGTTTTAGGCTGGTGATTCAGTTAAGGACTATTGATTCGACTTGTTAAAGGCTCTCCAGGCAAGAAGAGCATCTCCTTGAGACAGCAGCAGCAAGCTGCTCCTGTGGCTGAGAGCCTGTGCAGAGTCCTATGCCTAAAGCTATGGCATGGACTTCTAGTGCCACCTCATTGTGTGCTCCAAAGATGTGTGGAGTTGGGCATTGTAGGAGCATTGTTCTCGTGCTTCTTGCTGTGTTGGACACAAAAGCTGACTTGCCTGTGAGCAACTTGCCATCCTTCTGCTAGTGCATCTCTTCCCTCCGAGGGTCATGGAGCACTGCAACAGGCTCCCTAGGGAAGCAGGCAGCATCAAGCCTCACAGAATTCAAGGATCATGTGGACAATGCTCTTAGACACATGGTGTGATTGGGTTTTTTAGGGCTATGCTGTGCAGAGGCAGGAGTTGCACTTGGATGATCCTCATGGGTTCCTTCCAACTCAGGACGTTTTCTTGCTAGGAGACAGTTGGATGCTTACTCCCAGATTGCTGCTGCTGTAATCCAAGATTTAACTGCTCCTCCAAAGAGGCCAGTCCATCCTGGGCTCCTGAGCCACAGCAGCCTTCCTGTTGTCTGAAGCTTGTTTGTTAGGTACCACATTAGCTGCAGAGTTGGGAATCGCCGGGGATGACATGGCTCAAGAGGAGCCTTTTGCCAGCCCTGGGCCCAAGCCCTGCTGCTCTGCCTGCTTGATTTGGGCTACCAAAGCTGAGCTGGCACTCTGCTGCATTCAGCAGGGTGTTGGGAGAGTTTTCCCAGTGGGAGGGTGAGGTTAGGAAGCTCCAAACTGCAGCAGGTTATTGTTTTGTCTTCCCGTTTGTTCCGAGCGGTTTGAATCCTTTACCAAGCTGAGGTTGACTTTTTCTGCCTGGAATAAAAAAGAGAGAGAGGAGATTTTTTCCTCAAGGAGAATGTGGGGATGGTTAAAAGAAGCTTAAAGTCTTTTCTACGTGCTTGAGCTTTCCTGATGCTTGATGGGAATTGCCAATGAAGCTTCCTTCTGATGTCAAACTGTCAGGCAAAGTGATAACCTCCTGGAAAATCATTATCCAGTGCCCTGCCTGCAGAGACATTTGGTACCTGCTCAGTGAGCTTTTACACACCTGCACACACACATACACACACAGCCTGAGGAAATGATCTTTTAATTCATCTTCTCCTCCCAGGCCTCAAAAGCTTCATCCTGCTTGTTGCTTAGTCACATCCCAACCTTTGGAAAGCATCTTTTCTCTTACAGGAGGGTGCAAATGCAATGATCTGGTGATGCTCCTTGAGGGTGCTATCTCTTTGAAACATCTCCATTAGCACTTGCACTGAGAGTGTGGCTTTCAGCTCAGGTGTTTTACTAGATCTCCTCCCACAGATAGACCTTTGGAGGTAATAAATATTAACCATACCATAGGTTAGGAGCAACGAGCTGTGGTTGCAGTGATAGCATCACTTGAGTCCTTAGTGGGTGAGGATGCAGCCAAAAGAATCCACTAGCACTGAGGTGGCACAGGAGAAGATGCTGTACAGGAGCTTGGGCAGGAGGCTGGAGACAGCTTCATGTTTGGGTGTCATCTAAGGGCATTTGTCTGCAGTGCTAAATTCACTTGAAAAGTGGCAGAACCCTGTGCTGAGGTGGGGTTTTTTTTTTGGTTGATTTTGTGATTGGTTTTCTTTCCCAAAATGCTACAGAATGGCTCCTGAGGTCTGATAAAATTAGCCATGGCAAAGGCCACAACTTTCTCTACAGCCTTTGGTCCATGAGGCCACTGAGAAAAGGGAAAAGGATTTTTTTATTTGCTTATAGCTAAAAAAAGGTAGTCTGCCCCAAATGTGGAGCTGCTGATGGTTTCCAAGTGGGATTCTGGGGCAGCAGAGAAGCAAGCTGCAAAAAGCCTGCCTTGTTCCTTGGCATTTTATGGGTCAGCAAAGTCACTCAGGAGCTGCTTTGCTGGGAACTATTTCTCTCTCTTCTCCTTTCCCTCTCCTTTAATCCACTCCTCCTAAGCAGACAGTGTGGCTGAACAGAATGAACTTGAGGTGAAGACAGTGTTCTTTATGTCAAACGAGTCTGTCTGGTCCAGTTGTGGAAAGCTGTAATTGAATTTAGTGCCTCCACCCCCAGAGACTTGGAGCAGAGCAGGCATAGAGAAAGGAAGATGTCAGAGCAGGGAGATGAAACCCTGTGGTCATTAGCATTTAAATACAGTTCCCTGGCACAGTGCACTTGCAGCTCTGCTCTCAGCTCCCAGGGGCAGTTCTCAGCTCTGGGGATGGCTCAGCCTTCCAGCTGGGCTCAGGAGTGCTGGTGGATGGGAAGATGCCCATGAGGCAGCAATAGAGGCCAATGGCATCCTAGGATGCATGAAGAGGAGCGTGGCCAGCNTGGCATCTCTGTGCCTGCCTTGCTGCAGCCTCTCCAGCCCCAGCATGGCCTTAGAGGTGGCTTTGTGCTCCGTGGAGCTTGGCCAGGGAGAGCTGCTCTGTCCTCTGGGCTCCTGGCTCAGTGCACAGCTTGGTACAAGCTAGTACAGCCTGGTTAGAGGTGGCCCTGGAGGGTCCTGCTGCCTGTGCTTTCCCTTTGGCATTGGGAAGGGCTGGGCACAGCTGAGCCCTGAGGGCAGCACCAAGAGTCTCTCTTGATGCTGTTTGCCTTTGAAATGGTTCCCTCTGTTCAGGATAGACTTGCCTTTGCCTTGCTGGGACAGTTTGGCCAGTTTTGCTTAGTTGAACCTCCTACAGTTCATGGAGTTATGGAATGGTTTGGATTGGAAAGGACCTTTCAAACTCATTTAGTTCATCCCCCTGCAGCCAGCAGAGACATCTCCAACTAGAGCAGGATGCTCACAGCCCCAACCAACCTCATCTGGAATGGCTCCAGGGATGAATGGGACATCTCCCACCTCTCTGGGCAAGCTCTCAGCACCCTCAGAGTATACAATTTTCCTCCTTCTCTTTAGTCTAAATCTCCCCTCCCCATTATACTGTTACCCTTTGGTGGCAGGAAGAAAGGGGCTTTGGGATAACTTCCTCAGCAGGGTGGTACCCAAACAAGAGGCAAACGTGGAGCCAGCATCCTCTGATGGTCTCTCAGTGGGTAAGGGGAGGTGATGGAAATGCCAAATAGGATTTTCCTTGCAGATGAGCAGTTAGCTGATCCAGTGTGGTTAGTCTGCAGCCTGCTTCCCTTCCCAGCCATGCTCCCTTCCCATCTGCATCCCACATGTGCTCCTTCAGTCCTGGAGAGTGAGTTCATGAACAGTTAAAATGCAGTAAGAGTGCTAAAATAGAGCAGTCCTTTTAGGACAAGTGATGCTGTTAACCCCTTCCAAGCTGTAGCTTTCTTGCATATTGCCTTGACACCATTGTCCTTAGGTGTGTCTGTGGCTGAAGGAGACACACAGGTGTGATGGATGCAGCTGCTTGCAGCAAGACAAAGACAAACAATCAGCATTGCCCAAGAGATTGAGGTAAATCTCAGAGGAGGCTTGAGGAAGATTGGCTTGAGAAAGATCATTTTGTTGCTAAAGAGCCCTGAGTGTTTCCCTCAGGCCTGAGCTGTTCCACCCAGAGCCTTCCCCTTGCTCCATGGCTGCCCTGCTTTGGATGGGCTCTTTGTGCAGCAGGATTTATGGAGCCCCAGGAAGGAATCCAAGGAATAAATCCTCTGTTCCCACAGGAGCTTCCTGTGTCCTGCTGAAAGGGGCTGGGGGAGGGATCTGGCTTTTGGGCCTCTCTGCAGATCCATCTCTCAGGTGCTGTTGTGAGGAAAGGGAGAGCACTTGGCTTCCTAACATCCTCAAATGAACCTTAAAATCAGTTGTTTTGCAGAATAAAAATGCCTAGGTGTACTGATTGATGTCTCTTCTGTAGGACTGGCACATTTGAAGCTCTTCTGGGCTGTGTGGCTTCCAGAGTGCTGAGTGGCTCATGCAATAGCATCCCTCCCTCAGCAGGAGTTGGAAGAGAAATGCTGTAAATGCTTGGGTTTGGGACCAAATGACAGGCATTGGCACTAGTTTCATAGGTGCAGCTGCTTGTCCCTGCTCTCTTCTGCCCTGTAGCTAGATTCTTCTGCAGGAGGACAGAGGCTTTGGGTGAGGATGATGGTCTGGCTGCAGGCTCCTTCTAGCTAGCTTCCTCTTGACATGACACCAGCACTTCCAGCCTGCTGTGGCCCTGGAAGGGTTTCCATCTCCTTTCTCTACTGTCAGAACCAAAGCAGCTCCTGATCCCCTACTGAAGGAGCAGATCCACCCTCTCCTTCACCATCCAAACCTAGGAAGCTTCCCCACATCTTCCTTTTCCTGCTGGAGGTGCTGCTCTCCTCTCCTGTGACCTGCAAGCATCTGCTTCCCAGCTTTTCTGCTTGGTTGCCTCTCTGTTTAGACACTGCCATGTCCTGTCCCACATACTAATTACTGACTTCTTGCTGCTGAAGAGCTTGATTCATCCTGGCACATTTTCCCATGTGAAACTGGACCTAGAGCCTTGGAAAAGATCTTAATGGACATCAGAGCAAGTCAGAGTTTAACCCCAAGCTGCCTGCTGTAGCTGAGCTAAAAGGCTTCTCTTTCAGACCCTGCACTGGGGTAGCATCAGTGATCCTCTCAGAAGGGCTTTGGAGGCCCAAAGCAGGACAGGCTCAGGAAGGGGTTGGCACCTTTTGCTTTTCCTGGCTGGAAAGCTTTTTCCCACAGGAGCAGTTTCTCCTCAGGCCTTGCTGCTGTGTCATTTTCTGAGCATCCTCAGCTCCAGCAGCCACTCTGGTGAGGTCAGACCTTTGAGGACTTGGGCTTGCAGGCTGCTGGGTCTGCTGGCTTCTTCCAGAGCCTCTTGTCTGTTCTCTTGCCTCCTTGACAGAGCAGAGGGACAAGTGTTATCACCTTAGGCACCTGGCTGCCCTGGAGAGAGAGCCCTGGGGAGTTCTGGCCTGGATGGGCTTTAGCTCAGTGCTGCTCTGCTGCTCCAGGTCATGATTCCAGGAGCATCTTCCACCTGACTATGGTTTTGGAAAGGTTTGTGTCTCTGTAGGCTAAGCAGAAACTTTCTGCTGGCAAACCCAGCTTTGGAGAGAAGGAGAACTGCTTGTGGGGTAGAGGCACCAGGAGAGCTGTGACCAATGCCCAGATGGCCACATGATGAACAGAGATTAAAGCCAATTTCTTTCCCTGCTGGTTTCAAAGCATTTTTTGGAGCAGGATAACAACTCTTGCTGTGTTTGGTAAGTGATCTTTGAGCCAAAGGCTGGATGTCCAGAGGAGTGCTGAGTGGTGCCAGTGCCTAAGGAGCAGGCAGGGCTCCTGGAGCAGGGGCTGCCCAGGCTCTCTCTTCTCCTCCAGTAAGTCTGCCTGTCAGCCCTGATTACCTCCAGGCTTTGGCAGGGAGGGAGGATTTCCCTCTTTTCCAAATGAATGCATGAATTCCTTCTTTCTGCAGTGAGCAGAGAGAAGCAGCCCTGCCTCAGCTGCTCTTGCAGCACAGAGCTTTCCTGAGCTACTGGAGAGAAGCAGAGGGGTTGAACCTCCCTGTCTCTCCTCAGATCCAAGTCCTGTCTCCTGTGGAACACATCTTCCATGCTGAGAACTTCCAGCACAGAGCCAGGGATGTTCTGCAAGCCTCCAAAGCAAAGCTTGCCCTCCCCAGAGTGCTCAGGTCTCAGCTTTCCATTGAGTGCACCTGATGCATTGAGACAAGCAGAATTAATCTTGCCCACAGCCACCTCTTAATGGCTTAACCTCTTCCCTGCTGCACTGCAGCCAACTTTTGATCTCAGCACAAGTTCACCATCCAATCTGATGATTGGACTTGATCATCTTTAGAGGTTTTGTTCCCTAACCTTAATGATTCTGGGATCTGTTGAGTTCCTTACCTCAGCTTTGGTGCTTTTGGGCATAAGGAGAGAAGAAGATTGATTTATTCACACACTTAGCAAAATTACTAGTGCTGGCTGAGTGATTTTTTTCTTTTCCCTAGTTTCCTAACATCTGATGAGTAGCAGGAATGGAAAGGCTGGAATGAAGCTTTGCCTTTCCCTTCCTCTTCTGCCAGGAGATCTGGTTGAACTTCTTCAGAGTTGCAACCATCCAATGTGTTTGGATTAAAGTTGAAGAAGCTTTCACAAGCTCTCTTAGGTCTTGCATAAAAAAAAGGGATTTGTGACTGTCTCCAAAATGGTTCCCAGTATTTTTCTGGCAATAGTATTTCTCTGGAAAGCTCTTACTATGAGTAATTACTGCTATTTTTGACTCTGTTCCCAGTTGGGTCATTAAATTTGGCAAGTTTGGTCCTTACTCTCTGTTTCATTTCTATTTAATGCAGTATTTACTTCATGTCCTGTCCCAAAATCTTGTGTGTATAGTCAGTGTCCTCTGCTGTGCCCCAGAAGAGCCTTTGGAGGTGCTCAGTGATGTCTCCAATCCCCATCTGCTTCCTGAGGGTTTCTCTGAGTCATCCTGCTTACATTTCAGGCTACAAACCAGTGTGTCCAACCTCAACTGCAGTGAAATTAGATTCAGAGTCACAGGATTAGCCCTTGTGCTTATTCCTTTGGGCCTGGAGGGGATTGAAGCAAATCAATCAGCTTTGTGCCTGGGAGCTGGTTGCAGTGCCATGTCCAGCTCCCTGCTCGATGGGCTTCAGCCTTCCCTGAGCACAATCTGACCTCAGCTTGTCCACAAAATATTGCATTTCTGTTCTGAAGAGACAAAACAGCCTTGAGAGATCAACAATGTCAAGGCAAGTGTGCCTGTAGGTTATGGAACAGGTTGCCAGAGAAGCTGTGGATGCTCCATCCCTGGCAGTGTTCAAGGCCAGGCTGGATGTGGCTCTAGGCAACCTGGGCTAGTGTGTGGCATCCCTGCCCATGGCAGGGGAGCTGGAACTAGATGATCTTTAAGGTCTCTTCCAACCTGGGCATTAAATTATGACCTTAAAAACCTCAAGTCCAACCATTCACCTTCATTAAGAACACAGAGAAGTAAAATTCCCCATTGTCCTTGGCTTCACTGGGAGCTGCACACACTTGGGATCACCCAGCACCTGAAATCTCAAGGTGTTGTGTAAGGTTTTGGGTAGCAGGAGGGATTTCTTCACTGAAAAGCTTGTTAAGTGTTGGCCTAAGCTGCCCAGGGAGGTGCTGGAAGGGGTTAAGAACTATCTAGATGCTCTCCTTAGGGCCATGGGTTAGTGGTGTGTCAGTGCTAGAAGGCCAATGGCATCCTGGGCTGCAGNTGGAGAAGAGTAGATTTAAAGTGGACATTAGAAAGAAGTTGCTCCCCATGAGGGTGGTGGAACACTGGCCCAGGTTGCCCAGGGAGGTGGTTGAGTTCCCATCCCTGGAGGCATTGCAGGTGAGGCTTGCCAGGGCTCTGGGCAAGCTGCTCTAGTTGGGGATGTCCCTGGCCACTGCAGGGGGGTTGGACTAGATGAGCTCCAGAGCTCCCTTCCAACCCAAATGATTCTATGGTTGGACGATTCTTTCTCAGTTGCTAAACCCACATGAACTTTTTCTTTGCAGGCCCTCCCTCTGCTCCCCAGAACCTGATCTCCAATGTCAATGAGACCTCTGTGAACCTGGAGTGGAGCCCCCCCCAGAACCCGGGGGGTCGAGAGGACATCTCCTACAATGTGGTGTGCAAGCGCTGCGGGGCTGGCGAGCCCGGCCGCTGCCGCTCCTGTGGCAGTGGGGTGCACTTCAGCCCCCAGCAGAACGCCTTGAAGACCACCAAAGTCTCCATCACTGACCTCCTGGCACACACCAACTACACCTTTGAGGTCTGGGCAGTCAATGGAGTGTCCAAGCAAAACCCCAGCCAGGAGCAAGCTGTGTCAGTCACTGTGACAACCAACCAAGCAGGTAGGAAGCTGGACACAAATCCTCTGGAGGGAAGCTGGCTCAGTTCTGTTACTGTTGAGCATTAGCAAATGAATGCAAGGAGCCTGGGGATGCTAACTGGGTCAAAGCCTTGTTTTCTGGTGATTTGCATGGATAGTTGAAATTCTTTGGAGCTAGGAGTGTTGAGGAAGGTTTGAGTCCTGTGCCTAGGAGCAGAGCTGTGCTGCAGCACTCGGGGTGGGGGGACCCCGGGAGGCAATCTGCAGAAGCTCAACAGCCTGCTTTCTCTCCTCTCTGCCAAAGTTCACTGAATCCCAGCATGGAAGGGACCTCTGGGGATCATCCAGTCATCCCCCCTGCTCCAGCAGGCTCACCCCCAGCAGCTTGCCCAGCATCACCTCCAGCTGCCCTTGCAATCTCTGCAGAGAAGGAGACTCCCCAAGCTCTCTGGGCAGCCTGGCCCAGGGCTCTGCACCCTCACATCAAACAACTTGCTCCTGCTGGGTTGCAGTGTGTGCCTAATGCCCCTTGGCCTATCCCTGGGCACCCCTGAGCAGAGTGTGGCCACAGCCTCTTGCCCCCTGCACCCTTCAGCTCTTGCTCAGCATGGAGCAGCTCCCCTCTGGCTCTGCTCTGCTCCAGCCTCAGCAGCTTCCAGCCTTTCCTCCTGCCACAGCTGCTCCAGGCATGATGATTTTGCATTTCACTGCAATCCTCTTCCAGATCCCCTGAGCCCTTCTGCTCTTCTCAGCCCCCTGTGCTTGACCCAGCCAACTGCCCTTCACTGTTGTTAATCACTGCTATCATCCCCCCCCTCTTTAATTACCTGCAAACATTCCTAGCTCAGGTTTCAAGCCCAACCTTCCAGTGGAATTTGTAATGCAATGCACAAGATGATAGGCAATTTGAATATGCCATTTTCTGGATGCAAACTAGCCAGGCAGGCTGGCTCCCAGACCAGCCAACCTCTGCTCTCATTGCCTCCCAGCCCCACAGAGAGATGCTGCAGGCCTTCAGCAGCTCACAGCAGAGCTTATCACTGATCATTAGGCTCTAATAGTGTGTATTTTGGTTGTACTGGATTCCTATGTTTGAATAGCTTGAATACCTAGTGTGAGAACTAAATCCCTCCCTTTGAGCTGTGCTCCGGAGCAGCTCAGGATCATGAACAGTGGGAGAGAGGTTCAGGTTTGCAGCAGAAGTGTGAAGTCCACCCTGAAGCTCCTCTGGGTTGTTTTGTTCTTTCCATGCAGAGTTGACAGCATCTCCTTGAAATTCTGATTCAAAAACTCCAAGGATCCCTTTTCCTGCTGAAAGGAGGAGGACAGAGAGCAGAGGTTGCCTGGGAGCCTTGGGAGAGAGCTTTAGGAGAAGAGAAGGTGGTTCTGTGCTGGGAAAGCCTAGCAAAAAGAGTCTGTCTGCCTGCTCTTTGGCATGTGGAAGGATTAGTGGGTGCAGATCTGTGTGAAGAAGGGAGTGGGATCCATCCAGCCTGTGAGCATCCTGGAAATCAGATGGAATATGCAATTAAGAATTGATTTTGTTCATTATCCATGAGGAGCAATTCTTCATGGCAGGAAAGTTGTAGGGTTTTTTTTGCCAACATTTCCAAGTCTGAACCTTGCTGAGGCTATCAAATGCTTCCGAGGGCTGGAGAGATGCCAAGGAGCTCAGAGATGCTGCACTTGTCCCCTGCTTCATCCCACTGGCTCTGTTCTGCTGTCTGGATAAGCCTAAAGCTGCAGCTCTCAGCTGACACAACCAGGCCTTCCAGATGCAAAGAGTCCCTCTGATCCCAGGCAAGGGAAAGCTGGACCCACAAGCACTGGGAATGTGGGGCTGGGCTGCAGTGAAAGCCTTGTTCCACTCCTTTTCTCTTGCTAGTTTTCATGGGGAAGAAATCCTGTGATGGTAGAGCCAGTGCAGCAGGCTTGGGGTTGCTCTTACACCTTTGTGATGTTGATGGATTCTTGGCAGCAATTCCTAACCCCAAATTAGAGCTGAACCTCCTCCTCTAGTAACACTCTGTCCCTGGTTTGCTCCTCAAAATGGAACTACCAGCCCTGAAAGATCTGTAAATGACTTTATTGGCTTTCCTAGCTATGCTTGTCCTTTCCAATATTTGTTAGGGGAGGAGAAAAAAATGCTGTTAATGTGTTGTTTTTTAGCAGGATGTGCTGGAGTTGTATTTCTTTGTTTAGAAACTCTTTGCTGTAGGAAAAAGGGTCAAGGGAACTAAGCTTTTGCCAGGCAAAGTGGGATCAAAAAGCATTTGAAGAAGTATTTTTCCTGCTTCCTTTGGAAAGGTTCTGGGGTTGATAGTCATTGTTTTAAAGAGAGAAGCTGTATTTCAGCCTTTGAACCAAGGGAAAATGTCTCTTACCTAGTGAAATAAGTTGAGTGTGGGGATATGTTTTGAGTGATGAATTCAGCTCAGTGTTGTTATTTACTGATGCTTTGTTGAGAGGAGAACCACTGCTCTCAGATGAAAAAGACATTAAAGCAGCCCAAGGTGGGACAGGGAGCTGGGGAAGCTTGGAGCCAGCACGCAGAGCACAGGGAGCAGGGAGCCACTGCACATGCTGCTGGGCCTTTGGGGACTTTGGTGGCTTCCTCTCCCTGCTCACATAGAGTCACCCATGGACTGGATGGGTGGACTGTTCAGTGGATAAGGAACTGGCTGGCTGGTCACATCCAGAGGGGAGTGCTCAATGGCTCCAAGTGCAGCTGGAGCTCAGTGCCAAGTGGTGTCCCTCAGGGCTCTGTGCTGGGGCCTGCACTGCTTAATATTTGTATAAACAGCAGCATTGAGTGCACCAGCAGCAAGTGTGCAGATGACACCAAGCTCTGGGGTGCTGGGGNACAAGGGGCAATGGTTTTAAATTGGAGAAGAGTAGATTTAAACTGGATATTAGAAAGAAGTTGCTCCCCACGAGGGTGGTGGAACACTGGCCCAGGTTGCCCAGGGAGGTGGTTGAGTTCCCATCCCTGGAGGCATTGCAGGTGAGGCTTGCCAGGGCTCTGGGCAAGCTGCTCTAGTTGGGGATGTCCCTGGCCACTGCAGGGGGGTTGGACTAGATGAGCTCCAGAGCTCCCTTCCAACCCAAACCATTCTAGGATTCTATGAGCATCCCTGGAGGGGCTCACAAAGCATCTGGCCCTTGGCAGCATGCTGCTGTTGGGGCAGTGGTTGGATCTGATGATCTCAGGCCTCTTCCAAGCTGAGTGTTTCTGTGCTAATTCTGCTGAGATGCTGCTAGAAGCTCAATGCCATGAGGAACTCAAGCAGGCACTTAAATAGCTGAAAGCTCTCTGGGCTCTTTTTATCTGCTCAGGCTAATGCTGGGAAGCTGTTCCAAATGAAAAGTAAATCTCTTAATAAAGAGATGTTATTCACAGCAAGCAGGAAGCTTTGGGCTTTGGTTTGTGAAGAGGCACTGAACAGTTTATATTTTCATTAATGATTGCAACTGAGCTCTTTCAGTCTCCAGCCAGGTTGGAGAGGGAAGCAGCACAAGGAAGAAGGTTTTCTATGGATGCTCAAGGTGTTTAGAAGGCAGGGGTGTGGGGGGGAAGAGGCTATCCAAGCTCTGAATGAGGTTTTAATGCTGCTCCTCGTGCTGCTTGCCCTGCTCCCTTGCCTGTGTGTTTTAGGAGGGGTGGCTGTCCTGCTTTGCTTGCAGCAGCTGGAAGGGTTGCTATTTTGGAAGGCCTGCTGAGGTGTTCTTCCCTTGGCCAGGCTCAGGATTGCTTTCAGTGGACCAGCAGAGCCAGCTGGAAGCAGGAGGTGCCAATTAGGATGAAAAGACACTAGAGATAAACTTACTCTTTCTGCTTTGGCATCAGGATCAAGAGCTGAGCTTTATTAGTATCTCAGGCTCTCCCTCCCCCTTTTCCCTCTCCCTCTCCTTTGTCTCTGCCATCCCCGTTGGCTTGCCTTGTCTCCAAGCTGCTTCATCTCAGAGGCAGAGCAGCTCTGCTGCCATCCTTCTCTCCCTCTTCCCAGTGCTTCCCTGCTCCCTCCCTAGCACCCAGAGCCCTCTGGAGCTTCAGCATCCATCCCCAAAATGAATCATGGTGCCACCAGGGCTTGAGCAGCACTGAGACCCCACATGAACCCAATCTTCTTCTGGGCCAGGCTGAATGCAGGGAGCAACCCCAACTCTCTATTCCCACTGGGAAGTTTTGGGGGCTCCTTTGCTTTCCATTGCTTCCCACAATGCATGGGAAGGTGTGACATTGTGGCCACTTGCAGCAGGAGAATCCAGGGACACACCATGCCCTTGGGGCATGCTGCACTCTTGCCAAAGGCAGAGCTGCTCCAGCACATCAAACCCAGCATGTGCCACAGGCAGGAAAAGGAAAGCTTCCAGGCTTTTCCTTTTACTGTGCTGCTTGCCTGGGTATTTATAACTCCTCTAAGGAAGAATTGCTCTGCAGTGAAGCATCAAAGGACATTGGGAAGCTTGCTGGGAGGTGGCTGCAGGAATATCCTTCAGCTGCTGCTGGCAGATCACAGGAGCAGCTCCATTGATCCACCTGAGGATGCTCTGAACTGCAGCATGCTCCTGGAAGGGAGTCCTGCTGGCAGCAGCTAAATCCTTGCTGTTAGAGGGAATAGCTTGGATGCTCCAAGCTGGAGGCTTGCAGGAGGTTGGATGCTCCAAGCTGGAGGCTTGCAGCAGGTTGGATGCTCCAAGCTGCAGGTTGGATGCTCCAAGCTGGAGGTTGGATGCTCCAAGCTGGAGGTTTGGAGCTGCCTGGCACAGCAATACCTGGCTGTAGCCTTCCCAGCCATCCAGGAGTCACGTAAAATTGGGATTTTTTTTGTAACTGAATTGAATTCCATTGTATTTTTCCCCAAGCAGCTGCTCCCAGCATGGTCCCACCCTTTCCAGTCACTTATTCCCTGCAGCCAAAGGCTACAAAGAGCCTGGTGAGAGGCACACAAAGCCAGCAGGAAACTCGTGCCCATTGCTGGGTGTGTGGAAGCACTCCCAGCACTCTGACCACCCTCTTCCCATAATCCTTTGGCAAACAGCTGGATCCCTGCCAGATGTCCAGAGCATGGCCTGTCTGTGTGTGTGTGGTACTCCTGGCCACTGCCTTCTCTTTTTCCATTACCTTGACATTCTGCTGGAAAAGGAGTTGCCAAGGGCTGCTTGCCTTTGGTTTGCAGGTGTTTGTGCTGAGGCTCAGCAGGCTCCTTGCTGCCCAAGGAGCAGGAATCCAGTAGGGAAAGAGCTGCACAACCAGCAAGCAGGGGGAATTGGGAGAGGGATGCTCCATGGTTGTGCCACTGCAGCAGCAGTGTGCAGAATTCCAGGCTAATGGCAGGCAGCTTTCTCCTGTGGCATCCAAAGCAGTTGTGGTTTCTAAAGCTTCCCATTTCTCTGCTAGGCACAGGCAGCAATCCCTTCTCCTCCCACCCTGTCCCAGCAGCAAGGTTGAGGCAATTTGTCCTGAGGTGCAGGACAAGCTGTGCTCTTCCCTCACTTGGCTTCTCCAAGGGGAGTTGGGGCTTGGCTTTTGCTGGCTGAGGGGAATTCCCATGAGGACTTGTGAAGCAATGTGATGCAGAGAGAAGAGAAATGGTCCCAGGGCAGAAGTGCAGCTGGAGCTCAGTGCCAAGTGGTGTCCCTCAGGGCTCTGTGCTGGGGCCTGCACTGGTTAATATTTGTATAAACAGCAGCAT
>VWZO01014690.1:0-166199 GCA_013396975.1 Bucco capensis
CACTCCCCACACTTTACCGTAGGCAATGAGTGCTAAACAGAAAAGCATTGCTATAAACATGCCAAAACTTTCAGATTACACAATTTCATAAACAGATTCTATAAGAAAACTTCAGTTATCCAAAATGTTATTATTTCCCTTCTTATTTTTTATTTCACTGATGATACAGCAAAGTAATATAATACTTTAATGCTTTAATATTTGATACTTTAATATTTGATACTTTAATATAATACATTAGATTTTCTGTATCATACACTTTAATTACAATATAAATTCCTAATTATGAATTTATCAGCTTTCAGAACTTTAAGTGATTCCCTTATGAAGAGTATTAGGCTATCAGAAACTGTAGTTTGGACTGTATTTTTAAAAAATTACTATATGCAGAAGTAACAATTATTGATACAGTTAGGTGCCTGCATTTCTACTTACCTTTCTGTGCCTGCACCACTTCATCATAGGATTCCTTTGGAACAAAAATCTCTTTTATAGCAATTAAATCATTTTTCACAGTCTCCAACTGCTCTCCATCAAGTGTTGCTAAATATGACTGAATCTGTAAAAGAAAGGACAGTAAACATTCCTAACCAATACAGATCATTTCTTAAATGCTAATTTAGAGCCTGATGTTGAAATAGGGTAAGAAATAGAAACTTCTATTATGCTCAAATCTTGTCTCTAACCTTCCAATGCAGTCACATTTTCAGTTCTCATCAACAAAATGTTATCACAAAAGTTACACCAGCCTTGCAAGATCATTAGGTCTCTACCTTCTCCCAGAACATTAGTTTTGAATTATAAATCTGTGATTTAATTGAAAACTGTAACAAGCATTTTGAGAGCACAAGCAGATTTCATAGTCTAAGAACTCACAGGAAGAGGCGGGAAAGGAAGCCTGTTTCCTCTCCTCCAAAATGCAACCAAAATTATTAAGTCTGTTAATCTACCAGTTCTGAAGAACATACTGACAGGCCTTTGCATGTCTCCAGTATCTGCAAGTCCCTGCATATCTAATTGTGTGGCATGACAAAGAAGGATGCAAACAGATTCTCTGAATCACTGTTTGTTTGCACTACAGTTATACAGAGTTAATCCCCTGACCGCACTCTCTCCCTACAGAAGCCAAGATAAAGGACTTCTCTCCCCTTGATACAAAATTTTATTTTTAGGTTTGTTTCAAAGGGTGTTTTTTTAATCTTGCTTGACTTAGGTGCAGACTGGCTCAGAGAGAACCTTGGCAAAGATGTATTCCTTCATGTTCCTCCTTGATGTGCCCAGCTCATATGCTCAGGGTTAAATGCAAGATAAAACTGGGAGACCCAATTCATGTGGTGAAGGACTACCTAGGGCTTTTTTGTGTCTCTCTATAGCATTATACATTTCATAGGATTAACTGGGAACTTTTTTGAATAGAAGTTTTTAAATTAAAAACTTTAAAATGTTTTTAAATCCCTGCTATTAGAAGCACATAGGACATTAGCAATGCCTTTAGTCTCTCTTGCACTCCTTCTGTGGCTTTGGGGCTGTTCATATAGGTCTCAGGCTTGCAGTACTGTAAGCATCTTGTGTGCATGTGTGTATGGTAAATGGAATATTTATCAGGGAATTGTACTTGTCGACCTATAGAGTTGCATTCAGTCCTGTTGGAGTGAGAAGGAGTATGAACAAGGTGTTATCTAGGACATAACATGAAGCACATCAGAATCCTCATGGTAATAACCTGCACAAGTCTGACTTACCCTGTGGTATTTCACAGTAAAAGCATTGACACATGCAATTAATTAACCTGAACTTGTTTTCTATTGATCTCTTTCCTGATTTGTGGGGTTATTTTTGGTGGGATTTTTTTTTCCAGAAGCAGGCTCTTAAATCTTACACATGGGTTTTGAATTTAAAATTTTTCATTTACACATAATTGCAAAAAATAAAAACATGGACAGCATGTACCTAGCTGTTATTAACACAAGCATCTTTTATTTGTGAGAGCAAACAAAACATTTATAAAAAAAAGTTGGTTATTTTTATTAACTATAGCCCAGAGGGCAAGGACTGCTAATTACATAAACAAAAAAGAAGAAAACTTGTATTTTAAGAAATTAATTCAGAGAACTGTTTCAGTATAAAATACCACTACTGGGAACCTAGAAAATTTAATTGATCTACTGTCAGAAATCTACAGATCTCCTAGCAGAGTAAAAAAAAAATGACAGCTGAAATTAATAAATAGATTTATCATACAGGCCTTAGCAATATATGCATGTTCTTCAGAGAGACATTTGCTTTCTCCTAGTAATACTCTCTTGAGGCAGTTTTATGTAACTTTAAAAACAAACATGATAAAGAAGGCTTATGAATTGAGTAACTAATCTGGAATTCATTTTAATTCACTAGCCTCTAAGTGCAGTATATCTGTAACTCCTGAACTCCTTGCAAATTCTGAAAAGACACCTCCATAGTGTAACAAGCTGAAAAATGCACACTATATAAGGGTCCCAACAAAAATAACTTTCAGTTATGAAGTTGTTTTGAGTTAATCTTGGAGTTAAATTTTAAGTGTATTGATATCAATTTCCTGACTCCAAGGACTGGCCATGGGACCAATCCATTTTTCTCTGAAGCTGATGGAAAACTTACTGTTCATTCCATATGCACCTGATTTATGCTGTTGCATACTGTACCTGTGCTTCACTTTCATTTGACAGGATTTCCAGGGCTTCAAGATGAGACAAACCTTGGAATTCATCAAAAAGTAGTCCATAATGTGCTGTTCTTTCAACTACAACTTGCTGGGCCCGCCTCTGTTTCTCTTTTTCTTTAGCTTCCCTCAGTAGCTGCAAAAATATACATAATTCCCATTGTTTTATTGGTAGTGCTGTAGGTATGACAGATGTTGCTACTTTCTGCTTCTGCTTGTCTAGGAATTAGTAATAAAACTTGGGACTGTATCACATCTGAAGAGCTGAAACTTTGGAGCTGAAATATCTAACTTCTTTTCTGATAAACTAATAAAATATTTAAGTAGTTCTCCAAGTGTAGTTGTCACAATAGTAACTGCTAACCACCTTTTCTGAAAAACAATGAACAAACGATCTTGCTTTGTTCTCAGGAGTATTGGTATATGGACACTGTATAATAAGTTCAGCCACCAATTACAATGAAAGAAAAATTAAAAAGCTTATTTCATATACAGCCTTAAAGAGTTATGCAATCAATTCCACAGACCGCAAAATGAGAAGAATATTATTTTCAGGACCTACCTACCTAGCTGCATAAATAATACACTTACACAAATATTTTCTATAAAATATTTTTAGTAGATACTAAAGTCAGTTTTATGTGACAGCAGGACTGACAAAAGAGACAGACAGGCCTAATAAGGTATAACTTCTACCATAGGTGGGGCAGAACTACACTCCATATACTTGGGGATGTTTTGGAGTCATCCTCTTACACACATCTATTAGTGTATAGAACAGTGTATAGAATAGGATCTTCTATTCCTTTCTTTTATTCCCAGGAAGGAATGACCTCTTATATGAATTTGCTACAGTAAAATTGGTAAATAAATCTGAACTGCATCTTAAGTCACATATATGCCTCTGAGCACAGGTGAATTCTCACCACTTATACTACTCCATCATTCAAAATTTCTACAGTATTGTCTTCAGTTATTCATTTGTTACAAAAGACTTATGATGGTAGATATTTCAATCTCCACCTTCAAAAGATCACTCACAAAGTTTTATGTACAAATCACCAAAAAAGAAGCACTGTGCTACCACTCACGAGAAATTACTTATGTCACTCTTGGTCTCAGATTTTATGTGTGAATTGATGCATAATGTTTAGGAAGGTAGTCTCAAAAGCTCATTTTAATCCTGTGGGCCTTAACAAGAGTTACTTGCTTTTGGCCTACTACAGTAACATGAGTCTGTTCACACTTACAATGACAAGCACTAAAGATGAAACACATCATTAAAAGAAAAGGAAATAAACATATAGTAAAATTAAAGGTTTGACTAAAATCAAAGGTTTCCACAGCCTCTCTCCTCTCAATGTCTGGAGAGCTAAAATAATTCTGTACCAACAGTGCTTATACTTCTGTTTTTGTCATGTCTCTGAAGTTTTAAACGTAAGAGTCACAACTGTTTAAAGATACCATTAATTTAGATGGACATTAAGATATAAATTTTCATAGCTTTAATTATTAATTAACACAGTTTTAATTCCTAATGAAACATACATTTTATTCTAGTATCACTCATTTCTAATGAAGTAGTATAGTGATGTTCATACTGGAAGATTCCCATCTACAGCTGTTAAAAAACACTAACAATTTGACTCTGTCTCTAGAGTATAATGATTTATTGCCATGAATACAGTCTAATTAAAATCACCTAGTGCACATGTGATTACACAGAAAAGATGATTTTACATTATTTTTGTGGTTCTATACAGAAAAATAAAGTGGAACAAACGTAAAGCATAATATTTATTTCCACAAGCCTAGACAACATCCTGCAATGAATAAATCCTCTCCCTGAGGCATTTGAAATTCTGGAAGAAGAATCTAAAACTGGTTGACAGATATGTACTAAAATAAATCCAACCTGAGATAAAGAAACTGTTCTTGCCATCAGTGTTTTGGTTCTCTTAAATCCAGGATCGCTTTCTGCAAGGACGTTCATGGTTGTCTTCCCAATAAATTCCAAAGCATCTAGGCCTCCAGATAACACACTTTTCCCCTGTATAAAACAATGCAATGTGGTTATTTTATTGCAGCTTCATGCTAATATGAACTGTGAAGAGTATTGCTTGTGCTGACATCATCTTTGAACATTCAGTTCCCTAGATTTTCTATGCTTTAACTAACAATAGGATTGGTACATTTATAAAATTATGTCACTCTGTTCTGAATATATTTTCAAAAAGAAAAAAATGCACTATACAAATATTTCTAGTTAAAAGATTCACACTGAAGGACATGTAACATCTGTTGCCAATAAAAAAATATGAATAATAACACTTTAATTTCATCCAAAGTGGTATATGGAGAAAGGGTGAGGGAACTGGGACTATTCAGCCTGAAGAAGAGGAGACTCAGGGGGGACCTTATCGCCCTCTACAACTACCTGAAGGGAAGTTGTAGTCAGGTAGGGGTTGGGCTCTTCTCCATGGCAGCTAGTGACAGGACAAGAGGCCATGGCTTGAAGTTGCAACAGGGGAGGGTTAGACTGGACATTAGGAAGCATTTCCTCACGCAGAGGGTGATTGGGCTCTGGAATAGGCTGCCGGCGGAGGTGGTGGAGTCACCGTCCCTGGAGGTGTTTAAGAAAAGATTGGATGTGGCACTGAGTGGCATGGTTTAGATGTTTTGGTGTATTGGGTCATAGGCTGGACTTGATGATCCTGGGGGTCTTTTCCAGCCTTGGTGATTCGGTGATTCTGTGATGAAGTCCGTGGGCATGTATTTTAGATATGAGTAATATGGAGCCATAGTGCATCATGAATAGGATAATCCTGCCTTACCTATTTGATTTCTAAAATTTTGACACTTGTGATGACTCTGGAACTGTCTATCAAAATACAGTTGTATTTCCTATGTCTTCATATTAGCATTAGCACTCACTCACAGTTTCTTACGCACACTGAAGAAGAATTTTCACTGGCTGAAGATTTCCATTTCAATCTGGATTATGCACCTGCTAGATACTCAAATGTTGATGTAACCTCATATATAATGGACAACCCTACCAAAATCTCAAATGGCATTATTGAGAACTTACTGAGACTTAAGGTGTTATTCTTGTTTGGTGGCATTCATCACTATGGTACAGTAGTCTCTCTAGCTTTGCGTAAGAGCACATTTCTTTTATTTGCAGATCTTATACAATGCTCAGGAAATCTTACTGATGTCCAGCTATATAATGCTCTATAGGAATTTCCCTCTGCTCCCCAAATCTCTGATAGTTGAGTGGTGAGGCACTCAGAGTAAATTGGATATGCACTAAAAATGAATTGCCACTTTGTAAAACATGTTCAGTGGGGAGTTAGTCTTGCTTTTTCAGCTAATGCTTAAAAGTCTCTTATAATTTCAAGGGAAACACCATACTGAAAAATCTCAGAGGGAAACATTTGCTACAGTAATAGTGTGTAACAAATGTTGGGGAAGAAGATGACACAAAAATTGGTTTGGTAACAGCTGAAACACAGAAAAGGATGAAGTGCAACACACAGAATATGTATGTAAAGTGCAATAGGAAAGAACCATCGACAGAAGTTTTTGCCTCACTAAGTCTGCAATCAGATTACCTTCTGGGAAGGCTAATATGAAATGAGAAAGTAGAACAGAGAGGTGAAAGTAAGGGCCAGGGACTGACAATACTTTTAGTAAAAACCTTAACATAAGCAAATGGAGTACTTTCTTATTTTATCTGCCTTCAGAAATGATAACAAATCTTATACTTTCTCTGGAAGGACTTAACTGTAAAAAAGTTAGATTATGGCACCATAACTATAAAAAAGATTTCCCAAGAATTTGCAGAATTCTATGTAGTTTAGAAGACCATATTTTTCACTGAAACTTGTGCCAAAGTAGTAACTGACTTAATTGTGTTCTACTTTTGATACAGTTTTTTGGGTTTTTTTTCCATGGAAGAGACTCTGAAACAGACTTAAAACAGAAGTGTTTTTACAAAGACCTACAACTTAATAAATGTGACCTACAGTGAAGATGCACCTCAAAGTGATGAAGGATAACTAGAGCAGATAGGCCAGGTAATACAACTCACTGTGCTCTGTACAGCATTAGTGATAGCCGACAACATGCCACGAGATCCAGATGAAGGAGAAGAAGGAATACCTTCAGAAGAGCTTTGGTCCAGAGAATCTTCTGCTTCTAACAAAAGAAAAAAAGCAAGCTACAGCACACTTTCAACTCTGCAAATCACAAATTACAGTAAACTGGATTCTGTGATCAAAATCTTAAAATTTTGTAAATTGAACTACTTTGGCAGTGTCAAAGAGTTCTGTCCAATTTCAAGGATCTTGAACTTACGTATAACTGGTGTTTCAGCTCCAGGAGGTTCTGCTGTTTCCAAAGATGCTGAACTTGCATTCTGAATTCCTAGGGTAGTTCCTGCTTTTTCCTTTACTGCTGTTATCCCATGACCTGCAGCAGAAGCACATTTCAGATTACATGATTTGAAAGCTTGTTAATAAAAGTGCATAGTATTCTTACACTGCACAAATGATGACAATCAGAGTAACTATTAAACTTACCTCAACTGCTTTTTTTCTAGGTTAGTAATTAATTTTCTTTACTATACTTTTATATTAACTGACTAGAAATGATGAAGGTGAAATGTAATACAAATGATAATGGATCTGAAATGTAAACTTATTCCAGTGGCACATGTAAGTTTAGTTTTTCTGCTTTTCAAAATGCTAAATACACTATTACAATTGGTTTAAGCAAAATTGATGGTCTTCTTAATGCTGTAGGGTTTGGCATCATCTTGTTTTCAGAAATCTAGGACAATTAACCCACAATTAATGGACTGTGGGTGACTGCAGGGCTGAGGTAAGGAATCTGTTCTTCAGTCTGCTACATAGATACTATGTTAGACAAGTCTTTTAGGAATACTAATCCAGGTCCTGAAAGTTACTCAGGATTTAAGCAAATCAGTTTTTTCTATTCTATGGCTAGGCTTCGTGAACGAAGATCCAGAGAGGGCTCCATCCACGCTCCTTATCAGTGCTTTTTCCAAGTGCGCTGATAAAAGGATGAAAAACGGATAGCACCCTCGAGCCTGCGCAAGGGATTTTTTTTAGGTGAGACCCAGCATGCACAGAGCTGGACCCACCCTTTAGTCCTAAGGTTCATCTGCCAGGGCCTAGCAAGCTTGGACACTGGCAGCAAAGTCCTTAGGACGTAGGTTTTATTAGAGTGTCCTTCTCTTAGATGGAAGGCCTTACAGGGCTAAACGAGCTCCATCTGCCCGGGTTTGGAATCAGAGTTGTCCCTCTCCTAGGATGACTGCCAGAAGGCTAATGAGCTCATCCTACCCATACAAGGATTATAGGAACATGGGTATCACTCCCCACACTTTACCGTGGGCAATGAGTTTAATGCTCCTTCTGCTGTCGGCACAGTTACCGCACCAGGGGCCACAGCAGACCCCAAGTGATTTTCAGACTGTGCCTGAATCAGTTGTTTATTTGAAGTCAAACTCTAAAGTGTCTCTCATCAAAGTTGTTATGTAAATATACTTTGTAAAGTCTGTTGATGTCAGATGACACAAACAGAATTATTGTTCTAGTTGTAGCTGATCTTCTAGAGATATTTTATCTGGCTAAAGAAAGCATGACTTCTGTCTATTTTATCTCCTGATTACAAATGTAGCAGTACATCCAACTGTATAGGACATACTGGGTTTTGTACCACAGTGATTTAAGTCATTGCAGGATACCTTCTTGCCTTTTGCAAAATCTGTTCCAATGCAGGTACTGGAGAGCAGCATACTCCTCTGTCTAATTTCAACCTCCTGCACATTTTAATTTGTTCAATGAAAATATTAGCAGGAATACATTCTGGATTGATTTATTTACTCTCCAAATTCCTTGGACTCACTTAAATAACTATTAATTGTGCTTTTAAACTAGTGTAATAGATACTCCATGTCACATTCCTTTCCATTTCTCCTACTCACAACTTTTTAAATAAGCAGAGTTCTCTTCTTTTGATTGACTTAATTTTTCTTAAGAACTTGATTTGTTTATCCTGTAATTATATAAAAAAATAACTATGAACATTAAGCAAAAATTTCCTTTTAACTGTGTGTGAAAGTTATAGCTTTTCAGATCCTTTTCTCCATTTTTTAAATCAATCTAAACAGGCTTTTTTTAATATTCTGTAATTTGGTTCCCATAGTTTTGCTTATATTTCCAGGAAACGGAGACAAACAGTTGCTATACTAATATTTACAGACTTAAGAAAAGGCAGCATTTTCAGAGCTGTGGTTACATGTAATAGAAAGATAAGAAAATCTTTCACATCAGCTAGGAGAGCTTTTGCTGTACTAAACTGCATGGCACATGTTTGATTTCAACAACAAAACCACAACTGAAGCAATTCAGCACTGTTAGGTACACATACATGCACAAAAAAGTCCATGTTGCTCTGGAAATGTAAACAATTTTTTGTAATTTGAAAAGGCACAGAAATAAAAGAGGTTTGGGGAGATGAATCTACATTTTAGAGATACAGGCACACTGGTTTTGTTACACTGGGTGTGGTACTGCAACTGAGCTGATACCATAAACTCAGGAACACCTCTGACACTGCCATTTTCTCATCTGTAACAGCACAGACAGCTATGCAATGGGTATTGCTAACTGCGTGCTTTTTGAAGAAAGCATGCTTTTTTCCCCTGGGATGTTGCTTTTGTTTTTGCTGCCTATGTGATTTTTTCTCTTTATATTGGCTAGCAATTTCAGCAGAATATTGTTGGTCACCTTGCTATCTGGAATCTTTCATTTGAAAAGGAAGCTTTGTAAGCATGCCTAAAAATGTGGCCTGCCTTTGAGTTTGCCTGATCTGCCCAGGGCCAGATTACAGTGCTGACAAATGCTTTAGTCAGATACTTCAGGCTCTCTTATCTTCCACCTCCCAGCTGAGTAGCTTTAGATTCTGTGCACAGCTGAAAGAGGCAACAGACACCTCCGGAGGGCAGTTCAGCATGTCTGCAATCTAAATCACTCTCTATAGAAACTGCTGTCCCTTGCCAATCTAGTACTCCCAGGCAACTGGACTTCCTGCTTCAGTGCTGCAGATGGGGAGTAAGAATTTGAGATTTTTGTCCCTGGCTATCATACAGTCTCTGCCACTTGTATTGCAATCATGAGGGTGTTTCTGATGAAAACCCAACCAACATTTAGTCTAGTAAGATGACTGATGCTTTGTCTGGTTCAAGCATACTGAGGCCTTAAGTTAGCATCTGACCCTGACTGAGGAACCTGAAGATGGCTTGAAGGGGAATTGCTCCACTGTATAAAGAATAGATAAATGGAAAAGCCAGCTGTGCTCTGGTTTTATACACTAAAAAATGGAACAACACTGTGCTCACTGTGAGGCTATCCTATTGGCAATCCATTCACTTCAAGGCTTTAGAAAAATTCTCATCCTTGTAATTAAAAACACACACACACTAGATTTTGATAATACCTATGCTATCCAGTCTGTGTATCAGGAATAACTCCAATTAAGCTAGTAAATGAGAACAGTTTCAGGCCTCCTTATTTAAATGGTAGAAGGTTTTAATAATAGCAGTAAGCATAAAGGAAGCTACAACAGATTATTGCTTCCCATCCTCTTCTAGATCATAAGCCCACATTAACAGACATAAAGAAAGCAAACAGGACTGCCATCCCCAAAAGCATGTCCACAATTCCTGCCATCTGTTACTTGTATTCAGTATTCTTAAAAAGGAAGAACTATGAAAAAGGGGTTTGCTGCTACAGCAGCTGTAAAGTGTTATTTACAAAACAGCTAAGTAACCATCATGTGATTTCAGACCCAGAATCAGTTCTCCCTTAATCAATTGAATTTATGCAATGAAAAAAAAGTCTTCTGAAGAGATCAAGTGTCCTTTTTATGACCACATAAAGTACAAATGCAACACCTAGCCTTTTTTTTTTTAATACTGTTCTTTGTTTCACAACAGAGGAACAGTATCTATAGAGAATGTCAAAGATACTAACATAATTTGAATACTTTAGTTTAACATTACCTGAAGCATTTGCATTTCTGTTCCACACAGACTTCAATTTAAGCTATGCAATATTAATTATCACACATACCCATGCATAATAATATCCAAGGTCATGAACACAGTTATACCAAAAGTGACATTTAATTCTTTCACACTTAGTGACAAGAAAAAGTTTCAGCATACAAGGGAAAACTGTCGGTGTCTGATATTTGTGTGTGCAATCCTACTAGGTGAAGATGTAGATAAGGAATATATACAAGCACAAAATAATCAAGACAGCAGAATATTAATTACAAGCAATGAGTAAGAGAGACGCATTAAGCAGCCTTATAGTATGAATTTCAGAGATCATATAAATAGCTGGGTTCTTCTTTTTATTACTTTCATTATATAAGAGGTATTGACAGATGTTGGTCTTACCAATGGTACTAGAGGTAAAATCCCCCAGCCTTACATGGAGCGAAGCACAAGCATACGGCTTTGGAAATGCAGCTTGTTGAGAACCATAACTTAAGCACCTTATGAGTGTCACAATTGATCCATACAAAACAATACAGTATATGAAAGGCAAAGCTTGTAGAAGGTAGTAACTTTCATTAAGCTAGCAGAAAAAAACCCAAACATGCAAGCCTTCAAGAATATAAGCTGTTTTTCAAAATGGAAGCCACAAGCTTCAAGTACAGACTGAGAATATATTTTTCCTCTCAGTTATGCCCTTGGGATAAAGCTGTACTGTCATAGCTAAGCTGACCTAATGGCTTCTTGGTGCTGGTATGGGAGATTCTTCTACTTCTGTGCTCTGTATATGTGTTTTCTACTTGTTGTGGCATTTATCCCAGTGAGTTGGTTCAAGGACCTAAGGAGGCAAAAAAATGGATTTTTCTGTCCTCTAGAGTTATTCTTACATCAGTCTAGCTTCCTGAACTGGATTACTGGGTGCTCACAGGAGCCTGACTGCTGGCACAGGGAGGAGGAAGAACTACGCAAGAAAAGAGGCACAGGACTGACCATTTCAGTGGCTGCTAGCCATTAGAGATTGGTTTAGCTGCAATGGTAAAAGCCACTGTTAAAGCAGAGTTTTATCAACACTGTTAGTAAAAGACTGGATGGTGTAATTTCTGACTTAATAAAAAATACAATTTAAAAGAAAGAGAGTAAAAGTGACAGTAAGGACCAAAAGTTGTCTCTCCAGATCACCGTGAGCCTACTTCTCCTATCTTATCATCCACTGTGGTTCCACAAGGGGAGAAACCAAACTTCTTGCACCTTTTAAAACCAAAAGCCTCTTCACCTCATTTATGAGGCAGATTCAATAACTTTCTTAGTGTGACATCTAGTGTCAGACACTAAGCATGGTTCAGGCAGTGACTGTTAGTAATCCAAAGGCATTACAGATTCTGTTCTGAAGTATAACATCTGCCTTGTGATGGGCACCTTGATCCAAATAATGTCAAAATCATTTCAAAGACAACAGACATTTTCTTTAGAATACAAAACTATAACCAAAACAGTTAAAGAGAGATAAGATACAAATGAGTGGCAGCTTAGGGAACTGGGGTAGTTTAGTCTGGAGGAGGCTGATGGGAGACCTTCTCACTTTCTACCTTTACCTGAAAGGAGGTTGCCGCTAGGTCGGGGTCAGTCTCTTCCATGTAACTAGTGACAGGACAAGAGGAAGTGGTCTCAACTTGTGCCAGGGGAGGTTCAAGTGGGATATTAGAAAAAATTTCTTCACAGAAAGAGTGGTTAAGCACTGTAACAGGCTGCGCAGGGAAGTGGTAGAGTCATCATCCCTGGAGGTAGGTGTTCAATAAATGTGTAGACATGGCACTTCACAATACGGTTTAGTGGCATGGTGGTGTTGGGTTGATGGTTGGACTTGATGAACTTAGAGGTCTTTTCCAACCTTAATTATTCTACGATTCTATGAAATTATATGGAAACCACCTTATTATTAGAAACTAAAATCATACACTAAAAATGCTAATCTGTTTAGGAGCTCTAAATCAGAGTTTGAGGGTTAATGAAATCAAGATCCTTGAAATAACCATTGCAGCTCAGTCTTAAAAAGAAAGGAATATCAGAAAGAAATTTACAGTAAGAACAATCATTCACTGGAACAACACCCCCCCAGAGTCTTCATTGCTGGAGGCTTTAAAAATGTGACTGGAAAGGCGCAGCACTGGTGAGGCTGCACCTCGAATACTGTGTTCAGTTTTGGGCCCCTCACCACAAGGAAGACATTGAATTGCTGGAGTGTGTCCAAAGAAGGGCAATGAAGCTGGTGAAGGCTCTAGAGCAAAAAACAGAAAACAGAGGAAAAACAAGAGGAAGTGCTGCTTTACATACCTCTGGTTCTAGGCTCTTTCCCAGTTGCTCTTGGTCACTGCCAGAAACTAGACAGTAGATGGGTTTTCAGTGTGACACAGTGCAAACCAGGCACAGTCTGAAAATCACTTGGGGTCTCCTGTGGCCCTTGGTGCGGTAACTGTGCCGACAGCAGAGGGAGCATTAAACTCATTGCCCACGGTAAAGCGTGGGGAGTGATACCCATGTTCCTATAATCCTTGTATGGGTAGGATATGCTTCCTAGCCATACAATGCCAGACTAGCCTTCTGGCAGTCATCCCAGGAGAGGGACAACTCTGATTCCAAACCCGGGCAGATGGAGCTCGTTTAGCCCTGTAAGGCCTTCCATCTAAGAGGTTAAACCTCTGTCCTAAGGACTTCACTGCCAGCGTCCAAGCTTGCTAGGCCCTGGCAGATGAACCTTAGGACTAAAGGGTGGGTCCAGCTCTGCACATGCTGTGTCTCACCTCAAAAAAATCCATTGCGCAGGCTCGAGGGTACTATCCGCTATGCTCTTTTATCAGTGCGCTTGTAAAAGGCGCTGATGAGGAGCGTGGATGGAGCCCTCCCTGGATCTTCGTTCATGAAGCCTACCCATGACGACGACAGTGCAAACATTCTCATGTAAAATTAAAATTATTTTAAAATTTTCTTCTTCCTTTTCTGCATGTGACAAGTTGCCTAGGCAACTTGACCTGCTCCAACTACACTCATTTTAAAATAATAATTCTGAATATATATAAACACATGGTAATAATATGCCTGTTCAAAATGGACCACATCACACAACCTTATGAAGGCAGACTGCTTAGACGACAAATTTGTTTGCATATTTACACTCTATGAAGATAGTTATGATGCTGATACAGTCGGATGCTAAGTAAGGAAGCCAGTATCAATTAAACATGAATTTTTAATGTATATGAACCAAGATGTTATGTGATCTATGTAAAATTGAGATCGTATCATTAAAAAGTTCATGGACATCCACAGACATACAATCCTGGCAGCAGGTTTAATAGACAAAAGCAATGAACAGCTGTAAAAAGGTAGGTCTTGCTTACTTACAATAAAAATTGATACAACATACACTCTTGTTTGTGTCTCAAACTTTCTCCAACAGCATTCATCATTTTCAGGCAAGCGCACATCAGCTGGGCATGAAAATATCTATGGTTATACTGCCCCACAGAAAACGGATACTTTCTATACGTTTGTGACACTAAAGTGATCACTTAGCGAGGCCAAGATTTCTACGCAACAGGGGACTGCAGGTGAGATTGCCACTGCAAACCTGCCAGAACAGTAACTGTTTGGTAATAAATCATCTTATTACCCATAAACAACATCAGAATGGTTATTTGATAGAATACTATTTATTGCAAAACTAAAGAGAATATAAATATGGCTAACTCACAGGCAAAAATAGAATGACCTGAAAGAGCTCTATTCCAAAAAACCCCTGCTGCAACTACGGAAATGAACTGAAGCATGTATTAGCATTCCAATTCCAACTGATCAACAGTAAAATTACTTTTATGCACATAAATTTTTCTTCTTTAGCCATTTACACTGGGCCAAATTCTTTTCAGAATGCTGTTGTTTATGATGGTCTGAGAATGTAAGAGGGGCAAGACTCATGGAAGTCTGTGAAAGCAGTACACTTTATTAGACCTACCAATAGCATTGGGAAAAAAAACAGGCAAAATCAGAAGCCCTTTTCCAAGTCTGAAAGAGAAGCACAAAACTTTAAGGTCAAATACAAGCTGAGAACACTTACGCAGTTCCACAGCCAGTTAAGCTGCCCTTGTCCCCATCAGCACAGTGTTCCCATCAACTCCCATTCAGCAGCACCTGAGTGATCAAATGGTGAGCCATATTTGGGAATTTACAAACTGATCCAGCTGAAGATCCAGCTCTTACTTCATTTGCAATTTTCAAAATCAGTCCCATAAACCAGCTGCCCACATCAGGATATGAAGGATACTGATAGCATAAAAGAAGGAAGAAATACACTACTGGGGCAGGGTGGGCCTCCTCCCTTGAGCAGCCACGTTCACTTATGTCAATTTAAAGACATCTTAGAAACTCATTCTGAGTTCAATTAGATATGTTAATTTGTTGGACTGTATAAAAGAAAAGGTACTTGGGAACTCTTGAGTGTGGGTGTCACTGAAAAAAATGGAAGGATGGGGGAAGTTCCCTCCTTTGAGAAACAGACAGAAATAATTTATTGTCCATGGAACAGAGGAGGAAAAGGAGGAGAATTATTTAGGCTTATATGGGATTATAAAGCCAGTATCTCTACTGAATCCATTATTTTTAGCCACTAGCAATTCATTTTAATTCCTAGGTTCATCTTTTGAAGGCGCTTTGTGGATCATTTATGAGAACTAATTAGTTAACAGCTTAATAGCTGTTTTGTGAGAAATCATTTCTCACTGCTAACTAGGTATTTGCATCCTTAACATTTGGTGAGTTTTTGATGTGTAATGATTAAGCTTTACCTTAAAGTCTTCACAAGGGCATTTTGTACTGACATAATATTGGAAATGAAAGTAAAAGGAGGAGTATAGGATCCATGTTGGGTTAAGCCTATGTCAGGTCAATATGTTTTTCTACTCTCTGAAGGCTGGTGTGATAGCTTAACAGTTTGACTAGCTGTCAATGAAAGCTGAAATGATTTGTGAAAAGTGAACTCATATCGTATAGAGAGAAGTCATGGTGTATAAATCAAAAACATGCATGCGCATGAATCTGGGTTGGAGTGCTTTGACTTCAAAAACTATAAGCTTTTGGCTGATAGTAATCACACCAGTTTATGTATCCTTTCTGTGAAGAAGCCACAATCAGGTAATTCACTGACCTTACAAACAAACCCAGTACCTTGTCCATAATCTGACCTGAAGAAATACTTCAGTGCTTTGACAGTTTAGGAAGGACCTTCTTCCTATTGAAAAACAATCATGCTTGTCAAGCATATGAGGACAAAACTGCCTATAAATCTTTCTTTGATACAACATTAATGTGTCTAATGACATGTTAAAATTACCATTTACTTCCATGTACTTGTACTGATTGAACACTTACCGACTTTGGCAGAAGCTGATGACAGGAGAGACTTTCCCCAGGTACCCCATGCTCCCCATCTACTTGCTTTCGACAGAGAGTCTGTGGGCTAGAAGAACAAAAATATTACACTGCTGTCTAAAATGCCTGTTTTCCAAAGGCAGAAGGAAATACAAAGAACCTGTCAGTCAAAAAGCCCAGCATTTAATAAATTATGATAAACGGGGTATTATGTGGAGTTTCAAGCTTCTGTGCACAAGAAAGGAGAATGAGATGCTTAGTTCAGATCACCTGTTCCTGAAAGCACCTAAAACTTCCAAGATATCCTTATAGATGTCCTAATATCTCCTCAGGCACCTGAACCTATAAAGCCATACAAATTTATTGGGGCTATTATAAGGGAGAGGCAGGAACTTGTCTCTTTCCTGAGTTCTACTGGGACTCACAGTTAGAGGCTTATCTGCCTGAGTCTCCTCAGAAGTACAAGCCAGTAGATGTGCACAGGGAACTCCTAACAACTGAGTTCAATAAAAACACAGCCAGAGGAGGAGCTGCCCATCTTTTACATTAATGTCTGGTATTAAGCAATTATCAATCAGTATTCCATATTTAAATCATATTACAAACTGTTGTCTCAAGAAAATCTCCAGTAACACATTATGCCTGCACAATCAACTCAAAACCAAAACCTGAAGTATCCCAAGTCAGCTCTGCATTGTACAGATCCTTGAGGAGGGGATCACTGTTGGAGACCAAACCTGTGTGTTTTAACCTTTTCCAATTTGTTGATGCCTGAAAGTTTTTCGGTGGAGATGAGAAGACAGAATCACAGAACGATTTTTTTGGGTTGGAAGGGACCTCTGGAGGTCATCTAGTCCAACCCCCCTGCACCTTCAGCTATGTCACGTGTATTGGACTTGGATGCCATATAGTCTGTAAAAAAGCCTTGCTTTTCTTAGTTTTCTTTTCTTACCTTCTTGCAAATACTCACACAACTCCCAAATGACCTTTGTGGATCACAAATCAAAAGCTACTGGCCTAGAACAAATCAAAAACTATTGGCTGTTTCACCAAGCCTTGTGAAACATAGACTGTTTTTGTAAAGTCAATGACTTGAAAATTAATGAGTACAAGATTCAGTGCTGCATATGAACCTTAAATTCTGTCTTCTTCTCAGTTCATTCTGTGAACTGGATGAAGCAGATTTGTACAGAAAGCCAGATAACAAAATCACAGGAGTATTAAATCTATACAAAATGGACTAGATTCTTAGTAAGATTTAGGCTCTGATACAGTTTTATTTCAACCAGGCTAGAAAGACCAAATTAATATCCCACTGTCAAAGAGGAAGTCAAGTATTCCTAGTTTCCAAAAGCTTGGTGTTGCAATTCAACTTATTTTATTCACACATAGGTTTCTGTATATAACTCGCTAGAAAGCCTAGGGAATGAAAACAGCATACACACTGTACAAAACCCTGTCCTTACAAAGCAGGGAGAAAAGGGCTTTTATGGAAAAGAAAGTATTACTTACTGGACTGCTTTGTTCATGCAGTGTTTCTTCAGATTCAGTTTCTGCATCAAGGCTTACAGTCTCATTGCACTCAGTGGGTATGCCTTCAGTCACCTCTCCACTGGAAGGCAGATTTTCAATTATTTTTTCAGTCAAAGGATTTTCATGGATAAATATGTCTCCTTCCTGTCTATTACTGGCACTCTGAGCAGGCTGTCCATGTCCATCTTGTGAAGACTCACACAAGTTCTCAGCTTCCACAAGGTGTTCTACTGACTTATGAGGCATTACCTCACTGCCGGGTATTTCCATGACTTCAGGTTTTTCTTCGGATGGGATGCCATCGCATACGTCTTCAGACATTTTCAATTCTGAATACAGAAAATAAATTCTTTTAGGTTCCATAAACATTTGAATTATTATAAAATATGCAGTGTTTACTATATGCTATTGTTGAAAAATACCACAGCCTTGGTGTAAGGCCTTCTGAAGCATGGAGTCCTGTGGCACATGCATCATACCAGGACTGGTGTCACAATGACACTCTCAATACTCTATTTACTTTGCAGGATCTCATTCAAGTATGAAGAAAAGTATTACCATTTTCCATAATATGGTTTGGTGAAGGAGAAAGGGTATTCCTTTGTCTTGCGAAGTCAAATCTAAGTTTCCACATGGTTAGTTCTCTATTAGATGTGTATGAAAGATCACTGGGGAATAAGATAAACTCGAGCTTCAATCACCAAGCAGCTTGTATTCTCCTCATCATTTCCACATACACAGGTTCCTATAGCCTGCTGACTGATGGAGATGATGACAAACAGCATGACTAAAACTGTGATGATATTTATGTGTTGGAGAAAGGGCATAATTTGAGAACATGATAGGTCATGGTCCCTGCAGAATTTCATAGACAGGAAGCTTTCATTGCTTACAGCATTTCTGTATCATGTGTCTCCAAGGCTTACTGTTTGGGTTGTTCAACACTTGTCTCCTGCTCCTGAAATTTCAGCTATATGATTAAACTTCAGTTTTGAAGCCAAGGCAAGCTTGCATGAGGTACAGTTACTGTTTTTTCCTTTTTTCTTTTCTTTCTTTCTTCTTCTCTTTTTTTTTTCGTAAGTTACGAATCAGTTTTCTCTTATTTACTCCATATCTTCCAATGTAGCTTTTTTTCTACGTATTTTTCACCACCATGTAGTCATCAGGGTGAGGATCCAAAAAAGGAAAAGAAATGGCCTCCGAGCAAGCTCTGCAGCTGATTAAGGAGTGGCACTGGCAGAGTCCAAAAGGACTACTGTACAGTGATTACTGCCACTTATTTGTTCTTAACAATAGTACGCCTAGCATATAACTCAGATGACAACCCTTGACAGAGAGCTGTCATTGCAAGCTCCTGACTATATGCTGAGTTGCATGGCATAAAATAAACTCACAGTCCTCTTTGTAGATGTTGTCTTTTCACTGACTTCCATATTAATTAAATATGGTTCAAAGCTTTGTTTAGAAGGACTGATGCTCTAAGAGAGATTGAAGAATGGGGAAAAACAAGCAAAAAGCAAAATATAGCTGGATTTTTGAAAAATCTGCCTGAGAAGCATGTATTTAAATTACTATATTTCTGTGGCTGTTTATCTAACATGAATGTAGATTAGTTGTTTGAACAGTTCCAAGAACAGCATTTGGGATCAGTGAATAAGAAACACAAACAGATAACTGCTTGGTACCACTTATTATTTACTGTGAGGGTAGTGAGTCACTGGAACAGGCCGCCCAGAGAAGTCATGAATGCCCCATCCCTGTAAGTGTTCAAGGCCAGTATGGATGGGGCTTTGAGCAACCTAATCTAGTGGAAGATGTCCCTGCCTATGGCAGGGGGGATTGGAACTACATGATCTTTAAGGTCCCTTCTAAACCAAACCATTCTATGTCTCTATATTACTTTAGCTTACACTTAATTATCTTTTGAGAATATGCATTTTCAAGTCAGAATCTCTGCACTTCCATAAGTACTTGCAGTTTTCCATTAAAAATACAGCATATACTATAAAATGCTTTAGTGTAGGCAAATATTGCCATTGTTGTAACAGTACTCACTGTGTAATGGACCGCATCACCTAAAGAAAATGTTTGTATTTGCAAACAAAATTCCACCATCAGCTACAAGGACCTTCTACCAAAACCTGTAAAATCTGTACACACATGCATCATAATTTTGCACAGGGATTAGATCTGAGTGAGAAAATGCCCTAAACTAGTACAATTTTTAAAGAATCACACATACACATGCACATGAATTTTTGCAGGACTGGGTCATCTTTGGGGACCATTTGGGCCAAGGTTCCTAAACTTTCCTTATAGGAGCAAAGCATGTAATGGCAAATTAAATCTGTAAGAAACCACGAGCCGTGCTTGGCTCGACGGTAAGGCGTTATTCTAGCTGCTTTACGTGAGACTACATTGATCTAAATTGACGCGAACAACTCCGCCCATAATTCTAGCTCCTGAGGGAGATGCCAAGGCCAGCTCCTGACAGGGCGGCAGGCGAGCACCCAGTCCTCAGGAACCAGCCGCCCCGAGGCGGGCAGCGGCCCCCGGGCGGAGGGACCGGCCGCCCCTCGGGTGGCACCTGCTGACCCGACCCGCTGCCTGCGGAGTTTAATCCCGTCTCGAAAGCAAAGCCTAGCCACCGGCGGGCGCCTTGATCAACGCCCCCGTAAGGAATAACTTTTTTTGGCCGGTGACATCGCGCTCCCCGTTCGCTCGTCGCCTATTGTCACTTCTCGCTCTGCGGAACGACTTTTCTGCTGAGAACTGAGGCGCTGCCACCGCCAGCTACCCCTGCCCCGCTGCCACCTGCCCCACGCCCAGGGCAAGGCAGGAGCCTCCAGGGCGCCGCTCCCTCAAACCCGCAGCGGTCACAACTTCCCCCTTCCTTCCTTCTTCTTTTTTTTTTTTTTACTTTTCGAAATCCCCTCTAGGGTAGAATTACTAGTGAGAAGCCCGCAGCCAGCTTCACAAGCGGCAGAAAAAGAAGAAATCGCTGTGCTCCTTACCGCTCAGCAGTCCCTTTGCCGACGCGCCCCCTCCTCCTTCCCCCTTCTCCGCCCCGCCACGTCGGCAGCAGCTGTGGGAGGAGGCAGAGCAGGCCGGGCAGCCGTGGGCCGGCGGGGCCCCGGGGAGGAGGGAGGGCTGGCTCTTCTTGTCTCCATCTCCCAGGGTCTTTCTCAGGCGGCCGCCTGTTGTGAAGGGACTGGGGCGGGAGCGCTGACCCGGCGCGGAGAGCCGCCCCTCACGGCCCCCGGCGCTCGGCAGTTCCGCTAAGCGGAGGGAGTGGCGGGACGCGGTCTGACAGACGCCTGTGGGAAACAGTGGTGGTGTCCGGGGCTGGCGTGCCCTCCGAGAACACCGGCCGAGTTGGGCGGGTGTTCAGCAGGGCCTCTCCCGGCTGTGGCCTCGCTGAGGGGGCAAAGGGGGTAAATTTGAGTAAAATGGGTAGATTTGACATCACTGGTGCGATAACATGAATACTGAGGGATTTTAAGTATAAATGAGTCTAGTTGCTGAGCTGGCATCAAATTATTATTTATTTTTGATTAAACTTTTTTAGAAAGTTTAATCCTTAAAGTGAGCTGCAGCTAACCACCTACTGAAGTGTGGAGTTGTGGAATTAAACAACTGAGTTTTAGGTTTTCAGGTGCCAGTTTGCACCTTGGTTATATCTGTGTTTACAGGAAATATTGCTGAAAGAAACTGGGAGGTGCTTGCACACGTTTCCAGTTAGTGTCAGCTCAGAGTGCCCACAGCCACGCAAGAAAATACTTGGTTGAACAATGAGGTTGCAGCCTCTTGCCCAACAACATGAGGTTTTTCTCTCTAATTTGTCATACCCTTTCCTCTTTTTACTGCTTCATTTTAAGGTGAAGCATGCCCCTTTTACTGTGATAAAAGCCAGTTTTGCAGTTCATCGTAGCATTTTCTATCACTAGTCTTCCTTTGCTGATAAAAAAAGAACTTACTGTTGCCACAGGAAGCAAAATAATACATGTTGTGAATCACTAAGGAGAACTGCTATAGGAGGTCACAAAATAAAGCCCCAGTTCTCAGAAGCTTGATTACATTACATGACTTAGACACTTACCAGGCAAAAGTTTCCGAGCTTCCCATTAAGCTAGGTGGTAGCAGAACACATGCTTGTGTTACTAAATAATAAGTTTATTTCAGAGGCATTTCAATGAGAAGTCGAGTATCATGGCATGCTGGTAGTTCTGGTATATTTTAGGTTAATGTATTAATGTTTAGCTTTATTTATTGACAATCAAATCTTGAGTGACCCTAAGGATTTCCGTCTGCTTTTCAGTGAAGCTGGTAGAAGCATAAGGGTCTAAGGGCAGTGTCTTAGGAGGAATCACAATAGATGAAGCTCAATAGCCAGAGGTTGTTTTTTCAAATGATGGATGATAATTTTGACTGTAAAGTGGATCTTACACTGCCAGTTTTGCATGTTCTGTACAAGGCAATGCATGTTTTAGAACAGCGAAACAGTATTAATCACTGTTGTAATATAAATTTATTACTTCAGGATGAAATCAACATTCTAAGTGCGTAAATATGTTTATCTATTGGAGTAGAAGGCTGTATTAGTTTCCTAAGTTCCTAAATAACTTTCTTGAATTTAACATTTGAATTTTCTAATTTTCTTTCTTTTTCACTTTTCAGTAATTAATTTCACTTGTATTTTCTCACTGTATAATATTGCAAATGGTTTTGGAATCAATGAACAATAGAGATTGAACACTACTCATCTCAGGTTTCATTGAAGTTTGTTATTACTCTGATTGTCATCATCTTCCTTAATGGGTTTCAGAAAAGATATTTGTCTTTCAACAAGTAGATAAATACAAAGAAAAGATGGAAGCAAACTACATTTGGCTACTTTTAACAAAACATAGATGTATGCATAACATTTGAGGAATATTTTAATCTTCCAATGATTGCAGTAGTAAACCTTAGTGGTAAATATGAGGGCTAGTGACATGCAATTAATGGTAATGTGTTTATTTTGCTGTTTAATGTATGCTTTATCTTTGTTGTATGTAGGCAGAATTGGAGAACTCAAACTATGCCAGTGGCCAGCTTGTATTGTTGCTTAATTGAAGAGGTACTCTCAAATAAGAGTCTTTAATTTATGGCAGTTATTACATGTTAACCAAATGTACATCTGGTTCTGTACTCATTAGATTAGTAAGTGGGTTATATTCAAGCAGTTAAACTGCTATATCCCAAAACAGGAATGGAAGTTTGGTAGGAGCAAGATCTTACCTCAGGATTTTATCTCATCCTAAGGATGGATAGCAAACCCTTTCCACCTAAGGGCAGACAGTGGTGAGGTTTGTACGTAACAACATTATTAGGTGTTATTTTCAAGCCATCTGTGAATACTCTTCTCTGTATTGACAGAAATGGAGAATCACAGAATCATAGGGCACTACTGTAGGGCTCAATGGCACAACAAGCTGAGAATATGCATTTTCCATATTCTGTTGCTCACTACCTGTCCTATCTTTCTCTTCCTTTTTTGGATGACCTCTTTTCACTTGAAGCTGAGAAATGAAATATGACATACAGAATAATATTTAAAGTGAAAAAGCAAAATTTAAGATTATTTCCTCTGCTTCTTGGACCCCTGAAATATTAAATGAATAATGTGTTTTGGTATGCTAACCCAGAAAGATAGGTTGTAGTGTGGCAGTTCTGTATTTAGATCTCAGCTAAGATGGAATTTCTGATCAGCATTATACAGAAGTAAAGAGAGACTGATTTGTAGTTTTGCCAGGACAATAACCCAAGTGTTTGGACATTCAGTACTGAAGTCAAAGCTGCTACTCTCTTTTAATAAAAAAAAAAGCTCCACAAAAACAGAACTACAAAAAAACCTACCCAAAACACAACAACAACAAAAACTTCCACAAAAAAAGCCCCCAAACCCACCCCAAAAGACCCTCACCCACTGTTTTCATGTCCATTATTTAATCCAAACACAACACTGCTGGAGCAGGAGAAAGAGATGATATTTCCTTTCCCATTGAATAGAAATTAAAATAAGGCAAACTGTACTTTTATAACGCAGCCTTAGTAAGAACTTGTCAACTAAATTGGTATAGCTAAATGGAAAAAAAAAAATCAGAATAATGCTTATAGACTTTGATCATTATTAAGTCCAGAGAACAAGATGTTTGAATTTCAGTGTAAAACCTGATCAAAAACTGTGCTTATATTCATATTAATTTGGCAAAGACAAAAAGTTGGTAAAAAGATTAACTTTTTTCCCTACTTAATCTATTGTAAAGCATGAAAACACATAGTTTAATAGTAAATAATGGGAAATTATTTGGGAAACGTTCTATGTGGAAAATTAATCTGGAGGAAAGCAAGTGTCATTTCATAAACTGTCAGTAGGTGGCACAAGCATTTACATAAAAAGTTTGGGCGTTCCTAAATATTGTGACACGGTAGGATATAGAGTTACAGGAAGTTTTCTTTTTGGCTTTTCCTGAGTAAGCTTTCTGCGTTTTCGGACAGCAGGGTTTTCTGGTGAGAAGCTTTTCATTTTATTGATTTTATGTTTGGTTTATGTTTACCTAAAACTTTTATATTCTGCATCTTATTTGGAAATGAGCCATGTTTCCCTGAAGAGTTATTAGAAAGTGTGTGATGTACTGTCAAGTGTATGGGTTAAGAGATAAGAGTAAAGTTGCTTATGGTCAGTAAATTTATCCAAAGAAGCTGGCCAAATAGCAATCTCTTTATATTAACACAACACCCATAGTTAAGGGGGTCACAGTGATTTAATTGAAATAGTTTTTCTACAGTTCAGGAAGGGGTCTAACTTGATGATATGTTTTTTCAATGTGAAAGATGAGTTTTTAACATTTGAGCTTTGTATCATGCTGATAGCTTGCGAAGCACTTGCCTTAATACTGAACCATCATAGTCCAATACCTTCTGTACATCTCTTATATGAAAGCTTAAGTCATTTTATACTGAGTTCATGTTAGAAAAACTCTTAAAACCTCAATGTTGGTCTCTTCTCTCACTCTTTAAACAACAGGACAACTTGTTGCTATGATCGTGGTTTGCCTACCCTACTGGATTGCTTCTCTGCTTATATCTTTTTGTCAAATTTGAAGATACTTGAGGATACTTCTGAATTAAAAGGAATATGACTAAAAAGGATAATTTATAATTTATCCAGTGTTAGCCCCCAAATCACAGGTCATGTGTTTTAACAGTTGTTACTTTTTTTACTTTGTTGGATATTATAAAAAATGTTTGAAGGTACTTGTACATAATTTGACTGAATGACAGGATATGAGAATAAGAGAGAAAATTAAGCACATATGGAAGAATCATATCCTTTCACCTAGTCCCTGGATATTGCTGAAATTTTGTCCTTTTTGAAGGTAGATTTTTTTTGTTTCAGATTTCTATTGAAGCTGTATATTATTCTTTTGTTGCCCAAACAATTGTTTGTTCTTTGCATGTACCCAAATGCCTTTTGAGGACTGAGATAGTAAAACTGCATATAATTTTTCCAAATGAAAATCTGAAGAAGACTAGAAAATTTTTGCCATATTGCCCCACTGTTTCTAGGTGATATCCAAGCCTAGTTTCATGCATTCTTTACAAAAGAAGAATTCAGCATACAGATTTTTGTTGTACTGTTGAGATTTTGTAATATAGGTTTTGTTAGACTAGGGAAAATGTGTATTTTAGACCCAGTACTGTAACTCTAAGTCTTACATTACATTACTAAGAAGCTTGTAGAATGGCTAATGGTACAGAGGATATAGTCCTTGAGGTTGTAGTTTTAATCCAACAAATAACAGCTATTATTCTCTCATTATAAAGTGACCAGAAATCGTTGTAGAGTCACTGGAAATATAAATGCACAATTTAGCCATTTCATTATCAATAGAAAGTTGAATGCAGTCATGAAGCAGAACTATGGAAAGCTTCAGATAGCAACAAGAGTAATGGGAGAAAGAGAGAAATAATGTTTGAAGGAAAGAAAACAACTTTAAAACAAGATTTACATAAAAATGTTAGCTAAGTTCTTACCAGTTCCTCTTCCAGAAGGGTGGACTTTTTAAGGTGGAGATTTATGGCAATATCTAAAATGATATTTAAGGCAGTGTTCACAATGACTGACTTAAATAAAGAGAGGCTGGCTATCCTAAACTCCTATATTCAGAGAGTGTCCTACATTAGGGAAAACAAAAGCAAAGCCAAATTATGTTTAAATAAGCCTCTCCACAACAGAGATATGTGAGGTTAGTGGCCTTAGATCAGAACTGGATTTTGTTTTCAGAGGTTCTACAACTGGTATTTTTTTGTGTAGCATGTAAATGTCTTCAGTGTGCATTTGGTGTCCTCTGTGTACAGCTAACAAATCAAACATGGGGACACTCTGCTTTTAGAGTCTAAATTCAGTAGATGCTCAAGCCCAGAGAAGAGGCAAACTCTCCTGTGGACTTTCCCATGGCATAATACAGAACATCCTGTCCCCCCAGTTAAAAAAAGAACTAATGACAAATCTCAGCTGCCAAAGGACATTCAGATTTTTATTCACTCTCTTGAACCTCCATCCTGTGTTTCAGTCCAGGTTTTATAGTCACAATTCCATTTAAAAGAATATCTCTCAGTCTAGTCCATATACTCCAAGAGAGAATATGAGGAAAGGATCACCATACTGACCTCAAATATTGTACTTTCTGTATTATACAGTTGTCATCATGGCTAGGCTTCGCGAATGAAGATCCAGGGAGGGCTCTACCCACGCTTTTTACAAGCGCACTGATGGCTGAAAAGGCCAATACAAGATAGACAAGAGCAGTTGCAAAAGGCACAGCAGAAGGACTCCTTAGGAGGTATAACCTGCAAGACATGATTCTTTCTACGCTGTCTTTTCTCCTCAAGAGTGATCCTGTGTGCCTTCTCAAAAACATCAGCTGCATTAAAGACAGTATGTCTCCAGACCTCCCGATTGGAGCCCAGAGTAGACCAGTTAAGGTGATCAATATGACCAAGGCTGAGATGTTGTTTCAGGGAGTCATTGTATCTCCTTTTCGGGGCTCCTCTCTTGCGGTAGCCAGTGGCAAGTTCACCATAAAGAATAATTTTAGGAAGGTGTTAGTTCTTCATCCTGGAGACATGACCTGCCCAGCACAGCTGTGTTCTCAGCAGCATGGCCTCTACTTGAAATTGCTGCTTATTCTAGGACAGACATATTAGTCACATAATCTGACCAATGGATGTTTAGGACTGTACAGAGACAGCGCTGATGGAAGCGCTCCAGGAGTCGCAGGTGGTGGTGATTCCATGATTCGGAACCATATAAAAAAGAGGGTGATATACAGTTGTAGGAAGCCTTTATAATACATTGGATCACAGCAGTAATTATGTAAGTAAGCAGCAAATTTTATTCAGCTATAAAATCACACATGTTTTGTAAAAAATAGCCTCATTATATATTAAATAGAGCTTATTTACCAGGTAGAAATTTCAATGGTGTTCTCTTCATAAAGAATGCCTCTTCTGCATGATAAGTGCCTTCATTGCTTTTTGAGTCAAAAGGAGAGATGAGAAATCCAAAACTTTATAAAATTAATCTCTATGATGGCTCCTGCATAGCCACTTAACGAGAAAATCTGATTTTTGTTTTTGTTTGTTTGTTTTGCTACAGGGTTAGAACAAAGATGGACAGATATGAAAAGTATTGAGCATATCAAAGGAACCAAAAACCAGTGTGACAGAAAAGATGACATCTCTCAGAAACTTTTTTCTTTACAAGTGTCTGTTTGCATTATCTATTTGGAATCATATCAGCTTGTCTGTGGAAAATGGACTTTTTGCATCTATTTCTAATGATTTTCCAGAAGACGGTTCCGACAAAAATATCAAGAGCCTGCCGCTCCTGTTTACAAATAGTCATCAGTCCAAAGTTAATTTTGACTGGGTTGTGATAGAAAATACTACAGAAAGCCTGTCATTGTCAGAAATCACAAATGACAATGTAAAAAAATTAGTGGCTTTATTATCTAATTTCAGACAAGGCTCCAGGTTACAAAATCTGACACTGACAAATGTGTCAGTGGACTGGAATGATCTTATTGAAATTTTTCAGACTGTATGGCACTCGTCCGTTGAATACTTCATTATGAACAATGTAACACAATTGTCAGACATCGAGAGATGTCACTTTGACTATTCAGGTACCTCTATGAAAGCACTGACAATGAAGAAAGTTTTAATCAAAGATCTGTACTTCATACAGGATTACCTATACAGAATATTTGCAGACATGAATATTGAAGCCTTGACAATAGCTGAATCAGAGATGATACATATGCTGTGTCCTTCATTTGACAGTCCCTTTAGATACTTAAATTTTTTTAAGAATGATTTAACAGATCTTCTTTTTCAAAAATGTGAAAAATTAAGTCAACTGGAGACATTAATATTGCAGAGGAATAAATTTGAGAGCCTTTCCAAAGTAAGNGACTTCCACCTGACCGAACTGGCTTGCAACACGATGCTCTTGCTTGTGACAGCTGTGCTGCTGACACTGGTGCTGGTGGCTGTTGTGGCCTTTCTGTGCATCTACCTGGATGTGCCGTGGTATGTGCGGATGACGTGGCAGTGGACGCAGACGAAGCGGAGAGCTCGGCACGACCACCCCAAAGAGCAGGAGGGGTTTCTGCAGTTTCATGCGTTCATCTCCTACAGCGAGCGCGATTCAGTGTGGGTGAAGAACGAGTTGATCCCAAACCTGGAGAAGGGGGAAGGCCGTGTACAACTGTGCCAGCATGAGAGAGACTTTATCCCTGGCAAGACCATTGTGGAGAACATCATAAACTGCATTGAGAAGAGCTACAAGTCGATCTTTGTGTTGTCTCCCAACTTTGTGCAGAGCGAGTGGTGTCACTATGAGCTGTACTTTGCTCATCACAAACTATTCAGCGAGAATTCCAACAGCTTAATTCTCATTTTACTGGAGCCAATTGCTCCGTACGTTATCCCTGCCAGGTATCACAAACTGAAGGCTCTCATGGCCAAGCGAACCTACCTGGAGTGGCCAAAGGAGAGGAGCAAGCGTGCTTTTTTCTGGGCAAACCTGAGGGCAGCTATTAACATTAACCTGCCAATGGCTGATGGAAAGAGGTGTGAGGAAACAGATTAAGAATCTTTCTAGTGGAATTTCTTGTGTTTTTGCTTGATGAAGCAATAAATATTTTATGTTTTCCAGAGCTTGTCAATGTATTTAACTTTCTGTTACTGAACCTTATTTCTATGTAATTTTCTATGCTGCCTCTTAACTGTAGGCAAAATTCAACTCACCTTACTGTAAGTCTCTTGAGATTGATACAGATGTAGCAAATCACGAATGAGTTTGGATGTGGATTTTGAAATTCAGCTTGAAATACTGTAGTGAATTTTTCTCAGCAGAATAATATCTCGAGCAATTAATATAGTCATGTGTAAGATTGCTTGAGTCACTGAATAGTTTGCAGGGCTACATTAATCACAAAGCTTAGGCATCTTGGTCACATGTCCTCTTTTGCTAAAATCAGTTTGCAGTGAAGAAAATTACATATCCTGAGAAGATGTGTAGAAGTCCAGAGCTTGTGATGGTTCCTGGGTACTGTTTTCTCAGACCCAGACACAGGACTCTGTGAACATCCAGCACCCAGATGGACAAAAATGGTCATGCCACAGAAGAGGACAGAATGAGAAAGGTTTGATCTTTTATTTTGGTTTTTATTTTCTTTACTAAAGAAAAGAAAAAGAAAAAGATTAGCTGCTTCATGTTTTGGGGCTCATAGCTTGGCACTTCTGCAAGGAAGAAGCAGTGAATTGACAATCAGAGCTCTAATTCCCGTCCTGTGATGGAGTCCTGGTATCATTTTGACCCTGAATGATACTCTGACCAAAGGGACTGAGAAGTTGTCTACAGTAACAGAACTGCCTTTGACTCTCTTGAGAAACTCTTGACTTCATGCTTTCTTTTTAGCTTTCTACTTTTTTTCCCTTTATATCTTACTTTATGCTTATTATTAAAAGAATCTGTCCTTTTAAGCTGAAACAGTATCTTTTGCAGCGCAGCTACAAGTTCTGATGAGAAAGGCAATCAATAACCAGTCAGAGGCTGAAAAAAATTGCCAGGACTTGAGACAGCAGGTAAGACTATTCAGAGTCAGAACAAGCTACATTTACAATATTAGATCTCCTTTATAGAAATAGGGCAGGCCCTTCTACATCTGCTTATGCTGTTTTGGCTTAAAGAAAATATGACTGGACTCCAACAAACATTCATAGCTGCTAAAGCAGATCACACCAAACTTCCTCTTTGCCCTCAGAAGGGGGAAAGTTTCCTTCTGGAATACCAGGCTGACATGACCAGCAAGCAGGAAATTTTCTTTCAAAAATATGTTTCAACATGAAGACAAGAGAAGGAGGAATATTAAGATGAAATTCTCAGTGAGTATAGAATGCTTATATTTTATCTCATTCTTGTCTTCTGTTATTATTAACAGTGTATTTTTTGTGTGTGCCTGAGATCTAAGCAGGCTGAGGTGTCTTGGAGTCTTGAACTGTGAGTGACTCTTTATGATTTGTAGGGGAAAAGTAAAATTTAACACAGTTAGGTTCTCTCATCCCACATAGCTCAAAATTAGTATAACACACCTATTATCAAATTGCAGGCATTTCATTCGGGACTGTGGAAACAAATGTTTTCTGTGTTTCCTCCTTCCCCTCCAACTAATGCTTCAGTGTATGACTCATTTAACCCTCAGGAAACTAAATAGACTTAGCTTGGTTTCATAGAATAGTAGAATACCATGCTGAAAGGGACCTCAAGGATTATCTGGTTCAACCTCTCTTGGGAAAAGCGCAGTCTAGAGATGGCCCACCACTGTCCATCTGAATCTTAAAAGTGTCCAAAGCTGGGGACTCCCTCACTTCCCTGGGGAAATTGTCCTTGTTGTGAAGAATTTTCCTCTTGTGTCCAACTGGAATCTGCCCAGGAGGAACTTGTAGCCATTACCCCTTATCATTTCCATGTGACTCCTTCTGAAAAGGGAGTCTCCATTTTCTTTGTAGCCACCCTTGGAATACTGAAGCATAGTGATAAGGTCTCCTCTAAGACTTCTTTTCTCAAAGCTGAACAAACACAATTTTCTCAACCTTTCCTCATATGGCAGGCTCCCTAGTTCTTTATGGTCCTTCTCTGGATCCTCTCCAGCCTGTCCATATCTTTTTTGTATAGTGGGGACCAAAAATATTTATGGTATTCCAGATGTGGCCTGACAAGTGCTGAGTAGAGTGGGAGTTTGCCTATCCCTTTCCCAGGACCAGGGACAGCTGGATTGTTACATTATGGCTCACTTCAAAATTTTCTTTGAAACTCTCAGAGATTTATGTCAGGAGCCCTTGAAACTTCTGTAATATATTTAACATCCCCTGCTGCATGTGAAGTTTTAAGAACTCATATGTCTTCCATTTACAGGGGGACAGAGAAACCCTCGAAAAGCAAAAGAGTGCACCAGAAATCGTTTCTGCTACTCAGATGGGAGCACATAGCTGTTGTCAGAGATTATTTATTTCAGGAATGGAAGGTTTTAGCAGGGATTTGCTTGCTACCTGGATCATAAGCAGAAATATATAATTACAGGTTCCAGAGTATGTCCAAAATCCTTGAGTGAATAATGTTGGAAAGGGAGCCTTATAGTGAGCATAGGGAGCATTTAAAACTTGTACTTTGGAACCAGAACCACATACTATTAGGTTTTTGTCCACAGTATGTGCCAGAAAATTGACAAAACAGCTACAAATGCAATGAATTACCACATCTAGTTTCTCTGATTCCACAGGAGAGAATGAGTTTCTCAAATGATTCATATTTCAAACAATTATTTTTACCTCTGCCATACTCAGAATACTTTCTATAAAATCAGTTTGAGTTCTGAAAGAAATTTTTCCCATACGTGGGGCCATGCGCAGTCTCACAGTCCGTGTCAGCCACTTTATCTGTACATTTTGGAAAGCAGCTACCTTTTCCTGTACAACCTGGTGATATGAGTCTGAAACTGGTTCTGCCCTGAAATCTGTAGCTGCTAAAACACTCCAGTTATCAGGAAAAGACTGTGTAAATGTATTCTGATTCCAGATACCTTATCAGAGCAGATTCCTGGCATTTGACTAGTCATCTTTGTGACTAGCAGGAATGTTATTCTTACATGCATAATATCAACATACAAAACTGATAATATGGTGGTTAAACACCCTCCAAAACCTGGAAAATGTGCAGAATGAAGTGAAAGTATAATATTTTTGTCTCTATTTAAGTGTGTAGCATGAAGGAAACTGAACTGTGACAGGCTGGGAGTCCTGATACAATGTCAGTTGCCCTGCTGAGGGCTCAACTCTTCATTAGCTTTAGAAATGTTGCAAAGCATCATCACTACAGAGGGTTAGAGCAAGGAAAGGTTCTCAAGGGACTAAGAATCAGACTCCATGGGAGTCAAGGCATTCTGCTGAGGGGAAGGTTCAAAACCTCTGTGAAACCTGTGTTTTTACTCAGGGCTTCAGTTTGGCTGGTTTTATTTTCAGAAACACTTACTGAGATTGACTATGATGCTCATTTGTAGTCACTATTTGGTCAAGAGTGTGTTGGTTATATGTGCTGGAATTTTGGTAGTGGAGGAGGGGCTACAGAGGTAGCTCCTATGAGAAGATGCTAGAAGCTTCTTTGGGTCCAAATTGGACTCGCTGCTGGCCAAGGCCAAGCTAATCAGAGACGATGGAAGTGCCTCTGTGATAACATATTTAAGAGAGGAAAACCTGCAGCAGAGAGAGTAGGGGGATGTGAGAGAAACAACTCACCAAGGTCGGTGAGGAAGGAGTGAAAGGTTGAGTGTGGTTGAGCAGAGATTCCCCTGCAGCCCATGGTGAAATGGCAGGCTGAACCACAGCAGCCCATGGAGGTTAATGGTGGAACAGAGGCCCACCTGCAGCCTGTGGAGGACTCCACACTGGAGGAAGTGGCTGCACCCGAAGAAGGCTGTAATTCTGAGGGAAGCCTGTGCTGGAGCAGTCTGTTTGTGACCTCACAGAAGGGACCCATGTTGGAGAAGTTTAGAAAGAACTGCAGCTTGTGGGAAGGACCCATGTTGGAGAAGTTCATGGAAGACAGCCTCCCATGGGAGGGACCCCATGCTGGAGCAAGGGAAGAGTGTGACGAGTCCTCACCTGAGGAGGAAGGAGTGGCAGAGACAGTCTATGATGAACTGACTGCAACCCCCAGTCTCTGCCCCACTGCACTGATGGGGTTAAGGAGCTGGAGAATTCAGGAGTGACGCTGAGCCCAGGAAGAAGAGAGGGGAAGGGGAAGGTGTTCTTAAGACTTCATTTTATTTCCCGTTATCCTACTCTGATTTGCTTGGTAACAAATTTATTCTTTTTTCCCCAAGTTGACTTTGTTCTTTGCCCACGACCATAGTTTGGGAGTGATCCCTCACTGTCCTTGTCTCAACCCACAAGCCTTCTGCTGTTTTTCTCCTCCTCATCCCACTGAGGGGAAGGAGTGAGCAAGTGGTCATGTGATACTTTGTTGCTAGCTGGGCCTAAACCACAACAAAGAGGAAGCCCTATTGATAAACTAGTAAAAGAGAAAGTTCCGTATTCTGCAAAGTGGCTCTGTGTTAACAGTTTGATTTCCACAGCTTTGATCCAACGAAAACAGACTTGGGCATAAACATGATACAGTCTCTGCTCACTTGGGCTTGTGGTGGCATTTAGCCCTTGTTTCACCTACTTGACACAGGGGGTTAAGTTGTGACAAGAAGAGTTGCAGTTGAAGATAAGGTCCTTGCTATGACCAAACACTGGCTTTGCAACCTTTAATAATGGTATTAACTTTCCATGAGTGCTTGGATGAGCCCACCTGCTCTATCTGTGTTTTAACACATGTAAGTTCCCTTCTGCAGTTTCAGTTGGAAATATTCTTTACACCTTTGGGCATGGTGCTGGTATTTCAACTTGAAAGCAAGACAGTATTGTCTGACAAGCAGACTCTTGCACCTTATTGAGAAACATTCATGACCCCTGGTCTTGTTTTGGGTCACAGATATCTCAGAGTTTTCTGTAATGTATTACTCAGATTCTCTGAACTGAAGAAAGCAGCATGGTTTCAGTTCACTTTCAGTTCAGACTATCTTACTCATCAATCTCGAAATGAAAAACAGAGATTTTCTTTCAGCAAAGCAAAGGGTTAAATCCTTCTTTACAAAAATGAAAAAGTAATTGCAAAATAAATGTTTCAAATGAATCTAATATGAATTTGAATTATAACTGGCACTGCTATCTAGAGTAAATTTTCATACTTCTCAGCTTCTTTGGCTGAATCTGTTCTTGCCTTCAACTTTCCTCCAAGGCACTGTTTCATGGGTTGGGGTAAGCTCTAGACTGAGTCCAGAATGGGCCCAGGTGCCTCCTCTATTACTAATATCTGAAGAATGCATTACATACTTCATGAAGTTGACCTTAAAATTGATTAGGATTAAATAAAACTTCATTCCTTCATTCATTTCTACTTCTTTCTTCCTTGTTAATTAATCTTACTGAAGCATGTTGTATTGTTTTGGAGGTTTATAGGAGTGAGGTATCTATATCTGCCTATGACATGCAGTCACTCTGCTCTGTTGATTTGCTCCCTAGGCTCATGCTCCTCTTCAAAATGGTAATTGAATAGCTACTTTACCAGATCCCTCCAGCCCCAGATTGCCCTATATTGCTGTATTATTCATAGCTTCCTTACAGATTTTCTATCATAGAAAATGTTCTTTATAGTTCAATTTTTTGTAATTTTCTGAAGAAAGCTACAATGTAGAGTATCCTTGGTAACCATCTGAGGTATCTCCAGTGTAAAGATAACTGATCTGTAAAGGTTTTGAACTGTGCAACTTTGCCCCTCTTGCTGGCTTTTGAGATCTAAACTTTTGCCATCTGTCAGTGTGCTACATTAATTACTCTGCCTGCTGAGGAAAGTAACTCGGCAGAGTGGAGCTCTGCAAGAGATCTTGTTCTGAAGAGAAGGTGGCAGCAAAAGTTTTGCTTCCTCTTTTCCATGTGTGTAAAAGAGGAGATGCAGTTGATGAATTTCTAGAACATCTGTGTAATCACCAGAACCAGAGCTGAGGTTTGAAATGCAGAATTATTTAAACAACCTTGCCTTGGTGGGTGTTCTATGCTGCAGATAATTTTATTTCCTCCTAAACCGTACGGTTATGTAAATATTACGGAAGTAAATGTATTTCAAGTCTAGACTGTTGAAAGTTTCCTGTCATTGTGCTCTTAATACCTGCATTGCAGAGAGGCTTCATCAATTCTTAGAATAATATAGCCTGTATAAGAAAACTCTGTTCTTTGTACTCCCTGAAGTAGTAATAATTAAAGAATTAGCATCTCATGTGAGATTCCCCTGCTTGAATATTGCATATGTTTGAAATTCTATTTTAAGGATATTAACCAAGTATACCTAGGACATTTGTTGGTTCTTCACTCAGAAATTAATTCCACATAGAAAAGGTAAGTTTTATTTGCTCCATTATTTACATTTTTTTCTTTTTCTTGTGTGTAGTTTGGACTCCATCAAATCTCAGGTGCTGGAGTTTCTTTGCTGTTAGAAGATATTCTTGTGTTTTGAAATTTCAGTGAAAATGTCTGTATGTTCAATTTCAACAAAGAAGGAAGAAAGGGGAAAAATATTTGGTAAGGCAATTTTTGTTCTCAGCCAAATCTAATTAAATATCATCATAAAATATTGTTGGTGGGGTAACCATTGATCCTTAATACTGCTTTTGCTGCACATACCTGCTTTATTCGTTGACTGTGGCACTCCTCAGTCAAATGCTATACAGCGTAGATCATCCCTTGTTGCAATGTATCACATAGCACACACAGTAAATTAAAACTCATCTGTCAGTGGAGATCGAACAGAGAAAATGTTTCTTTTCTCTCTTCAGAACATTTCTTGCCTTGTTCCTCATGTCCCCTTTGCCTAGCAGAACATTTCTCCAGGCTGTTACAGATCAAAGTTTATTTGGTTCAAGAGGTTCTTAACCGGCCTGGACACTGCAGAACAGGGTTACTGCTCTTTGAATGAAGCCTAGTCAGATTGCCTTGTCTTGGTTCTTCTTACGAGTTTTACTGTATTTTGATCAATCCTCCCAGCTTCATTTTTATATTCAGATACTCTAGCACAACTTCTAGAAGACAGAATTTGACCTCTCAATTGGATTCTGTTGAGGTAGAAATTTATACTTTACTGATTTATTCTTTTATTGCTTTAAACTTGATTAAGCTTGGTAAGAGACTTGGAGGGGAAGGGATGAGTTTTGATATAAGTTAATCAAATTATTAGAGATTAATACACATTATAACCTAGAGCTGAAAAAATAGGCTTTTGTTTTTTATTTAACAAAAGACTATACAGGGACAGAATTTTAAAACTTTGGGTTTTTTGCAGGGAAAATCAGCCCAGGAAAAAAAGATTGGGGAAGGAAGTTTGTCTCCTGAAACAGTTATGAGTTGTGCATACATCAAGCTGACTGCATGTTATATTAAATGCTTGACAAGAAGAGAGTAATGGCCAGGTCATGGTTTTTCATTATAGGATTAATGGCTCTCCAGATCTATATAGGCTGTTGATAGATATCACCAGATATTAATTTTACTGGACCATTTTCCATATCCACAAAATCTTTCCCTCCCTAGGTTTTTTGATCCTTAGAACTAGACTCATTGTCCCTCACCATTTCTAGAGAGTTTCTTTGTCAGTTTTCAACTGTGATGTAATTTGGAAACTGTAGAAAATTTCCTAGGACATCTAGGAAATCCTGCAGTCTTCGGAAATGTCAGTGTTTTCTTTCCGATTTTGTGTACCATTGCTTCATATCATAGAATCATAGAATGGTTAGGGTTGGAAGGGACCTCTGGAGGTCATCTAGTCCAACCCCCCTGCACTGGGCAGGGACATCCCCAACTAGATCAGGTTGCCCAGAGCCCTGTCAAGCCTCACCTTGAATGCCTCCAGGGATGGGGCCTCAACCACCTCCCTGGGCAACCTGTTCCAGTGTTCCACCACCCTTGTGGTGAGGAACTTCTTCCTAATGTCCAATTTAAATCTCCTCCTCTCCAGTTTAAAACCATTGCCCCTTGTCCTTTCGCTGCAGGCCTTTGCAAACAGGCCCTCTGCAACCTTCTTATAAGTTCCCTTTAAGTACTGGAAAGTCACTATTAGGTCCCCCCGAAGTCTTCTCTGTTGTGCTGTGGTTTTCCTGTTAGTATGCTTTTGGCCAGGCTGGCATTGCAATATTCATGATCCAGTGTAATTACTCCTCAAGATTCTTGGCTTACTGGAGAAATGAACCCCTATGCTTTGTGCTGTAGCAAAGACAAAGCTAATCATCTTCCCTGATCTGCTGACCCTGAGGGGGTTCATGGCCATGGGCTGGGTCTTTGGGGCTTGAAGAGGAATACTCTTTGGCTCTTCTGAATGAAGATGTTGCTTTTGTACCAGTTCCTGTGAGGGTCCATGAGGCTTTTGGAATTCTGTCCCTATAGTTCATGTCATGTGGACATGCGATATATGGAAAGAGCATATGAGAGGCTTGTTGTGTTCTTCTTTACTCCTGAATGCATTGGTGTCTGTTTGTACTGGGTTTGTATTTTTCAAGTTTGTTGAGAAATTTGTATTTCTTAACCTCTGTATTTTTAGCATACCACTGATTCTATTCCTCCTGTTATAATGGAATTACTTTCTACTTAACTGAGAAAATAAATCATTGTAATTAGAGAATGGGGTTGAGGAGGATTAAAAAAAACATAGAAGAGTATGTAAAACTATTTTTTTTTTGTTTCATAAAGCTTATATTGAATTTTATTTTAGCAATATAAAGCAAATTGAACAGTTTAACAATTTCAGCAAAATCCATGTTTTTGTTTTCATAGGGTTGGACTCATCACTGACACATATTGGACAGAAAACAAAAATATACTTCTGTGTTACTGTATAAAAAACGAGATAAACCTGGAAATCATAATGGGACCCCTTACAAATATCTATGTCTTTGCTTATGTCTTTACATTCATGCTATGGATTAATATCCAGTCAACCATGGAAAATGAATTTATTGCAAATTATTCAAGGAGTTTGCTAACTAATGTTCCAAAAAGCATTCCAGTCCATACTCAGGTGTTAGATTTATCACATAATAGGATCTCTGGACTTAGTATCTCAGAATTTATTTCTCTTTCTGACCTTCAAGTACTAAATCTTTCTCATAACCTAATTATGGAGCTTGACTTCAGTGTCTTTATTTTTAATGAAGATTTAGAATACTTAGATTTATCTCATAACAACATTTTGAAAATTTACTGTCAAACTCTTGCATATTTTAGACATTTGGATCTTTCTTTCAATAAGTTTACTTCCCCGCCCATCTGTCAGGAATTTGGGAACATGCTTCATTTGGAGTACCTAGGAATAAGTGCCACAACGATACGAAGGTCAGACTTCAGGTATATCACACATTTGCAGCTGCACACTGTCTTCCTAACCTTAGAAGATTTCTCTCTGTATGAGCCTCAGAGTCTGATGGTCTTGAATACAAGGAACCTCCACATTGTTTTTGCAGCAAACCAGAACTTCAGCTTTTCCATCTTGTATGATGGAATGAGCACTTCAGAAAACTTAAAAATGGTTAACTTAAGATATACCTTGAGCTACAAAGATTTCCCCTCTCCTCCTTTTACACTTCTGAAGAAAATCAAGACAACAGCTTTGATGTTTGACACTGTGGACTTACCATGGGCTATCATTTTGCAAATTTTCCTGCTTGCTTGGTATTCACCTGTAGAACATTTGACTGTGAGAAATTTGATTTTTCGAGGACCTCTGGGAGAGCTAACAGAATATGAATTTCTACCCTTATTAAGCCCTCTGAAGCAATTAATCTCTTTGGGTGGGTCTATGAAAACACTGACCTTGGAGCATGTTCGTAATAAGCTTTATTATTTCAACCAGGAGATTCTATATAGAGAGTTTTCAGAGTTGAATATTGCCAGTTTGACAATATATGATGCATATATGCCACACATGCTTTGCCCCAATAGAACAAGCTCATTTCAGTATTTAAATTTTTCTCACAATTCCCTGACAGATGAATTGTTCCAGAATTGTGTTACTCTGACAGACCTGAAATTACTTGTTTTGCAGAGGAATAAATTTGAGAGCCTTTCCAAAGTAAGCTTCATGACTAGCCATATGAAATCACTGAAATATTTGGACATGAGCAGCAACTTGCTGAGTCACGATGGAGCTGATGTGCAGTGCCAATGGACTGAGTCTCTGACAGGGTTGGACCTGTCCTCAAATCAGCTGACGGATGCTGTGTTTGAGTGCTTGCCAGTCAACGTCAAAACTCTTGACCTACAAAACAATCAGATCACCAGTGTCCCCAGAGGGATGGCTGAGCTGAAATTCTTGAAGGAGCTGAACCTGGCATCAAACAAGCTGGCTGACCTGCCAGAGTGTGGTGGTTTTACATTCCTGGAGTTCCTAAACATCGAGATGAATTTGATCCTCACTCCATCTGCCAACTTCTTCCAGAGCTGCCCAAGGGTCAGGGAGCTGCAAGCCGGGCGCAACCCGTTCAAGTGTTCCTGTGAACTGCAAGACTTTATTCGTCTGGAGAGGCAGTCTGGGGGGAAGCTGTTTGACTGGCCGGCAGCGTACGTGTGCGAGTACCCAGAAGACTTGCGAGGAACGCAGCTGAAGGACTTCCACCTGACCGAACTGGCTTGCAACACGATGCTCTTGCTTGTGACAGCTGTGCTGCTGACACTGGTGCTGGTGGCTGTTGTGGCCTTTCTGTGCATCTACCTGGATGTGCCGTGGTATGTGCGGATGACGTGGCAGTGGACGCAGACGAAGCGGAGAGCTCGGCACGACCACCCCAAAGAGCAGGAGGGGTTTCTGCAGTTTCATGCGTTCATCTCCTACAGCGAGCGCGATTCAGTGTGGGTGAAGAACGAGTTGATCCCAAACCTGGAGAAGGGGGAAGGCCGTGTACAACTGTGCCAGCATGAGAGAGACTTTATCCCTGGCAAGACCATTGTGGAGAACATCATAAACTGCATTGAGAAGAGCTACAAGTCGATCTTTGTGTTGTCTCCCAACTTTGTGCAGAGCGAGTGGTGTCACTATGAGCTGTACTTTGCTCATCACAAACTATTCAGCGAGAATTCCAACAGCTTAATTCTCATTTTACTGGAGCCAATTGCTCCGTACGTTATCCCTGCCAGGTATCACAAACTGAAGGCTCTCATGGCCAAGCGAACCTACCTGGAGTGGCCAAAGGAGAGGAGCAAGCGTGCTTTTTTCTGGGCAAACCTGAGGGCAGCTATTAGCATTAACCTGCCAATGTGCTTTGAAGCAAATGAGGAGCATAGTGATGCTACTTTTCTACTGGCAGTGTAAGTCACTGTGTGAATAACTGACTTGACTGTCATACATCAAATTGTATTAATCAGTTTTTTATAGTTTTTGACAGTATTCCTAGTTTGTAGCAAAATGTAATTGTGATACATACAGAAGTTTGTATTTCTTATTCTAGTTGTGAAAGCAGTTAGAAGTCTTCTGTAGTTGCCTAAAGGGAAGGAGAAAGAAATTTTCATGGTGGTTTCTCTTATTTTTGTAAATTTGGGTTGCATTTATCTTGGACTTTTCCCACTGAAAGACTTATTTGAAAGTAATAAAAATAGTAGTTGGTTCAACGTCATCAGGACTGTCATGGTTTCCATTTAATCTTTGTCTTACATAGATGTTGTGAGTTTTTAGGTCATAAGGATCTTATTCCTTGGGTTTGATTAAAAAATACAAGGAAGAAGAAGGCTCTTGTTTGAATCCCTTCCTGTACATTAGTATGGTAGATGTCAAGGTACAGTATCCCTGCACCTTCAGCCTGCTTTCCTCTCCTGGAAGCCTTTCCCTTCATCACAGACACTTTCCTGGGTAAGAGCTGAAAGTTGGAGCTATTAATCCTTGTGCAATGTTCTTCCTTTGCTGTAGTAAGCCTCACCTAACAAGTAATGATTTCATAGAATTCCCTCTTCTTTTTTTTCCCCCAAACTACTAGTTAATATCTCCTCTTATTAACTTTCTATGTTATTATAGTATTTATGCTTTCTGCTGTGATCATATCAAGTTATATTGGGTTGTTTGTTTTTCATGTTTTTTAAATGGTAGAAGCTTGATGTTTGGAGGTGAATCCCCCTTTCTCTCCATACTTTCAGTGAACTCTGTTACCTTACTCTGACCCTTTTAGTCAGCTGAGGGTCATCATGAAGGTGAAAAAGGAGTAATTTTCACTGGGAAATTACTTTGGTGCTAAAATAAAACTGATTAACTAATGGTATTTGTTGATAGGACATATCTAATAATTTTCTGTGCTTGGAGTTAATTTGACAATGTAATAAACTTCTCTTTTTTGTCTATTATTATTTTTCCTAGTGTCATTTCACTAATGATTGGAATTTGTGTAATTGGAGTTATGGCTTAATGAAAATGCAAAGCTCTCTGATCACAGTGGTAAGTGGCATGTGAGATGAGCAAGTCAGTAAGAGGATGTGATCCCTAACATTTACCAATATGGCTGACTGAGCACCATCCACGAGTGTGTGACGGTAGCTAGATGAAGTAGTGGACAGGAAGATATGGGAGTGCTTCCCAGTGTTCAGACGTGCTGAGACACCACTGTGTACCCACCTACCAGCTCAGGTTAACTGGGTATTGCAGTAGGATGCTAGGTGCCTAGCTTTCGATGTAGAGCTTTGGAAAGAAGGCCTAAAAATTTCTGAAGTTTTAATTTCAGGCAAAGGGAAATTAGCAATTTACTTCTGTGATAACATCTAACTGACATCTCCGTCCCCAAAGCCAGGACCAAGCTCTCTTTGTGTACCCTAAAAAAGGTTTCTAAACCCTCAGTACTTCAGTGGGAGCTGGTGGATGCACTATGCTTGAAAAGCAGGTTATTTATGATGAGGGGAGATGTTCAAAGACAGGATGAGGTTAGTGCTCTGCAGGAGTCTGAGCCAGAAAGGTTTTATCCTACCCTGAGAATCACTTGTGCTTCATGACAACCCAACATAGAAGCCAGAGCCACTGGACACCATGAAGTGCTATTGAAAGTTCATCTCAAACCTCATGTGCCAACCAGACAGTTACAGCAGGCTGCAAGGTGCTTTCCACAGAAGTAGTGATGTGAAACCAGGGTCTGCAGCCTGAATGTGCTGATAGAGCTGCAACATTTCCTTCTTAACAGGCTTTTCCCAGTCGTACAGCATCCCTCTGTGTGCAGATTCTTTACTTCCTCTGTAACATCGCTCTCTACTCTTAGGCAATTTCCTGGTTAAGCCTTAGTGACTTCTTTATTTCAGCTACAGCTGGAGTTTCATCTGTCTAGAATTTAAGGCTCATGTGCTATACAACTCTCGGGTACTTAGGAAACTGTTCAGTCACAGAGGCCAGTGCACATTAAACTAGTTAGGAGTTCTGTAGCCTTTACCTCCTCAGGGCTCCTCTGCACTTTACAGCAGAGAATACTACCAGAAAACTTGTGACTCTCTTCCTCAAAGACTTTTTCCTCTCCTAAATATTACAGTCTAAGGACATTACGTGAACTGACACAGGCAGGATGAGGGAAACACAAAAACACAGATGAAATGCAAAGAGTAAATTTATTTTCATTACCTCTCCAACTGGGGTATTCTCTAAGCAGCGCCTAGGCAGAGGCACACAAGTGCTCGATCCATGCTAGAGGATTGCAGAACCTGCTGGTTTTGCCTGTATTTCTGGGATTCACTGGTATAATTCATCGCTGTGCTTGGATCTTTCCATAGCAGGGCAGGAACCTGATGCATGTTTGATAGGGTGCCTCTAAATATATTCCAGACCTATGTTATCTGAACACACGTACTTGTCAAACACACAGGACCAAACAACAATTAGTATGATAAATGTGTTTTTCAACGCCCCACCTGCAAGTCACTTCAGTGTGTTTGCAATCCTCCTTGACAAATCCCTAGTGGAGAGTGATAGGATGAGGGGAAATGGATGTAAATTGCACCACGGGAGGTTCAGGCTAGATATTAGGAGGAATGTTTTTATTGAAAGAGTTGTCAGCCATTGGAACAGGCTGCCCAGAGAGGTGGTTGAGTCACCATCCCTGGAGGTGTTTAAGAGACAGGTGGATGTTGCATTGGGGGGCATTATTTAGCAGGTTGATAGGGCTAGGATAAAGGCTGGACTTGATGATCTTCAAGGTCTCTTCCAGCTGTAACTGTTCTATGATTCTATGATTCTACGACAAGCTTCCACTATCTTCCCACAGAAATTATTAGCATTCACAGTTAGTGGTAACATTTTAATGGGCACATATTCTGTCCTGTTTAATAGATGAGAAAAGAGGAAGCAAAATTTCTCAAATCAGGCTTTCCAGTCTCTGTAAGTGTAATGCATCAGCAAACTGGGTTTAATGTCCTAAATATTGTACAGGGTCTGTGCTGTGTAGGAGTCTATCACCTTTAAGACTGCTCTGAAACCTAAGTTGTAGATAGGTGTAAAAAGGAATAGTTTCTCAAGTCTGCCATGCATATTGTTGTAGGATATTAACCATGTAATAGCCCTTTCTACTCTCTCCTTCCTACATCACGAATCTTTCATGCATATGCCAAGTATTTATTTACGTATTGTACCACACCCTACAGCTGCTTAAAACATACATCTGAGTTCCTTTGATAAAGCAGATTAATTCTATTTTTTTTTTTAAGTTGGCATTTGGCAGTGTTCCTCATCACTTCTGTCAGAACTTCCATTTTCTTCTTCCCTGAAATTCTGTTTGGAGAGTATGTAAAGCTTTGATTATTTTTTGTTGGTCAAATGTAGCAAACGCTTTTCTTTACTGATTTTATGAGGCAATATGCCATTGAAGATTTTGTTTAAGCTGCATGTTCATAGAGCTGTTTCTTGGGAAGAAATTTGCAAGACTTACAGGACATGAGTATCTGGTTGAATTGTTGAAATATTGTCGCACTAACAAAGGTGGAGTAAAGACACAAAGATGACTTTTTAATTCTTGAGCAGATGAGCAGATGTCTGTGCATGACAGGATCTGACTGAGTGCCAGAAGACAGACAGAGGGAACAGCTTCATTTTGTAACAACCAGAAAAGAAATAGTTTTTTGAATTACAATCCCAACACTTAAATTTCGCCTTTTTCTCAGTCTAAAGGTGACACCCAGTGGCCGATGAAATTACTACTATTGTCTGGAAGTGACCACTCAAGCTAGAACACAGAGAACATATTTTGCCTCTTAGGAAACCTGAAATAGACAATCATGCCAGCCTAGGCACTGCTGGAGACTCTTGCGGGTGTGTGCGGGCTGGAGCAGAGAAGTCAGGGTGAACCCTTCCTCGGGGCAGCTCCCGCACAGGGTCGGTGGCTGTCCCTCAGTCCCCCATGCCATCAGCCCCTCCTGCTCAGTGGGCTGTGTCGGAGCACAGCTACTGGCTGGTTCGCTGACTAAGGAGCCTTACACAAATCAACAGCATGATATGGGCACTACCTCTTGCTTTACAATGAGCAGCCCTTATTTTCAAGGAGGATACCAAGAAATATAATCTGGTCATTTTCTCACACTGTTTGAAGGGTTTTATTTTTATGATTCATTATGCTGTACCTTCTGTACATCACCAGAGCACAGAGGCTGATCTACTGGGTCCCAGGCAGCAGTAGACCAACATTCCAATGTGATTACCTCAGCAAAAATGAAAAGTGTTAAGAGATGTATAGTGAATTCGGCTGGGCTCACTCTTTTTAGACATCTAGAAAGGTGTGAAGAAATAAAAACAATTCTTTGTCAGCTCTACACATCACCATCTCTCACGAGAACGTGCAGGTGTGCCTGAAGTGAAAGAGCCCTGGTGCCATCACTGTGTTGGCACTCTGCAGCTGCACTCTGGCCTGGGCAAAGGCCATGGGGAAGACCGTGGCAAAAAGAGCAGACCCGGAGAGCCCTTCTGCCAGGGATACAAAATGCAAACTTGCACATTTGGTGCTCCAGTCCTGCCAATGGGCTAATTAGAATGTCCCAATTAGAAGTGAACTATTTCTGTTGAGTTTGCCACTATGCACACTACTGGGCACAGCCTCTCCACAGCACAGGAGCCAGAGACATAGCAGGTGCCTACAGACAGTGCCTTGTGCTCCTGCCCTGTCTCCCCCTACCCTTGATCCCATGTGGGGCACTACAGACAGGAGGGACGTGCAGAGGGGCCAGCCGAAAACCCAGGGCTGCTGGGAGCCAGCAGGGATCCCTGGGCACACCTCTGACCCTCATACCTGTGTTGTACAGCCTATGATGGCAGGATCACAAACAATATTCTGAGGGTTTTATTAACAAGCATAATACATATGCATTGTATACTAAATATAGTATGAGGACTGTACAGTACAAACCTATGTTCACAGTTTGACATGACAAAATGCCATTACTGAATTCCCATTGGACTACCAAAGTAGAAACAGTGAAAGTACATTAAACATTCACATCTTTAGTAAGAAAAATTACCAAAATGTTTCCATAATACATGCTAGAAACTTTTAATTACCCATTCAGTCTCATTAGCTTATAAAATATATTACATTTTATTTTAAAAAATTCTGCATAGTTTTTATACAAGTATTAAAGTAAATATAACATCCCTGCTATATTTGCAGGTGAGAGATGCTAAGCAGAAAGATTATTTTGACCCTCTAACATTTAAAATACATCTAAAAAAAGTGCTGGTATTTGTAAAATATAATGAAAACTGGTGTAGCCCTCTTAAGGTATGTAGAATGCTTTGTAATTTTTTTATAGAAAGGATTTGTATTCATCTACATGTTGCTAACCTTGACAGAGACAACAATGTATTTGGACAAGATGTGGCATGAGAATGGTGATGTATATTTAATAAACACACATATCAATACCTGCTTAGCTTTTTTTGTGATTGTTTTACAAACTAGTAATTTATTATAACCAAATGGCTTAAACAAGCACATTTTAGTAAAATACTATTACCTGTTACACACTGCATGGTGCACCACTGTGATTGAAAAAGGTGAGCTTTTTTAAATACATGTTCTGCATGACTGGCACCTATCTTTAGATCTAAGCTTGCTTCTGTTTAGGACAAAGATGGAAATTCTGGCTTTAAAAAGTATTTAGTTGTGTATATTTAAAAATTACAAGATACCCCTCAAATCAAAGTTTACTAAAATGAATCAGTGAGCCAGTTAAGATGCAAATTCACATTTTCTGCTGAAAGCATATTTGTGACTTTTTTGACATCCCACAAAAAGACACCACAGACACAAGTGAAAGAGCCTATAACCAAGGCGTTTACATTAATCTTATATATTTATATTTAATATTTTAATTTCTGTTGTCCTATGTCATAAGGCACATGGGTAAAGATACTTTAAAGTTCTATTGAGCCTCCCCTGTATTTGTCCCCACCATTAGTATATTTTCAGGAAAAAGGTACATAGGCTAATGAATGAACATAGTAAATAACCTAGATGAAATTCTCCAAAGAAACTCTTAGTTACAAAGAAGTTCTGCTTTTAGGATACTTGATCTTAGATTTCTCATTTAAGGGAAAACCCCCCCAACATTTTGTGAAAGCCTTTTAAAAGAGAAACAGCATTGGAAAGAAATGTTCCTTAAGCATCTCAAATTTTACACACTTGCATTTTTTAGACTAAAAATGAGACCAGTTGCCATGAAGCTGCTTATTTTTACAGGATCTCATTTGTTTTCTTCCCTTAGAATATGATAGTTTTCATCTCAGGATACCAAATGGCTGTAGACTTATGACTGATGCTATAGGAGCTCCACGCAGCCTCTCAGTGATGTGTCTGCATTTATAGAACTGCCATTAAACCCTAGAGCCTAATGAAGGATGCCATTCCTGCTACTACTGACAGTAAAAAACACCCACCAAAAATCCCTGTTCCAGAAAAGCTGTTCATTAATACTATTTTCTTCCCTGCAAGTTCCGCTATGTTAGTAACAGCCTGGCCAATGAAAGACCAATTCACCTTCCAGGTTTTTCAGCTCTCTAGACAGGTAGATGAGGGCCAGTTACAAGACAGATCTGGTGTGACTTCCCTCAGTCCTACTGAATTGGCAAGGATGTTTGGTGCTGTAACACAGCAAATGGATCTTCCTCACAAAAGCTTTGCAGCAACGTTCTGAGCCCTGCTTTGCAAACCCCTGTTCTCCCCTTTGTGAAGCAAGTGTTTAGGGCTTGAGTCCCTAAGTAAAATTGCTGGTTCCATATTCCCACATGCATGATTTGTAAAACAACTGGAACGTTACTTTGTATTTCACAGTGATCACTGTAGGAATGTTTTTCTCTAGAAGGTACAGACCTGTTCATCTAATTCTATGGGTATATGGATGTCACAAAACAGCTGGTGAACTCTGTCACCAAGGGAAGTCTCTTTGCACTCAAACTCTTCCATCTGCAAGATTATTGGTTTGCTGTTGGACTCTGCATGATGTAGAACCACAGCCTACCTGCTCAGTAAGCTCAGACATACCCATCTGCAGATGGACACACCAACTGCCTCATCCTGGAGAGTTCTATGAAACTCCTTTTCCCCTCACCCCTCCATTTTCCAGTAAGTTTTTCCAAGAGAAACAAGAATATGACTTCAGTATGTTTAATTTGCAGGGAATGGTGTTTGCCTTACCTAGTGGAAAGAAGAAAAATGCACTGCTGCACGAGAGCCTAGAGAAATACATCCTATTTTCTTGCAGTGCCACAAAGTCAGACAGGGTAATAAAGACAGAAATTTGCCTTTCAGTGGGTTTCCAGAGACAGGAACATTTCTAGGGTCAACTGCAGGTTGCTTGAATTCAGTTTATTTTATCTGTGGAATTGTATTTGCTAACTGACATGGGAATTAAGACTTTCTGATGTGTTTTAATGTGATAGACACATTTGCAGGAAAGCTTATCCTACCTAACCTTGAGTCACAAATCAGTTATCAAATGGATGATTTGTTATATGTTTTTATCCAAAATAGATACATGGCATAAGAGCTTCATACCTGATGCCATCTTCTCATAAAAATATTGTGGAGTAATAATTTTAAATACTGTAGTGTATTAAAGTGGCACTCACAAAAATACAGTTTGGAGCACTTTCGACAGAATGCTATTTTCTGAGGTACAGCAAAAAGAAAAAATATTTAGAGGCAATATTGAGGAGTGATTGTAGAAGGATTGTCTATATCCCTGAAAAGAGGTGTAGTAGGTTTCTATGAATATCATTTAATGCCATGTCATAGGAAAGTACCATGTGTGTTCCATTCATACACTTGCAGAAAAACCAGACATACAGTGTCACACAAGGTCTTCATTTAACAAATTCACCAGGGCATTACGCAATAAAACCAATACATATACTGCACTAAAATACAGAGGATAATGGATGCACAAGATTATATATGGACCAATTCCTGCCAATTTGTCTTCTTGACTGAGGTAAATGATACTACAACAATCTTTCTGTAAAGTAATTATATTGCTTAGATTTATTTCTATAGTCTCTTGCATTGCTGAGCATAAAATGAGAGTGTATCCCTTAAAGGGCACATAAATAAAAGTCTCTGGCAAGGACTAGCATTTTGGATGTTCAATAACATTCAGTACTTTATCAGTATATGCTGGGTTGATTATATGAAGAAACCAACAAAAGCTGTTCGTTTACAAATTCCCTTATTCACAATGGAATACATTAAACATATTGTCTGCAGAAAGGGTTTGCTTAGCACCCCCAGGATTAAAAAACCAAAGTGTTCACATTCTTTAGGTCTGACCCGTGGCAAGGACATAGAAGGGTTAGATAACATCTGTTACTGACCATAAGTAAGTTTTAATGGTACAAACTCAGAGATTCAGACCAGCTGAATCCAAATTAAAATGCATGTGTAAAAAAAAAAAAAAGAAAAAAAAAAAAGGTGTGACGAGTCAAGGACAGAAGAGATTCAGACTAGCATGTGGCGTTTCCTGTGAAGAGCAAGATGGTCCGAACGTGAAAAGCTACGGTCACAGTCTGGGCACTGAAAAGGTTTGATTCCTGTATGCTTGCGGAAATGCCGTGTTAACTCATCAGAACGAGCAAACTTCCATGTGCAACCCTCCCAAGTGCATTTGTATGGCTTTTCACCTGGAAAAACAAACACAGAAGTGGGGATTTTTGAGACAGAAACACACTAGTTAAATATCTGACAGGCTTATCCTCTTGCCTTTTCAAATTTCAGCAAGTACTTTAATGCTTACTCAAAAAGCCTCCCAAGAGTACTCTGCACTAGAAACTGTGTAGTTGAAGTTAACAGCTCAAAAAATTGTTTCCAGCCACAACTTGTTTTTTCATTGTCTCTCTGTTCCTCCCTCTGCCATATTAGCACTTGTTTTGTCTCATCAAGCCCAGAAGTGAGAAGGTTTAAGCACCTGTTCTTTTCAAAACCAGGACCTCCTATTCTAGATTAGTTGGTGAAAAGGACTGGTGTTACCATTCAGCACAGCAGGCAGAAATTTTGTTATGACCTCTTGAAATTACTGTAGTATAAATAACTGGCACCACTGTCACAAGTAACTCAATTTACAATCTCTCTCAATCATTACTTTTCAATATGTAATCTGACCTCTCCTGAACACCACTGTGCTGCCCAACAGGTAAAGGGCTGGCTTCATGTAAGACAGAGATTAATTGGCTTCATTTTACCTAAAAGTGTCCTGTATCTTTGTAAAGACCTTGGATGTATATATCCACGTCAAGACAAACATTTGTGCAGAGAACAGAGACGGGGTATGTTTACTGAAATACTCACTCAGAAAAGAGCACTATTGGAGCAGTGGTCAGCATGTCCACATGAAGCAGATGTGTTTGTATTTGGCAGAAAGGCCAGACTTTTGCAAGTGGGCTACTCCCATGGAAGTCTCAGACAAGTTTAACAGGTACTGCAATCTGAATTGATTTGGTGTTTACAGGGTGTGCAGAACGAGTAATGTGCGAGCAACTCAGCAAAAAATGAGCAAACAGCCAGTGAATGGAAAGCACACCAGTGTATACTGTGATCCTACTTCGGTTTACAGTCTCTTGGCGTGAGTTTTTCTTGCTACATCCTCTGTCTTTCACTCAGCCTAAGAGTATATTCAGAACAATGCCAGATCTAACTTCTGTCATTTTGTTATTTACGCCTGTGGTCACCTGGCCATTAGCACATTAATTTAGCCTACTATTTTACCATAGACTCAATGAAAGAAAAGCATAGCTATGCTCAAACCTGTATGGGTTCTTCTGTGAGCTTTCAGATGGGAGCTTTTAGTGTAGACTTTGTTGCAGCCTTCATAATCACATCGATGTATTCTGCGTTTTCTTTGGGTGTCTGGAGATTCCACAGGTAAAGGTCTCTTTCCTGGCTGAACTATAACTGAAGGGTGATTCCTGCAAAGTCATACTGAATGTTAAAATTTAAAAACATTTAGCACAGCAAACCTCAGCTAATATGATTCATGACAGAGCTCTTTAGCCACTACCACTCTGTTTCTTGGCAGAAAGAAAAACATTACACACATGTAAAAAAATTCAAGAGGGTTTAGCAAATGTTGTGTATTCTAGCAGTAACATTTTTAAATGTTTACTCACTTAGTGGCATGATGTAGCCATTTTTACTACTCCCTAGCTTTTTTAAAACTTACAAAGGAAAAACACCCTTCAAATTCCTGTTTTTCAGTCAAACCCAGATTTCTCAAATTGTGAGTTCATAGTGAACTTTTCTTGTATTTACTCACTATTTTCTCCTTCGTTCAAATGCTACTTATTTGCTTCTAACATGAAACAACTATTCCATATTATTAAAGAAATTGTATCTTTAGGGTTTTAAAACAGAACTCAATCTTTATTGTTCCAGCCACTCCTTTAGAAAGTAATTAAGAATTTCCTGTTTGGTGCTGGCAGGAGGGTGCGGCCTCCCTGTACCACTGACATCAGTTCCTAAAAGTAGAGTTTAGCCCATGTGGCACACCCACAGGATGTCTGAGGTTGTCCCTCCATCTTCACAAACATCAGTTTTTGCTTTTGAAGCCCACAGGTACAGTGCAGGTAAGACATGTACTAACTACAGATGCACTTCTGTAACAAACAAAACCATAAACATTCATGCATGCGAAAACACAGGTAGCTTCTTAAAAGGTGTCACTGACTGTGGATATTTAGGTTTGAACACCACTCCTACTGTAGAATTGAGGGCAACCTTGATTCTTTCTTCCATGTCAATGTTAGAAAAGGAAATGTTTGTCAGAAAAGTAAGTGGCACTACAAACCTTGCTACCTCATAACATTGCATTTTCCAACCCATAAGCAGAGCTGTATCAGTGCTTTTAATATATTTTTTAGCTTTTAACTGAAACTTAGTATATAATGTGCAGATAGTAGCACTCCTTGGTGCAAAACCACCTCCTCCATCTGACAGAGATAAGTTCTCTAGAACTCTTGCCTTTTCTCAGTTACTGTATTTCACATTTCTTTACTTATTGAATTATGTTTTATAACATAAAACATTACACATTAGATCTAGCTAAAAATATTGTAATGGCAGGAAACCCCAGATGGCGATGTTAGACACAAATGTACATACTCTTAAATAAGAACGCAGGCTTCTAGCTCCTGAAGAAATGCTTCTCTAAAGCAATGCTCAGTTTTAACACTGTTGCATACATATTTTTGGAGAAGCTCTGGCTTAGGACAGCAAGCAAACCTGGTTTAAATCCCTACGTGTGGAGACTCATCCTGGTCTTGGTAACATCTGGAAAAGTGAAGAAAATGGATAGTGGCTGTACACCATCAGTGATGGTTTTCAGTCTAAGAGTGCGTAAAAAATGTGCTGAGAACTCATCTCTGCCTCATTTTCCCTTCAGAGGAAAGGAGGGAGGCAAGACTACAGAATGTTATCAATAATCAGACAGGGTGCAGCAGTTTTGAAAAATGGTTAAGCCAGTGTCAAAAATCAGAGGTAACTATTAAGTGCCAACAATGGAAGCACAGCCCTAAAATTCCCTCTTACTTAACCAGATACAAATTCACATAAGCCTAACCATTTAAGCAACATTTTTTAATTAGATGACTACCTTCCAAAATTCATTCTACAATTCCAAAACCATTTTCTCCTTCTTTACCAACAGACCATACTATGTTGACAGCATGAGTTAAGACTTTGATACTTGCACTTGCAAGAAAACACAATGTTGATGAAGCTTCTTACATTTGGTCAGAGATTTGTGACCTCCAAAGTTTGATTTCAGAAATAACGATATAGTTACATCCATTATCAGACATACTAGAAAGTCCAGCAATCCCTACAGAAATGCCATCAAAACTATATATATATATTTAAATAACATGTATGACAAAAACTAACACTAAAGCAAAATCAGCCACTTAAAAGTGAGACTGAAGGTTTCCTATGCCCCTTTAGCTTAGGTGTCTGAATGTGTGCACTTTAGGCAGTTGAAACCCATGAAAAATGTGAGGATAGAGTCTCCATAAACATGATGGTCTGCATGAGCAAGCAGAGGAGATACTCTGGAAACATGGGCTATTCAAATGTTTTTTGTAACAATGCTACGTACACATTATACAAATTTTATATTCTTTGCTCAGCGGATGGGTTTCCTTTGGAAACTGGACTCATTAGGAAATTCTTAATGTAAATCACTAATGCAGGTGACAAGTCTGCAGAAGTCTCAGCCCTGGAGGAAGGGTGTGGTATCAGCCAGAAACAGCACTTACTGGTTTGCTCTTGTTGAAGAGGCCTAACAAAGAACAAAAATAAACTGAACCATTTGATAGCGCTGACCTAGCAGAAGCTGAGCCCCAGCACATACAGATCTAACTCCCTTGTGTGGCAGGTGCATTATGCAAGGTAAGTAAACACCTAGTAAACACAGATGTTTACTGTTTTATTGTATGTTTATGATAATAAACCATATAAGATTATATTAAAATAAGCAGCATAGTTTATAAAAGCTAGCTGGCAACTTGTTAATTGCAGAGTGCCTGCATTCTAGAGGCTGCATCTAAGCTGGTTGGAGATGTGAAAATGAGGAGGGGTGCCCACAAGAAGGCTGTGCAGAATGTAGTTAGTGCTGGAGCAGTGGTGTGCCTTCTAACCCAAGAATGGTGATGATCAGGAGGAAGGAGATGCCTTCTGAAGGAAACACAAAAGACCACCTATCTCTTGCTTTCTCTCTCTTTCTGAATCACCTAGCTCTCACATGCTGGTTTTAGGAGTCTGGCTTGGAGCCCTTTTTCCTCCACTCTAGAAGATGATGTCTTGTACAACTGCTCTGAGGGTGACAGCAAGAAAGAAGGGTAGAAATGGATTCTGAGGTCATGAATTGTGAGCCCAGTTCAGTTCCCAACTTCAGCTCCTGCCACGGTCATGATAGCAGCGTGCATGCCTGCCCAGAGCACTATGCTGAAGGATGAGCTGGGCTCTGGGCCATTCCATGATTTGGTAAGTTGACAGTATTCTGTCTAGGAAAATGGGAAATGGAAAGGGTGCCCATGTCTCCTCAGGTACTTCCTGATAAATTTTTAATACATTTCTAATAAATTTCCAGTTAAAAACTTTCTGCCCCAAATCTCAGTTTTCTAAACTTGCTCTGCCTTTTGCAAATAGGACTGTTTTAAAACCAATTACATCTGTGATACAGTTCATGCAGTGGCCTCAGTAACAGTTGTACCAGCACAATGAGTTGGTACTGGAGTGGAAACAAGCAGCTGGGAGGAGAGCAAGCTGCACAGACTGCTTGAGCTGCCAAAACCACTCAAAGAACGATGGCCTCAGGTAAAAATGGAATTTCACTGGATAATACAGACCTTACAGGCCTGAGTGGGTTCTTTTCCACCAAGTAGGCAAATTTTTTAGAAGACAAAGAGGTCCTCCAAGAAAACAAAGTATCAAGAATTGTTCTAAAGAAAGGTATTTAAGGTAACATAAATACAGAGATCAGTATGAAATGTCTTTACAGCATATTTCCAGTTTACTGGTGGTTTTACATGAAGAGGTATCACTGGCTTATTGGGAGTCCTACTTTCAGTAAATAGCAGGATAGGGACTAGCATTACTTTAGAAATACATTATATAAATGGCAGATATATGTGACTGCAATGTATAAATACGTATCAACTCCTGTATTGCTAAAGTAGGAAAAAAAAATTGAAATCACATTTCACAATGGCAGTGAGGGGAAGGATGTTTTTCTGTATTTTGTCACATGCACAGCAACACTTCTTTCCACTCCTCAATACTGGTAACTACTGCAGTGAACTGTTTTTCATTCTTCTGCTGATCTTGGGACTACTGTTAACTACTTACTCTTGCACCATTACTTGCTGGGGAGACAATGAGGTCATCATTGGAGGTGACATTTGTTCAGGATAGAAGTCAGTCTTTGATGGTTCACTTCCTGGCTCTACTTTGATTGTTTTCTTCAGTGGGGGCTTCTCATAAGACTCAATGACAGGCACTGTATGGGGGAGGGCAGGAGAGGGAAGGCAATACATCAAAAATATGGAGAATGATGGAAATAAAAAAATATACATAAAAATCTATAGCTAAAACAAAATAAATCCCTCAGCTCTAAAATCGCTAAGTTTTAGAAATTTATGCTAACATACAAAATCTTCCAGTTTTAGTCTGATGAACTATTATTCAAAACAACTGTATGAGTTTTCATCAGTCCAACATTTTTATCCATTCAAATCTCTGTAGATAAACAGCTTTATGCAGGTATAAATCACAACAGAATACGACCTTGGTAAGTTGAGTAAAATATTTACACAGTAAATTTTATGCCTGCATGTTTTAGAAGAACAGGAATTATGTTCCATTCCCTAAAATGTGAAAAACACACAAAGAAGAGCTTGGATATACAGTTATTTTCCCAGGATAAGATGATGTAAAAAATAAAACTCTGACAATACTAACCTGGCATGCTACTTGGAGTTTCCATCTCGTCTGCAAGGACTGTGGATACCATGATGGGCTGCTGAAGGTGGGGAGCATACATAAAGGGAACTGGCTGGACCACAACAGGCTGTATAACCGGGAGTATTCCAGGGCTTCTCAGTCCATGGCGTGAAAGAGCAGCGGCCATTACAGGTGGGATTGTTATTGGCATGGAAATAGGCTGTACTCCTGGGGGTGACTGTGTGAATTTACTGAGAGGTGAGCTGGGTGAGGACAGAGTCAATCCAGGTGAAGTTCTCCTATGCACAGTCTGAAATTTTAGGGGGGAAGGAGAACTTCCAGTTGAAGATGGTGAGCTCCGCTTGTTCACTGTAAGGTCTACTGGCTCCATCTGGATTCCATTTGATAGTCCTTCAGGGTTTGAGTAGAATTTATTGTGCAACATACTTGGTGTAGAATAAATGACGCTGTATTTGTTTGGCTTCATTTGGTCCATGTAATTGGACGGGTATGACTGTCAGAAGGAGTGGGAAAAAAATAAAGAAAATAAAATAGTAAATCAACATACACACAATTACTGCTGAAAAAGAGAGGCAGCTAATAAAACTGAGGCAAAAAGAAAAAGTTTCAAGAAAGTAATAATAAAAGTGAATAAAATAAAGCCTGAGATTTCACACAAAGAATATATTCAAGCACTGCTTCACTAACTGTTTCAGAAGCAATGTAAAACAGATGATGAGAACAAACCCTCAAGACTTACTCTTTTTCTCCCTTAAAAACTGCTTTTCTTATATTAAACTGCACATTACTTAACTGACCGAGGTGATACATGGTGCCATGCCCAGCAAATAACAATATACCGAGTATCATGAAGTCAAGCAAAAGGGGAGTTAAATTTGACTTAGAATTCCAAGTAATGGGTCCCAATCAACTGCTTAAGTATTTGGAAAACAATCATCACTAAATCAAGATATTATGTATCTGAACTCCACAAGCAGCAAGAAATACACAGCTGAACTTCGTAAGCAATGGGTAAGAAACTCATGCGTGTGAAAGGTAAACTCTAAGCCTTTTTTTTATTTAGAAATAAAGCAGCTAACTTGCCAGCTGATTTTAGAAAAGTAGTATAAGGATAAACATCTGGTGTGTTGGAAGAGTATTTGTTAGCAGTTCTCATTCCAACATCATATAAACCCTTGAGCTAATCTTGACCTATGTGACTGATGATCTCCACATTTTAGTGCAAATACTTTTTGTAAACCCAACAGTATTAACATTCATTGCAGAGTACATTATTTAAACAACTATCCAGATATATTTTGCATTTAAAGTGTTGAAAACTGGGGTTGTTTACTAAGAGGTAACCTGCAATGGAAACCCATGTAATGTTCTAACATAGCAGATAGACATAGAAAATGGAATCCACAAAGTTTTTATCCCTTAGATGTTGCAAATATTTTCAAATAAAATGCTACCTTTGGATTCTAGGGAAGTAAAGCTTCATATTAAGGGTAAGCAGTTTCACACTAATATTAAAAAGCTGTTAAGTTCTTTGGCATAAAGAGACTTTGATGATTTGGATTAAAAAAAATGTTCAGAATGGTAGGAAGTGGAACAGATTAGAAGTATAAAACTACTGTATTTTTATACAATCATTTCCATGATATTTCAATTATTTTTTTCCTGGAGTGAAAACTTCTAGTGATATATCTTCCTGGTTTCTTAACTCTGCCTTCCCTGTGAGGGACAAGGAGTTAATTTTAAATGTCAATGTTAACTATAAGTAGTTTTGCAAAATGACACAAGTATATTTTTCTTCTTTTCAGTTCTTGTTTGAAACAGTGAGTTTAGAAAATTTTCCTGCACATTCATAGCACTGTGATAAAACAACACGGCTGAATAACCTACTCCATCAAATACTTGAAAAAAGCAGCATATACAATGGTGATTAATCTTGGAACAGTAAATATTACATTAAAACCTCTGAAACTTTATTTATTTCCTTTACAACTACTCTTAAAAATTCAATCTAAAAAAATTGTTCACCTTTGATGGTAATTAGTTCCTCAGAATTCTATTAAAATGCCATTATTGCAAGCAGTGCTGCTTAAAATATGTTCTGTAGATTTGCCACCACTGCTGAGCCAAGTGACAAAATTATTAGCATTCTAAGGTTGCTGAATATTGATAGAGTTTAGTATTTAACATCTACTAAATATGATCAAGTTATGGGCATAGACAAAAATTCAACATTTAAATGCATAAGAGATATTAAGTACTTCTGTTAAAATTGCTGTTACTGGTTTACTGTACAAAGTCCACTCAGCTTCAACAAAGTGTAAATGTTTAACCACTAAGCATCAATGCATTTACAGGTTGCAGGTTTGTCAGGCATGATCACAAGTTCATTACCCACAAACATGTCTTTCATTGCAAGAATACCAGAAAGGAAGAAGACTATGCAATTTAAATCTTAGAGAATATTTTCAGTCAACAAATCTATTAAAGAATGAAGCATCTTCAAGTTGTAACCTTTCTATACAGTTATTCTCTTTCAACTCTTCAAGGAATACCAGATGTGTGTGTTGAAAAAATACCACACTATTAAAATGTTGTGCAGAGAACTGTAAACTACAGAAGTTAAGTGAAAGGTATTTAGATAACCAAGAAATACTTTTCCAGAACTAGGAAGAAAATGACAATGTTTTAAAGAAGTGATTACTTTAGGGACTTGGTATTTTACCCCATATCCCTTGCATTATTTTGCATAGAAGATTTTCATTTTTGTAATTAAGCTGGCACAGACTTAACATCAGCTATTTTTTCTGGCAGTTTGGGGAAGCTGAACCGTTTTTCTAAATTTCTCTTCCTTTTGCAATTTTAATTGCTGTATTTCTACCTAAACTGCAGATAAATTTGCCACAGAAAAATGAGGTGTGACAAATTACCTGTATTAGGAAGAAAGAGTGAAAAATTTGAGAAGGATGCTAAAACAATGACAAGGAGAGTATGTGCTATCAACCACTCTGGTGGAAAACAGTTTTGCTTCACTATTAATGAAATGTGGTTGAAACTCTGTTTGGAGTAAGTCACAGAGACCAATCTCCTGGTTCTGAAGTTAAGCTTCCTATATATTTTAGCACAGCAAAGTTTCAGTTTCTAGCTCCCTGGGACACAGCAACTGCCATCAGGTTGATATGAACCACTGCTTTCAAATTTAGTACATCACTTTCCCTTTCTTTGCCAGGGAAGCACACAGTATGCCTTGAGGAATATGAGATCAGAGAGTGAGGAAAACCTCACAGTTTCTCTCTGTAAATAGGGAGCATTAACAACAGCAAACAAACAAACAAACAAACAAAGCCCAACTACTCTAGTTTTCTTAATGTCACCAACTGCATGAATGACATGGAAAGGATGAGTTGGAAGGGACATTTAAAGGTCATCTACTCTAACCCCTGTGCAGTAAGCAGGGACACCTACAACTAGATCGGGCTGCTGAGAGCCCTGCCCAACCTGGAAGCAGAAGTGTACTTCACAGCCTGTAAAAGCAATCTTTTCTAACCTGTCCTAGAACTTACGTATTCTGTTGGAACAATGGAAAATTAGGTATTATTGTTCTGTTTGCCTAAAATATTTAAGCTGGCACATCTTCCTTGGTTTTCTACTGTGGTAATTAACAGCGTATGCAGGAGTTTGGTCTGATTTGGATTTTAAAGAGACCCAACAAATTCCTACTTTCCTGTGAATTCTGCTTTCCTGAACATCCCTGTGCAGAATGGTATGTCACTACAGCAGATCACTATGAAGATTCAGGATTGCATTTCAACGTATATTCCTTTACAGTCTCCACCTAGCTCTTTTTTATGTTTGATATCATCACTTTCCCTGTTTGGGCCTTACAGAGCAATTCATCTACCTTTCCTTGCTGTTTGTCCACAACAAACCCTAGAGCACTGAAATCACAAAGAAACCAGAAAATATGTCAAAGGAACTTCTAATATTTTTGAGTCATATCCACATGGTTCATAAAATTTAATCAATAAATTCAAAGAAGAATCACCATGTTTTTCCCCTTGACAATCTAACAGAAATAAAGACTAGCCAAATATGTCACAAGCACACCAATCACAACCCAGAAGACTGCTGCTTCCACAAGGGGACATTATCAAGTACTAATCTCATATAACTTGTTAAATTCTGCTACACTGACATGGTGAAACAACTTCTTTGCTGTACAGGTGAACAGATTTTGAAGCAATTCACCAAGTCTTTTACAAAGTACGTAACAAGTAGTTTTGGGACTGTTGGAAGAGCAGCAAAAAATGATTATTTCAATTAAAATAAAAGATGCTAACACATAACAAGCAACTTCTTTCACCAAATGGTAACTACTATTTGTTCAAATGTTTAAAAAGTCCTCGCAGCAAATACATAGGACTCAGATGACTTCATCACTAGTTCATTAAGAACTACCATAAAATGTGTTCAACAATTCAATAAATAGCATGAGCTGTTGGTAGTATGATGAAATACTGTGGGTGCAAGCTTCAGTCATCTGAGTATAGTTAATCCTTTCAGCCACACACCCTGAAATACAGTGGTGTCAAAATCATAATCTGTCTCCTTCCAACTCAAATAGTGTGATTTTTTTTAAAGACAGACTTATACCTACAGACAATGCATGTTCAGGTAAAACAACAAGTAAATTACTAAGGGACTTCATTTAGTTTGGCCTCTAGTGGTACTATCAGAATGAAAGATACAATACAAATAAATCCTAATTTTAGATTTCTGAGTTATGTCAGACCATAGTGAACTCAATGCTATGCTTAGCACCTCCAAAACATTACACTAACAGTCTTCTCCTTCCTTTCACCTCCTCAAAAAAAAGTCAAGAAATCTAATACACTTAGTGGCTGCTATCCTTTCCTATATTCTCTCCATACTATGATTCTTCCATTTAGAGGTATATCCAGAGCATTTTTGCTGGGGAGCTCCACAGAAGCTGCAAAACCAAGAAGTACTGGGGAAGCCAGGACCTCGAGGGCTTGGGGCTAAACACCCTGTGTGTGTGTAGAAGCTGAAACACACACACTTGGCCAGAGAGAAACCAGAGTACTCCCCATGAGGGGAACCTCGTCCGAAAAGAAAAAAAAAAAAAAAAAAAAAAAAAGTTCTTTTCCTCTGGACTTTCTGCTTTTTTCCTGCCCATTTCTTTTTTTTTGTTATGTAATAATGAAAAGGAAAACGTACAGATTTGGTTAAATACTCTGAATAGTCTCTAACATCTGATCAGAGTAACAACACTGAGTTATAAGAATACCCAAGACGACTCCAGGAGTCCAACACATGGGAAGTACCACACCTCTGCAAGAAGCACATGATATACAACAAGCAACACACGGACTACAGCCTGGAAATGCACTTGGCTTAGAAACCCCTCGTTCTTTTCTCTGAAGTTTTTCCTTAATATACCAGTCTGGGGAAGACTGCTCACTCCTCTCCTGGGCAGCCTGCTGAGGGACCGATTCTGTTCATCTTGCAGACACACACAGCTCTCTGGGGGAGGATCTTGTGTCTCATGCATAATCCCAACCCCTTGCAGAACCTTCTTTGAGATGAAGGCAGATGTGCACAAAAACCAGCCCACAGTGCCTCTATAGCAATTTTCTGTTATTTGTGTAATAACACTTCTATTGTTAAAGTGGTCCATTTTCTGCCTTGGATGGACACCACTAGGTATGCTCAGGTAACTAGAGATAATCACCACTTAACAATGTTATGCAAAAATTGTGATTAAGTGACATTTACTCTCAAGTAAACAAATCCCATGAAAGTCAAACTGTAATTTTAAAATGCATATAAACTTAACTCTCAAAAAGTGTTAATAGCACTAAAGAAATCAGGCTGTTTATAGATGCATTTAAATTGATGATAATTATCCTACACTTGAAATAGAACAGGAAGCAAACTTTTCACTGGAAAGTTTAGTGCATAAGTTTAATGTACTCTAATTTATGCATATTGGCTTCATCCTTTTAACTGATCAGCATTTCTAGGGGTGTGGTTTCATGTTACACTTAATCTGATGTTATCACAGGCCACTGCTGAAAGGGGAGGTCTTATTCCTTTGTCATCCTCCTCCCTCCCCTTGCTCTAGCAAGCTGCACAAAATGAGTCTGATCAACTTCTCCATCTGACCATAAAATAAAGGGTATTTTTCGTGAGTTAGCAATTATGACCATTCAGTGAGTTGATCCAAATCATTCCATTGCCACAAAATTGTTTCATATCACACAAAGGATACACAAAGCTCAAAAAGAAGAAAAGCCTGAACCTGCCCTTTCAGCAGCAGCTTGCAGTTGAATAGGTGAAGTATACATGAAACTGCTTCCTAAGGCTGAATTTCCCTGGCAGCCTAAATCATTACAGTTTCCGTTGTCCCACTTCCAGCTACACGCTCCTATTGCTCTTGCTTATCAGACTCTGCTCTGAGATGACCCCACACCAAGTTGATGGAGAATTAACCTGACTGAAAAGTCTAGCCTTCCCATTTCCCCCTCCATTCCTCCTCCACTGCCTTGGTTCTCATCTGTTCACATGGTAAGGTAATACACTCAGCTTACCCAGCAAAAAGCCATTGCTTATTTTTGTCAGGATTACTTTTCTGCTGTTTAAAGTGCAAACACAGCCCCAGACACATGTTGTCAAGACCAAGAAAGAAACAGAAAAGGGAAGGGTGAGATGCTGTTCAGTTAGCTCAAATGTGTAACATTGAAAACACAGGCTCTTGTCACTTCACTGTGAAGTCTGGCAACTTAATTTCAACCCACCTCTATCAGCAGCATTAGCTACAGAGATGGTATTTACACTGCAGTGGCTGAGGAGTACTTCCATGCATCCCTCCTCTGCGAGGCTGATGGAAGCACCAGCAGGGGTAATGGGGCAGGTCATCTGGGGCAATGAATTCATAAACTACAGAAAAAGTTTTCCTAGAAAGTGAATTTGATTACTGTAAGACCAAAACATAGCTTCACAGCCTTTCCTAGCTTAAAGAAACCTTGATGTGAATTTAAATATGGAAAAACTATTGAGGCATCACAAAGGGTAATAAATTTTAAAAGTCTTACCACTGAAACAGGGTCCATGGCTTCTTGCTTGATAGGGACTGGGTCAAACATTAGCATCTTTTTAACTCACTTGGTCTGCTGCCTCTGATGTCCTGCCCTGCAGGAGAAAGACAAGGTGTTAGGAAGGCACAGGAAATACCCAGTCAACTTTCTGAACTGTAGAGAACTTAATATTTTGTCAGATTAATGTAATTACCCACCTCCAACATACTTTCTTAAATATTTGACTGAGCTTCATGCAAATATTACAGTTATTGTACGTTTATTCTTTCCCAATGGCTATTGAAACAAAGGGATATCTGCTCACTTCAATGAAAGTTAATTGGTATTTTTTATGTGCGTGTCAGCATAACAAGATCACAGAATTGTCACTTCCCTTAGTTGTCAGTGTGTAAACACATCACAGAACCAGACATTTCTCATCAGTACTACAATTTAGGAATAATCTTGTTTATATGAGTGAACTGATTCTGGAGAGGATAACTCTTTTCTAAGAATCCTTATAGAAAAGTTGAAACTTTCATATACAGTGGCATTGAAATCAATGCAAAAGAAAGATTACAATCCGAGATGAATCTGAACATGCTGCAAAGACTTAATATAAAAAACTACATCAGTTACTGACCTAAGATAACAGATTAACTGAGTATTCAACAACAATCTGTGCTAACTGCAAAAGAAAAGCACTTCACAAAATCTGGGTGTATTTCATGCAGCTTAAGGATCTTTTTCTACAGAGTGTTCCACCTCACTTGTCTAATGCTAGCTTATCTCAAAATGCCTGAAATAAAAGTATGGTCAACTTGGAAAGATGCTGTGAAGGAAAGGAGGAGATCCCTCTTCTGGGCAAATCCATTAAATTTACAGAGTAAAAAAGAAGCAAAGGAAAGTTGTTCTCAATTACATTTAGAAGTTGGCAAGCTTTTTACAAATTACTCGAGGTATATGTTATATGACTGATGTTAAAAGAGCAAGTGAGCAAGTTCTGACCACACACTGTAGAGTCCACAGCCCTGCCTCCCTGCCTGGAAGTGGTATGACCTCTATTGAATAAAAAAACAAACAAACAAAAAACCTCAAAAAGCCAACGCAAATTCAATTTTGACCAGTAGATGGCAATGGAAAGAAACGAATACAGCCAAACTACCACAGCGAGACAATTTCACCCCGTGGAAGGCGGCTAAAGACTCAACAACAGATTTGGATTTGTGGCTAGAAAATTCTCCCAGAAATTTAAACGAAAATTTTAAGATGTACCTGCTCAAATTAGAACAATTCTAATAATCCTACACTCATGAGCAACCTTACAATTAACTATTACATATGCTTATAGATAAGAATTTAAGAGCTTCCAGAGAAACAAGGCATGAGCTGTTACAAGTTTTATTATCATTCAGGTATATGAGTAAAGTTTTCAAACTTATGAAAACATATTGCAACAGTATACATTTTGAATAATGGAAACAAACAAGTATCAAAAGTAAATTAAAGTGTCATCATAATTCTTACAAAAGTCAAAGGCCTGATGAAACCAGATCCAAAACCAAATTCCCCCCCTCAAAGTGAAACAAATAGAGCAGCTCACTGTAATTTCCAGTTTAAAGTTAACATGTAGTTTTATTTTAGAAGCAGTTTCATCAGCTGGGACAGCTTGTAAAGGTTGTAATAATTCTGTAGATACTTCAAGTACATTTGTGAGAAGGTTATTAATGATATCATTTTTCTTTTAATGGTTATCTTTTTCAAGTTTTTAACATTTCACATAGCTAGAACTATCATTTCAGAATATTGTCTTCCAAGAAATATATCCACATATCGGAGGGAGGGAGGAAGGAAGGAAGGGAGAAAGGAATTGCTGTACCATAGAACAGAAGCTGAGCACTTTATCATGTTACTCTTGGTCCTGTTGGTCCAGATCAGATGGTCAAATTCTTACTTGGTGGAAACTGATAGAGCTGCCAAAGAGTCAATGCAAACCAGTTTTGGGTCTGGCATTTAAAATTTAGCTCAGAAGGACACTTTCCTTAGGCTGCATAGAATAGTTCTTCTTTTATTTGAAAATAGTGCTCCAAATTGATTGTCTGGACCATATTCACAAGCAAATATGTACATGCACACTCACACACAAATAAAGCATGCTACTTAAGTAGTTTCTCCTAGTCTACTTGTAAAATCATGCCTTCTAACTCAACATGTGCATTACTCTCTCTTCGAAACATCTGAGAAGGGGGCAACAGGGAAGGTAAACAGTCTTATCTGTTTCTATTACAGAGGAATGAAAAAACATTTGAGTTCTACTTTACACACTGATTTCATAATGTACTAGTTTGAAAGCCCCCAAATTGCTTACTAAATACAACTACTTTCTGGAAAATCAAAATACTGTCTCTCAGTCCTGAGGTACTCTGGAAAAAAACAGTGAGGAGACAATATATTCGTATTAAGCATACTCAAAAATAAGGGCCTTTGTCTTCAATGTTTAGATAAGCTATTTTGCATTAAAGGGTTTTTTTTCATGTGCATTAAAAGAATTTTAAAATCATGTAATCTGAAACTAAATAATTAGCTACAATCCGGTAGGCAAACATTCCACCCTCTTTTTTTGTTCGCTCTCCCTCTTTTTCTGCTAACAAGCCATCCAGTTTTACTTTCTTGCCTCCTCCCATTCACTCCACCCTGTGGATCTCTGCCAAGTTAGTCCAACTTGTCCAAACAGGACATGGCTTCTGATAAGATTTTGCTCACACCCTGTACTTCAGAAAGACAAATGAAGCAATTGGGTTTTGTATGTAAATAAGGACAGGTGCAAGGTAAAGTCCAGACAAAGTCCCTCAGTGTTTTCCTATCTGAAGTCCAGTAAAGACATCAAGTCAGAAAAATCACAAACTCTGCTCTTATGATCCAATATGTGGTGAAGTATCCTTCCCAGAAGGGAAGCTCATCATTGGTAGAGCTCATTGCCTTGTCAGTTTGAAGAACTTCTTGATATTAACTTCCTGACAGATATGGCTTACTGTTTCAGAGGTCTAGTTAGGATTAAATGAAAGTTAAAAGGTACTTCACGTGTATTCTGACAGTAAGGACTTGTACTGATTATTTACCCTCTATGAAATGAGCAAAGCAGGTAAAGAATGCACCCAGAGTAGCCATCTGCACTGCAGTGCAGCTGGAGAAAAGCAACCCACACTGCAGTTACTTCCAGCAGCTCTGCACATCTACCTTTTCGAGATCCATCAACCACAGACCTGTTATAAAAGGGTGGGGCTGAGGGCCAGTTTTGACTGCACACATTCAGCAACTACAAAGCCTCCCTCTAACATAGAGCCTTTCCTCTCATCAAATACCTGGAAGAAGAGTCCGTGATCTGACTCTTGTTGCAGACAGGGGCCTCTCTTCACCCTGTATGAAAGCACGCGCAGAGTTTGCTTTCTCAATCTTTGTGCCTGGGGGAAGCAAAGAATCCTGCCCTGTGGCACAGCGATGCTTTGTCTAGAAGCTTCAAGGTAGGATTGTTATTGTTGGTGTAACTACAGAATAATGTAATGATATCTGCTAAATTAGCACTGCATGAGTGCCCTCTGCAAAGACACTGCAGCTCTTGCAGCACTGTTGTTTATCTAGCATCCAACATTAAGTCATGTGGCCAAAGCTTTTCAGTTGAAGCCCTTCGGGACTTAGGCTGTTGCTCTGAAACTATTACTTCTGTGAGCCTCAAGTCAAACTTCCCCTGATACTAAGGAGAAGTGATAATATCAAAAGACTCTCCACTGATGAAATCTAAAGGGTAGAGAGGTTTTCTGAACATGAGTGAGAAGTCTTGAACCTTGAAAGAGAGTTTGACGAAGAAAAATCACCTTCTGAGAACAGGAATCCCTGTTAAAGGTACAAAAGTTTTACAGGGCTAGCAACGAGATGTGTTTGCACTTATTGTACCATCTGCTCATCAAGACCTGAGTCAGCAAAAAAGTGTTTCTAAAGTTCCATTCAGTTTAATGGGAAGTAAGCGAAATGCTTAACTGCACTGGGCCTCAAAATAGCAGCAGGCAAAGAAACTCTCCAGCTCAGCACAGAAGACTTAGTCAAAGCACGCAAGAGCAGGGGAAGGAGCAAAGGCCCAGACATGACACTAGGAGAAAAGATCAGAGCAGCCAGCCCATGAAGAACAGAGCAGGGGGAAAATCATGATGAATCAGTACACCAAGACACTGGGAAATTGTAATAAATGTTGAAAAAGTTAAAGTATCATGTAAAACGAAAATGGCATCTGGGCAAAAAATTTCTGCTGGAAGTTCTACTTGATAGGCATGAAGAAAAAGAGTATTTCTATAGGATTCTTTATTTAGTATTTCAGACTATTTTTGCTTTTTATTGTCTTGAAAATCTTTTACCTTCCTCCTTTCAGAACTGCAATCTGGATGAAAAATCTGATTTTTTGCATAACTAGTTCATCCTGCCTTTGCTGACATTATTTTGTTTGACCCAGAACTGCTTTGATGTAATTATTTATCACCTGTGTAGCAGACTAATTAGTATTTCCATTAAATTTACGATAATACTGTTGCAGGCTCTCTGAAGCCACACGTGTGGAAGTGGCTTCCTCATATGTAAAAATTTTGGGCCAAAAACTTCTAGCAATGCTCATTACGAAAATGTCTTCTCTATCAAGGAAAAATGGAGCCCAGGTAAATCCTGTGCAACTTTCAGTTCTACATTTATTGAACCTAAGGGAGAGAGAAAGAAAAGCTCTTGAGGTACCTCCACTGGACAGTATTCTTCCTTATCAGCGCAGACTGCTGTCTGGCTTCCTGTCTCAAGCTACTTCTTAGAAGGAGAAACAGTTAGTAAGGATAAAAGATCAGACTTTTGAAAACAAGTGAAATATGTGGAATGGTATGATAATCTTTCCCTTCCAAACGGAACTTTCCTGGTTGTGTTTTTCTTAAGAGGTTATTCTGAAGATAATTTAAAAGGAGAAATATAAGTCCTATCTTTTTATTACAAGGGAAGAATGACAGAAAATCCTATTCTTTTATGTTAAGGGTCCTGCTCTTTCAAGAAGTATACAAAACAGAGATTCAGTATCTTTTATAGTATGGGGAAGAAGAAAAAAATGTAATTCTAAAGAAAATAATTGTACATTTACGAATAATAGCCTGTATGATTAATTTGAATGGGGATTTGAATACTGGGCAAAAGTCAATGAGCTTCTATGTACCTACGAAGTGGAAAAAAAAAATCCAACCATGAGAAGAGATGGATAGTGCAGTGAGTACAAATGAGGCAGTGATCAAAGCAGCTTACGACTCTTTAAAAGTGAAAAGTGTCATGTCTTCATGGATTACGTTAGTTTGTTGGTAAAACATGCTGACTGCATGATAGGCAGACCACACGTTTAGTTGGTTGGTTGTTTTTTTTTCCATTTTGACTTATATAAGTATTAAAAACCTGTTAGAGCTTTATCTTTCCCCTTGGCTGATCTAGACTTACACTTCCTTCCACTGGGAGATACCAACTATGGCTATAAAACCCTCAAAGAAACTTTGGCATCAAGTGAATGCTTAACAAGGAAGGGTTAAATCTCTCCTAAAACCAGCTCTGCCAAATTTCATATTCTGGATTGGAAGCAACTAGCCTCGGAATGAAAACAAAAAGCTTCAATGCTGACAGCATAAAAGAACTCTAAAAGACCTCCTGTTAGCAGTCTTAATTAATATTAAAAAGTTTGTTTACAAAACTATTATAATATTTTAATCTCAGACTCTGATTTTGTAGAACTTCTGGATACCAAAAAGGTGTGAACCATAAAATTCACTGTATTTATTATACAGCAGTTTCCAATATTAAATGCAGTTACATGCAACACTTTTCCTCTGGCATGAGAAAAAAGATAAAATGTACTTGAAATCCAGTGCAAATTAGCAGTACCAGAATTAAGATATTTAATCGGGTTCTAATGAATAAACTCATCCATGATATTCTAAATTTAACAGAAAAACAACTAAGTAAACACAATTGAGAGTTACAAAAGAAAATAATAAATGTACAACTTACCAAAACTGTATGGCCAAGTACTTCTTGTTATCTGGATTTCTGAACAGACAAAAAAACAAGTTGATGTAAGGCCATGAACACAGTTCAGTAAAAAATATTTTTCACATACAGTAAAGCCCTGAAAGAGGAAGTTTAAAGCATGTATTTTGGATACTTCTTAAAAGATACCTGCAATGATCACAAACAGCTAACTTTTAGTATCCAAAAGTGCAACAGCAAGAACTAAAAGATTACTTAAAAATGAGTGGAATTAAAAAAAGGGTAAAATTAAAGGGTGGAACTATTTCTGTGTGTACAGAAACCATGCATACAGTGGTCCATAAGTGACAGAGAAGAACAAACACTCCATCTTGCATTTTCATCCACGGCCTGACTCAAAGCCCACTGAAGTCAACGCAAGTCTTTCTCTTGATTTCAATGAGCTTTGGCTTGGGTCCTTTAGCACTTCAGTCAGATCCAAAGCAACAGAAAGATTTATGTTCTCTTTCTAAATTTCCTTTCAATGTTTCTCTATATCTGCCTGCAACAAGGTGGGAGGGAAGACAAATACAAAAACAGGAGTAAAAATTTTAATTTTATGCCTTCAAAAATGCAAAATGGGAGACAGCCATAACTATCTATTTCAAAGAAAAGTTAGCCCGTGGTGCCTCATTTTCTGTATTACATCTGGAAGACAGTGATTCCTCTAGGGTGTGTAAGGAGAAAATACCTATTCCTTTTGAGATCTGGAAACACAAAGTACTTATGGTGGGCCATTCAGGTTGGGTAAGAGCAGAAGGCAAAACCCTCTTACAAGTATGACCCTACAGATGTGAATTCACTGCTTATACTCTTTTTACACCAGTTTAACTCTGTGACTTTAATGGAGCTATTCCAGATACGCTGATGAGCAAGTGAGAGCAGAAAACTGGCTCACAACTTGATGGAGACTTGAGTACAAGTTTTCAGCAAAGGAAGCAAAGCTCTCCACCCCCATAACTATATTGGAGTCGAGGGTGCACGTTAAAGGTTAACTTGGAAACCTCGTTATGACATAACACAGGCATCTTAAGCAATCGTGAGTGTGCAGAGACATGATAACTCATTGGGTGGGGATTGGGAGTTGAGGGGCAGTGACAAGGGGCCTGGATGAGGCCACCGATCTGCCAGAAAACAGCCTGAAACAGGAAAGAGCACCACATATGCCACTTGGAATGTGTGACGCAAACCCCAGCCTTGAAACAAAGAACAGGAAACAGCTCTGCTGGCTGCGCCGGGGAGAAAGCACAGAGAAACATTTAGGCGGCCCTCCCTGACCCTACAGCTGGAGTCTTTTAAAACAACAACAGTGGGTGGAGGTGTTTGTTCATTGGGTGTGAATAAAAACACTGTCCTTATGCAGGGGACCTGCCCTATTTACAAACAGGCTCCCTTAACATAAGGGAGCAGGAGATTTTTAGACACCACAGGTCACGGCGATTGGCTGAAATCTTCCGTAGGACCAGTTGGTTTATTATTATACTTACAGAATGCTAGTAGCTAAACAGAGCTACAGTTTCGTGACATCAAACAGGCAGCACCCAGCCTGACAGTAAGCACCTTGAGCACACATAGAGCTAGGAGGATGAGACCATTGCAGAAGTGATTTGTAAAGCTAAGGGTTGCTCCTGGACAGTGTCTCATTTTTGTTCAGTACTGCTCAATAGCTGAGGACCAACATCATCCAGCACACCCAAGAACATTTCTCTAAGCTGTCACATGCTTAGCCTTCTACATTCCTGTTTCATAAGCACTCAGAATTCATCTCAGGACCTGATTTTCCATGGATATAATACTTTTGGTTTTGAAGCACCCAAATATATAGCTGAATAAATGAAATAAGCCAACAGCATGAGGCAGAGGAAAGGCACATCTTGTCTAGACATCATGCAATAGAACAACTTCAGCATTAGCTTTCCTTCAAAGCTGTGATTTCAAATAGTCTCTCACATACTTTGCATTGGTTATTTCTATACCATGGGTGGGCCATCTAATATCACTCAATGTGAAAAAGCGTTCCAGCAAATTATGTGGAGAAGTACCACAGTACACCAATAACTGCTGTGGGGTTTCATGGCTGGAGCTTAACATCGCATGAAGTTACAACCAGCTAGTACAGCATCTACACAGCAACGTGTAGGTGTAGGTTTTATGTTGACAGTATCAGTTCTTTACTTTCTTCATACTTAATATCTGAAAATATAAGTAATTCGGTGGTTGTATAACTCTCATCTCTATTATCTCTTAGCCTTTGACTAATCTCACATTTACATCATTATTTATCTGAAGGCTTTTGCTTTTTGCTAAACAGGTGTTGCCTAGGTCAAATCCTCATAGTACCTAAGGAATCCCTCACAGCTCTGCTACTTAGAGGAAATTTTGCTTGGTTTCTCAGGGCAGGGAGAGACCATTTAGTAGGGATTTGGGGGGTGGGGCGGGGGGGTGTTGATTGGTTGTTTTTATCCCTCAGCCCTTACTCCCAATCTCCCTTGTGGTCTATAAAACATAGCTGTAACCACATGTAGAGGGTTGACTGCTTGGGAAAAAATAAAAAAGGCCACTCAAGTCAGCTACAGGATTTCTGTATTTTGATACTAGACAAAAATATTCTTAAAAATACAAGAGGAAAGTTAGTTTAATCTCTTTTGAGTCAGGCAGGATTATCAAATCCAGATGTAATTCTTCTCACACAAGAAGCAATTCCTTATGTGATTATAAAGACAGTGTCATCTTGAAAGTGTTCTGTGGAAAATTTACTAGTGAGCAGCAGCATAATCCTTTATTTTCAATACAGGTAATGAACATTTATGGCTGTTAGTTTAAATAAAGTCCAAGTCTTCACAACTCTCCCATCAGCCACCCAAATTCAACTTTTCCCAACAATAAAACCTTCAGAAATCAGTTCCATAAATAGTGACACTTCCTGAATTTTCAAAGGCAAGGAAACAAATGAAACACAGCAGACAGTGCAGGTACAGTACTTGAATCACCAGGGAAGTACACAAAGCAACTTTAATGTATTTTTTTCATGTAACTCTTGAATGACCACCTGAACTATTCTCAATTAAGTGCTGTGATGTCCCAGCATAGGCTCCTGTCACTGAATCCTCCTTTCCCAGGGCTCCCCTACCTGTTCCAGGGACTCACCCAACAGAGGTCCAAAGCAAAGAACTTCTATTCCCATTTCAGCTTTAAAACAAACAAACAAAACAACAAAAAACACCCTAAAAGAAAATAACTACAGTCGTTATTTCTAACTCCAGACATAACTGCTGTACCATTCTAGGCACTAGGTTTTTTAGAATCATAGAATGTTAGGGGTTGGAAGAGACCCAGAAAGATCATCCAGTCCAACCCCCCTGCCAGAGCAGGATCACCTAGACGAGGTCACACAGGAATGCATCCAGGCAGCTCTTGAATGTCTCCAGAGGAGGAGAGTCAACAACCCTCCTGGGCAGCCTGTTCCAGTGCTCCGTCACCCTTACTGTAAAAAAGTTTTTGTTTTTCCTCAGGGTAACACTAAACTTCCTGTGGTCCAACTTGCTCCCATTGCCTCTTGTCCTAACATTGGATGACATTGAGAAGAGCCTGGCTCTCTCCTCCTGACATTCACCCTTAACATATTTGTAAATATTAATGAGGTCCCCTCTCAGTCTCCTCTTTTCCAGGCTGAATAGACCCAGCTCTCTCAGCCTGTCCTCGTAGGGCAGATGCTCCACTCCTTTAATAATCTTGGTAGCCCATTTTTAACTAAACATCATGGCTGAGTGGTGCTGAGGTTAGATGACAGTAGGAGGGAAACATTTTCGACCCTCTCAGTCTCCTCTTTTCCAGGCTGAATAGACCCAGCTCTCTCAGCCTGTCCTCGTAAGGCAGATGCTCCACTCCTTTAATAATCTTGGTAGCCCATTTTTAACTAAACATCATGGCTGAGTGGTGCTGAGGTTAGATGACAGTAGGAGGGAAACATTTTCGAGAGCCGGTCTCATCCTTGACTTCACAGGGAGTTAAACTGGGGACATGGCCCTGCCAGCCAGCTCCGCGCTACTGATGGGACACGGCCATAAGGCGAGATCCTGCCCAGGCGTTTCCCCCACCGCCCTCAGAGCCGAAGGAATGCGTTGTACTTTTCACCTCGGTTTCGTCCGGCACGATATCCCGTGCGGGATCCGATGACACCTCAGCCTAACCGAAGGCGAGCCTGTCACAACGCGGCGGGAGGCCAGGGGCTGCGGCCCCGCTCGGCGGGAGGGCGGCCCGAGGGGCGGGCGGTCCGCAGGCCCTCCCAAAAGCGGCAGGCGGGCGAGAGGCCCCAAGCCCCTCCGCCGCGGAGTGCGGCCGGCGGGGAAAGAGGCCCCCAGCCCTAGTGGCGCCGCCGGCCACACAGGTGCGTTGTCCTCCCGGGCGGGCGCAGCGAACAGTGGCAGAACCCCCCTCTTGCTCCCGCCGCCGCGCCGGCGTCCACGCATGAAGTTTCACAGGAGCCGCAGAGGGAGCCCAGCTGTGAGCCCCCGCGTTCCCCAGACTAGTCCTGCTCCCCTCCTCCCCGCAGCTGAGGCCCGACGGAGACCTCGTCCCCGCTGCCGCTCAGCCCAGCTGCGGCTCCTGCTACCCGGTTGCCAGCGGCGTCCCACCCCCTGCTGCCTCAGGGTCCGCGCTACTAGCGGTGCCTGGAAACTTTCCTCCTCCGACACCTCTATCCCGCAGCCGGCACAGCACGGCCCGCCCCCCCTACACCCTCATCCTTACACTTACGCTTGGCTGGCAATGCGGAGGGTGCCGAGCCTCCGTCGGGTCCCGCAGTGCCAGGGGTCTCGCTAAGGTGGCAGGGGCTGGGGGCACTCCGGAAGCACCGAAGCGCAAGGCCACCGAGTGCTGCGTTCCCGTGGCTGAGGAACCTCCGCGGTGGCTCCGGGTCTGCGTGCGAGGAGGAGCTCCCCGCCCTCCGCCCTGCCTCCCACCCTCCACCCTGCCTCCCACCCTCCACCCGCCCGCTCGCCTTCCCCTCGGGCTCCTGGCACCGGGCCGCGCTGTCACATGACGCCGGCGCCGCTCTCCCTGCCAGGCTGCCCGGGCCGGCGGGGTGAGTGGCGGTGGGAGGGTCACGGCGGGGAGCGCGGCCGGGCGGTTCCCCGCCCGCGGGGTGGAGGCTTCGCCGAGGGGCCGGGGCGAGTCACCGTGCACAAACAGTCGGGCACGCACTGACTCCGCGCCGCCCGCCCTGCCCCCCGGGGGCAGACAGACTCGCACAGACACTAATTATCCCCAGCAGCCTGAGGAGGGGAGGGGAGCGGGCGTGCCACCGCCCCGCTGACAAACCTGCCGGGCCAGCTCCTCCTCCCCGCCCGTGTGTTAGGCAGAGGCGTGCGCCTGGCACCCGGCCCCGCGGCATAGCGCACCCCTTCCCCTCCCTCCCTCCGCGCCCACCCCGGCCGACCTGCGGCGGCGGCAGCAAAACAACAGCAACACCCAGCGCCCGGGGGGAAGGAAGGGAGGTGCTCGGTCGCTTTGGGGCGCAGCCATCGAGCTAGCTTCGCTGGCGGGGGCTGGGAAAGGGAGCGGGGCGGTGAGGAGCCGGGCGGCGGTTCTTCTGACCCTGCCCGCCGTGGAGCTGCCCGCACCGCGCCCTGTCGCGCCGTGGAGGTGGCAGGGCCGGGCGAGGCCCGGCGGCCAGAGCAAGCGGGCGTGGGTCTGAGGTGTCGGGCCGCCTCCGTCCAGGCTTGGCGGCTCGCCCGCTCTGGCCTCCGGGACTGCCGGCTGCATGAGGCCCCTACCGGGGTGGTTTTTTTATAGCTGCGATCATCCCGTCGTGCCCAAGTGCGCTCCCGCCTCCCTCTGGGAAGAGGCTACGCACAGGAGGAAAAGGGGCAGATGGGGAGACGCGCTGCCGACTCCCCTTTGCTCGGCACCCACCGTACCGGAGGCGGTCGTCCCCGGATGGGCTAGACACCCCGCGCAGCCCCTGCCTACCCAGTCCTGCGGCTGGCACCGGCCTGGGGCAGGGCTGTTCCCCTGACCCCTCCCCGCTCCTCTCGCAGCTGGAGGGGCAGGAGAGGGGGAGCGGCGACGACTGCCGCCCTGCCCGGGAGCGGCTAGGCGGCCTGGCCGTGCGGCCCTCGAAGCGCTGGCGCACTGGGGCATGCCGTAGTGGCCGAGAGGCTGGATTTGTCCCAAAACTGTACTTTCTGCTTGAGAGTTTTCAACGGGGTGCACTGTGTGTACCGCCTGTCAAGTGCGAACCACTTACCTTCATACCTTCACAGATAGACTAAGGGAATTCGCACTGAGCAACGCTTTATTAAAAAAAAAAAAAAGTATCCTGGCATACTATCTCGACTCCATTGATCAGGGAAAGGTGCTGCTGCTGCTAATTCACTGTACTGTGCTCTCAGTTATTACGGTGTACCTTATAAAATCATGTCCTCTCCTGACTGATGTATGGTACCTAAAAATGATGCCAAGGAAGAGTCAAAGGCTGTGCTAGGCAAAGCCCTGTCCTGCAGTGCAAACTGCATGGACAGATAAAAAGCCAGTGATGCTTCTTGTGGGTGGAGAGGTCACCCAATGGGGCTTGATAATATGCTTCATCTGGTGGTAATGGTAGGTGCTGAGCATCTCCAGCTCCTTAGGGTCTGTCTGTGAATAGAACTGCCTGAATAGAACCCTAATGTAACACCTGCTTTTTGCATGTTTGGGTTGAAGTTTCTGTTGTCTTTTATTATTATTAATCCAGTTAATAATGTTGCAAAAGCAAAAAGAAGAAAGAAGGGGAAAGGATCAGGAAAGTGTTTTAAAACACACTTCTGTGTGCAGGTGCATGTTTGATCTATGTCTTTATTTCTAGGATGTTTTAATGCATCCCTTGACTTAGCTTGCTAGTCTGTGTGGCTTTAAAAAGAAACCTAAGACACCAGTTTGAAGCCCTGAAGGGTATAACTCAGTGACATAACAATGAATTATAGTATCTTCTGCTAAGTAATTACACCATATAATGTCACAACAAGGTATTGTTGAAATACTGTGTAGCTCATGAAGTGTCATTTTTTATTATAAGCATATAAAATAATCAGAATTGCTGTGTTAGAACATACACATGGACACAAAATGTTTCATTAGGGCTGTGGAGAGGAGCTGCTGTAGTTTTCTTGCATGAATGTGCTCAAGATAAAGTAATGTCCCAGTTTTGCACTTTTTATTCTGGGCACTAGTAGAGGTTACATAGTTGAGTAGAACCCTTAGGTCAGAGGCAGAGCTGTTTTGATGTCAAATCATGACAAATACCAAAATATATAGTAGTAGCTAGTATGCTGCTCTTGGTAATATCACTGGGTTCTCCTGCTGTTAGCTATTTCTGGCCTCAGATTAACCTGTTTTAATCTGGTGTAGTTCTACTGTGTTTGTGAAGTCACTTTGGATTTATACTGGCAAATGACAGGAGAGAGAGAATTGTGAATGATGCTTTTGCGGTGCCAAGCAAGACTGTAGACCTGTCAGCATTTCGTTGCCTTCCTGTGTTTGCTTTTCATACTTTAACAATTAAAAAATTTGAAGGGATGTTCAAATTCTGAAGGGAGCATAATCTCACTGATTTTAATGGGAATTGGAAAACCAGGAAGAGGAAGCTTGGAACATAGAGAGTCCTTGCCATCTGGTTAGCAGACCCAGGAGTTTTAACCAGGTCTGGAAGTGTTTCTACATCAAAGGACAGGCTGATGGCAGCCCTTAACATCTTCCAGCGCAACAAATCCTCCGTCCCTGCTCTGCCCGTCATCCCCACAGTATTTCAATTGTTGACATGTTGAAAGACATCTCTTTCAAAACACAAGGAAGAGAAGTGTCATGGAAGTCCTTGGAATTAAGCCCTTGCCATGAGATGGAGCATTTGACATGATGAAGCCTTGAGGATCCATACTCCCAAGCATAAGGGAGAGTGTTGGCACGTGCAAATTCTTGGTGTAAGCACTCAGTAGGTCATACTTCAGGGGGTGAAGGATGGATCTTTGTTTTGAACAAATGAGTATTAAAATGTTAAATGAAAAAGCACAGTATATTCAGATGTCTGCTAAAGGACCAAATCCAGCCATGGTGAAATGAACCCTTGCTACAATCAGCTAAATTACTATTGTGATGAATGTGACTTAAATTGCGTGCAAATCTGTGGCTTTTAAAGAGAAATGCCATATTATGCTTTCCAAGTATCAGCAAAAAATAAAAGAAGTAGTTAAGAATTTTGTGTACTTTTTCAGTCCTTAATTCAACTTCATGTTTTGGGGTGAAGTTGGAATAATTTGCTGGCCCCAAGCAATGGAAGTGTTAAGATGGCATTTCTTTCAAGTTGCTCTGTGTCACAAAATGTACTATATAGTCAGTGAGTGGTATTTATGCAGGGAAAACGTCCACTGCACTCAGTGGACTTTTTCCTTAGACCACAGATACAGGGTATCTGTGATACAGATACAGCGTAAGGCCTAGATATGTTTGAGGTATTTGGGTATCTATGTATAAACTTACTGTGTTCTGCAGAGTTTCAGGTCAGATGTCATCTTACATATCTGTTACTTATTGAACTGCTTCTGGAATGAATGAGAGATTGTCACATAGCCAGCAATATTATTTTTGTTAAATACAGTTCACATCTTGGATGAACTATAAATATCACACTTTAAATAGTATTTATTTATTGCACCCCAAATTTTTAATCTCATCAGTACGGCGATGAGTAATTCCAACTTTTAAGAAATGTGGAAATTGAGACAGTAGGAATTTAAATAGAAGTTTAAATGATTTAGAAGCTTAGGTATGTCTCTGTGCTGCAGTGCAGACATACCTGAGCCAGTTTTAAACTAGTCAACTGAGGAGCTGGTAGCAATCCAGCTGTGGCAGTGTGGAGCTCTGAGACAGCTGGAAAACACATCTAAAAAGCTGGGTAAATATTTCAGTTGTTAGGCTGGCCTGAACTCAATGGCTAGACTGCTACCAGTGCCCAGGCTGGCTAATTTAAAGCTTGCCTGGTTATGTTTACACTGTGTTGCAGTCACCTCAGTTGTGGCTATAGTATAGGCATACCCTCCTGTGAATTCTGTGACTCAGCCCTGTCTTTCGGCAGATAATTCCCATGCTGTTCTGGGAGCTGTGGAGGTAGTGACAACTCACTGGTCTTTGGGAAGGGCTTTTGCAGATACTAAAAACCTCACAATACAACATAAGATGCGCTTTTACTGCATTGAAACTTTGCATATTGAAACGGTGGGTTGTCATCTTGTAGCCGTTTGGGCACGTGCGCAACCTGTGAATCAACCCAGATGTCTGCATAATTGGGACCTTAATGTTTGTTCAAAGGAGGGGCAAGGCAGCATCCAGCAGCCAGGCTCCCCAGCTTTGTCACACAGGTGCAGGCAAGAGGAAACCACTGGAGGAGCTTGGGCAGAGCTGGTTTTGAGGTGCACGGGGCCTAGGGCAGAGGCAAAAGTGTGAACTCCTCCCTGCCTCCCTCCTGCCCACACCCTGGATGACAAATCCTGCTGAGTGACCTGGCTTAGGTTCCTCCTCCCCGCCTGCCCCTTCTCATGGCCCGAGGACCAAGACAGTTGCTGTAGTTCCTCGCCCCTGAAATGAATTCTCGTTTTGTGCAGAAACAAAGTTCAGACACCAAAACACAAGGTTCTTTTGTATTCACTGCCCCACACAAGGAAAGGATGGAGGGCAGCTCCTTCTAGTTAAAACCACTGAGTTGCACATGACTGCTTTTAATAAAAAAACCAGCCATCTGAGGGTCAGCCTTCAAGTCCGCCCCAGCAATCAAAATTACAGAGGCAACATTAGGGAACTGGTGTGTGTTGAATTTCTTGTTACATGTTGATACTTTTGAGAGTAAGCATGTTTTTGTTGCAAATGTAACTGCTACTCAAGACTGCTGGGCTTTGGTTTCATTATTTGAAGTGTAGAAAGATTCTTGTTTTAAGTATTGATGTCTAAGATGTAGTTGAGGGACACTTAAGATTTCCATCGCAGGAAAAATAGTAGCAACTTTGGAAGTAATAGCATAGGTATGTGTAAAACCTTTTGGGTCTGGAGACCAAATTGTCATCAAATTTATGCTAATGTGAACTCAAGAGGAGGTGTGGATGTTGATGTATTTGAGAACACAGTCTTACCATCTGTGTACATGCTCTGTCTCTTACTGCTGCTCTTTAGCTTTATTACTATAATGACATTTCTGCTCAGGATGTAGAACAGGAAACAAAGATGGTATGATTTGCTCATACAAAAAGTTATAGAACTTTGTTGCTTTTAATATCTGTCCACTGTTCCTTCCCAACAGAATGCAACAGGAAACACGTGGATAAGGAGTTACTCTGTTCAGCTCAGTTCACTGGGTATAAAATGTAAACCAGTGTGCTTATGTAGCTGTTGCCTTTCACTGCATAAGGATTTGCTCCATGTTCCAAAATACACCATGAAAGTCTTGAATCAATGGGAATCCAGAGAAGTAATTTTGCTATTTGCTATTCTCAAAAAATCTTGTTATGCACCGCTTAGACAAAAAGTCAAATCGTTAACAGATGGAAGTTGATTTTGCCGGACAAAAAGGTAATTTAGGTGTATCAACAAAGTCAAAGCTACTTTGTTCGGTCAAGCAACTCAATTGGATGCATAGCCAGATTACTCCAAGGAGAAAAATAGTCTTGGATCTTCCAGGAGATAGTTAAGGCTATCTACCTATTGTAGCCTGTAGTTAAGGCTGCTATGTCTCCAGTTATTATTTATTAGTTTGATGGGAAATAGATAAATTTTAAGATATTATGTTAATTTTTTTTAGTTAAAGCATTTATTTCCCATTTTTGCTGTGTTTTATTATGTATAGCTTCAGCTTTATATAACTTGAGTAGGACACATATGGACCTTTGGAGGTCTCATATATCCAGAGATCACAGGTTTTTAGGTGTCCTGCTAGAATGTGGGAACAACTTTGGGTCTAATTTGGGTAATTGAGAGGTGTCTTAAAATATGGAAGATGCTAACACCCATTTTTGCCTTTTTTCCCCCCCTCCTTTTACATTTGAGGAGGTAGTTTGCTTCTGTAGTTTAGAATGTACTGTCAGAAATCAGAGTCCAATTCAAGTCTGACATAACTCCATTGGTTTACTGAAATTTCCACAGTCACAAATGATTCCTTATGCTTAATAGTCAAAAACAGCCTCCAAAAGCGTGTGATTTTGGGAAACAATTTTAAAATTTTTTTCTTGCAAAGCTGATATTGCATGAAAAATGTACACTAGCAGAATTTGAAAAGTTAATGTAGGACTGAAAATTGTTGTCTTTCTTTTATCTAATGTCATTAAATACTTACTGAAAAGTTAGCACGTTTCTCTGCTGAATTATGAGGTCCAGAAATGACTTATCGATGTGCAGAATTTAATTCCTTTGTCTGAAGAGATGTACTGAACTTGATATATCTAGTTCCTTCCCTTGCTGTTTGCAAAAGCTGCAGAATCTGTGGAGTTTGGACTAGCTGCCATCTTTAACTATTTTTTTTTATATTAAATATATATGTCAGTGTATATAAAAAAGTATTACAGTAAAGGTTGTGACAGTCTGGGGAAGAAATATATTCAGAGGAACCCAACAGCTGTCCCACTAGCAGCTGCAGGGAGGTTGCTGAGAAGGTAAAGCTGAGGAGTGCAGTTTGAGAATGGTAAACACTGGTCATAAAACCAAGGGAATGGTAGGGATACATTCCAGCCGAAACAAGAAAAAAGTCTTTTGCCATTAAGTTTTAAAACAGGTTGCCCAGAGAGGCTCTTAAATATTTTCAAAATGTTTTGGGGATCTGATTAGACAAAGCCTATACAAATCTGTTCTGAGTTCAGAGGTGAACCTACTCTGAACAGGAAATTAGACTAAATGACCTCCTGAAGTCCCTTCCAACCTGAGCTATGCTGTTATTCTGTGAATCTGCATTAAGTACTACTTCTAGAGGAAGATAAAGATCATTATGTGCTTTAAAGTCAAGCTGTTCATGGCAGCCACGACCTGTAAAATGTTGTACTTGTTAAATAAAGAATCTGAATGAAAACAAATTGTAAGTTAAGAGTTACAATAATGCAGACATTAACAACAAAGTAAAGGAATAGCCAGTAGCTACCAACTTCCATAACTCTATGTAGTACTGTATACTCCAACAAGAATGTCATCTGTTAGTTAAAAACAGAGAACAAGTACTGCTTTTTATTTATTAGTAGCAATACCACCCTTTCCCCCTCCCCCTTTACTACTTATTCTAAGTGTTAAAAGCAAAAAAGCATTTGGGAAAATGCATCCTTTCAAAAACACTTTTTTTTTCTTATATGAGCATGTCTGATTTGTTTAATGTAACTACTGTTTTCATGATATGTCCAAATCACTTTTGTAAAGCTATGTTATTTAGAATGTCAATGTATAAAAAAAAGATTAATGTTCTGGGTCATATCAGCTATAGCATGAAATACAGTCCCCTTACATGAAACATAACATTTTGCCTTCTGCACTGGCACCTAGTAATATCATTATTTTAATGGAAAGTGATTTGACAGAAAATTTCGTTTACATGCTTAGCAATAAAGTTTCTGTAGTAAGGAAAATATATCTATCTGCAAAATAAGATTCTAAACTCAAAAATTAATATGAGAAAACATCTGTTGCATGACTATTACTTTGGCCTTCCTTTCTTCACACCTCCAGCTACAGTTTGAAGCATAGATGAAATTTCACTAATACAGTGTGGACAAATGTATTGAGACAAGTAGAGCCAGCAGAAACTTGAGATGAGGTTTATCTTGTAGGTCTGGTTTTTCATCCTAGCTAGGGTGTGTTACCTTAATAAGTAAGCCAAATAATTACTTATTTACAGATTCAGCAAATGGTAAGGTCACACTTGCATTTTTGAGGAAAGAACAACACTGAATTGATTGGTTAAAGTGGGCTGAATTTTTTTGAAATACTCCAATAGTAGATAGAATGCAAGCAAAATCTATGGGATTGTAAAAGAAAAGGTATTGGGATAGAAAGGGATGTGGCATTCAGAATGTCCAACGGCATGGGGGTATACTGCATTGATGTCCTGCCTACAGGTCTGTTTATTGTTCAGGGTTTCATTAAGAAATACTGAGTGACATTAAAATGACATGAAAGCAAAGAAACTATTTCATAATATGTGCAAGTCTTCCAGTTGTGCTAATAGATTTTTCAGTACAATGGGAAAAGCATTTTTGCAATGTGTTTTGCCAAACACATTCGTAATATTTTGTGAATCAAATAAAAATAACAGCAGAAAAAAAACCATTTTCCAGTCTAAGCTTTAAGGGAAGACTCACCATTTTTGTTCTTTAATCTACGACCCTTCATATTAGTACTATATTTTTGTAAGTGTTCCTTTTTAAGTCCTCAGCTTTTCAATGTGCATCTTCAGACACTTTCAAAGGAATCAGATTGTCAAAAAGTGGGGGAGTCAGTAAATCCTAGAAATTGTTCTCTCTTGACATTTCTTAAGGCAAACTGAGCTTTTTTTTTTTTTAAATTTTGTTGCTAGTGACTGAAGGAGGAAATAGAATTGAAATGTCTTTACATATCTATGTACACTACATGCACTGGAGTCATGACCACCTACTTGCCTTCTCGGTGCTGGATCATTTAACACCCTTCTTTATATTTACATAAACCCTGTCTTTTAAATGTGCAAATGCAATGGACCTGTGTCTGACCTGTTCTACAATATTTGTACTAACTGTATCTTATTTAGAATAGTGTCAGAGACCATTTCAAGTACAGTTCTGCACACAGCTTGTGAATATTTGGATCATTGAAGAGTATTGAAATGACCTTTTTTTATTTAAAAACTGCACATGGGTTAAAAGCTCCAGTATCAGTACAATTGGCAAATGAGGAGCTGTGAGATATAAAACTGAGGTGGCTGATATATGGATAAAAACAGGGAAAGTGAAACAGGGCTTCTGTTCAAAAAATTTGCCTGCCTTTATTGCAGGCAAGATGTTAATTCTCACCAACTTCTGGTCCTAAATGACTGTGCCTGATGTCTCTGTCTTGTTGAGCTCTCTCCTTGTTTCACTGAGGAACCAGCATCATCCCTTCTGATTGTAAAAGGAGCATTTGTAGTAGTTGTCAAGAAAGGCAAGATTACAACTGGCTCTAGTTAAATAAAAAACAGTTGAGCATTTTATATGCCTGTGATGTAGGGAATCTCCATTTCAGCTGAAGGAAAATCTCAGACTTTTGATGATAAGCATCGCAAATTTGCTGAGGGATTTTCTTTTTGCTACACTTCTGTGGAACAGGGAAGCATGATTATTACCATTTCACTCATGGGAAACAGAGGTAGTATTAGCAGGGAAGGATGAAAATTATGGTGTCTGAATCAGTAAATTCTCTGTTGAATGTTCAAATGCCTGTCTTGGTTTGGAAATACGGACTTAGAATTTGATGTTTCAAGGGGTCAGGAGCTGAACTTAGCTTTCTTGAAAACATTGGGAAATCAGTGCACCATGCTTCCATGCAATGTCCACTTGGAGTTCAGTTGTATGCAGTGAAGCAGTAGAGAATTGATAGGATAGTGGACTTTTTCTAAGTAATTTCCAAAATTATGGATGTTATGAAAAAGCCAAATACCTTTAAGCATTTATAGATTGCCCTAGAAACTTTTTTTTCCTACCATATGATAAACAAATATTCACGAGTAATAGAAAAATGCCTGAGCCTATGAGCATGTCACTGTGGTTAGGTAACTTTGCTCAGAGCAAACTCTGAGCAAGCTGGTGGCTTTTGAACTGTGCTTAGCCAGCCAGCCACCACCACCAGTCTCTGGCATGGAGACAGCACTGACACAACAAATGGGTAGCTCTACTTTTTGGGCTAGTTAGCCAGGATGTGTGGCCACATTAGCACTCTGGGACTGGAGTTAGCTTCTTCCGGGATGGGTTGGTCTCTGTGAACATCCCTGTCCTGAGTAGTCCAGACAAATGCAACATACCTTCATTCCTGTTACCAAGCTCTGGCATGTCTGCTTGTTATATGTTGCTGTCTCTCAATGTCTGAATAAAATCTATTACCCTTTCAATATTTTTAATGACTGTCCTATGACTAGGTTTGTCTAATTGTTCCCAGAAGCTTCAGCTGTGTTCAGACCCTTACGGGCCTGAGGGCAGGCACATAGCCTCCCAGACCTGGAGAAAGGCATGAAGGGTAGGTTTCCTTCTCAACACTCTCACTGAACACTCTCTGTATAGGATCTGCACAGAAGGATGTTATGTCCCTCCTGACATCCTTGCCCTTGCCTCTGCAGAGGCTGGTTATATAACTTTGCAAGGCTGAGTTCCAGTATCTATAGTAACATTTAAACAGAAATAAAACAGTTCCCAAAACAGAAAAAAGTTACTGAAAACTATCCAAAAATGAGACCTTACCTCTTCTGGGTCACAGAGGCAGCAAAACACACATTGTTGTATCTATATAAACCATAGATGAGATCCTGATTATCTCCATGATTATCTCCTTTCACAGCATGCAAGAGAGATGAAAGAGAGGAAGAGGTGTTCAGAGAAGAGATGTGGAATGGGAAAAGGGGAGGACAGCTGTGTGGCCACTCTCCAAAGATGCTTTCAGAAAGTTGGTAAAAGGGATTTACTAGGGATGGGTGCAGGAAGAGTCATGGGGACATTAATAGTGGCTGCACTTTAAAGTGTATTGGTGCTGGGAGAGTACTGCTGCTTACGTGTCAGCTGAAGTCTGGGATGTCTGAATTACATGAAACCGAGAAGACCAAGATTAGGAGAACATGAAGATAACTTTTCAGTCAAGTTTACTTTCCTCTGTCTACACTGAAGGCATGCTCTCTTCAGGCTACTTTGGATCCCTTATGAACAGCAAAGTTACTCCTATGGTACTCACCTCCCAAGAGAACTCTCTCAGCAAAACCTTTTGGTGAAGCATGACTTCGGCAGGTTTGTATGAGTGGAAGAATTCCACCTTTGATGAACAGTTTGAAAAATCTGCTGCAGCAATTTTGAAGCTTGATTTAAAGTATTTTTAGATGCTCACTATTCATTCTTTAGCAGAAAAGTTGTCTATTCACATTTCTTCATGATTATTCTTTGAACATGCTTTTGAGAGGCACTTGTGCTCTATTTATTTCTGCAGGCATCCAATCTGCTCTGTTCTCTCATTGGGGCATACTATGCCCCAAAGTCTGCCTTTGGCCTGTTTCCATTGTGCCTATTGCCAGCTCTCCTCTTCATGAAGCCTTTGCAGATAGCATCAGAAGAGGACAATATATTGTGCATATTTCTAATAAAAGGCCTTGACAAACTTGTACTGGTCAGCAACATATTCCATGAATAGTTGGATGTTTAGAGTTTGGGGCTTGTGGAGCCTCCAATTTTGTATTTTTCTTGGATAACCCTAATGGTATTTGCTTCTAATGCAGTTTAAAACTTTTGTTGTTGTTGTTTTTCTACCATGTTTGAGTGTTTGACTATTGAAGAGGAAATGTGATATAATTATAGGATTATGTTCTTGCACAAAATTACATCTCTTTTTTTCTGTGTGTTTATGGCAGGTAAGAAATATAAATTCAAAATGCAGAAATCTCAAATCAGATTTTTAACTTAATGGTTTTCAGAGATGATAATAAAATGTGTTAGTTTAGATGTAAAGTGAAAATAGAAAAGATGCTTAAACTTAAAGGTAAAGCTTTAAGGAAATATTTTTAAAATGATGACAGGGAAAATAACATTCATATTCAAAACCATTTGAATTTTATTGCTTTGGGGAAAATCATTATATAATTAAAAATGCAAATTAATGTTTCTCTCAAAAAGGGCTATGTACTTCCTGCAAAATTTGCCACTAAGTTTGAAGTCTTTAAACTTCTAAATATTCCCAAAGAAAATTGTTGTGAAGATAAATATCAGCCCCTTGGGGCTGGAAGTTCTCGGAAATAAGTACTTGAGAAAGTTAGAGCTTCTTATACATGCATTAGAGAAGCCCTTAGTAACAAAGTTTTTTCACAATGCTACAGAAACCAAGACTTACTGTGTTAACAAACTAGCTTTTAGTAACACAAGTAATTAACAAAGAGGTCACCAATTCATTTAAACTTTTAAAGCAGTTATCATAAAGGCTGAGGAGGGGAGTTAAAGGTGAGTAGAAGAAGGATTAGAAACTGAATATTTTGACCACAAAAGGTCAAAAATCTCACTTCAAGTGTACAAACCCCCAAAACTAACAACAGTTATTTTGGCAGGTAGTAATGAACAACTGGGAGGATCAGAAATTCTAGATTGGAAAATCAACATACACACCCTCTGGACAAAATTCACCCATGTGTAAACAGCCAGCAACAGCTTGTTTCCCACATAAATCCCTTTTACCTCCTTAAGTTGGAGTGAATGTTTAGGAGTAATTTTGAAGGCATACTTGAGAAGAGAGAATTTCAGTCTTCATGAACTAATAAGTATCTTGGATTCTGCAAAGACTTATGTATGTGCTAACCTAATGCAAATATTTCTAGTGTAATAACTAGTGTGTAAACGTAAAATGCTGACTGTAAAGGTTAGGTAGGGACCTAAGCAAAGAAATGTAAGGCACAAGGAATAAAACATAAGAGCTATCTTTTAAGTATGTGTCAACAGTAGCAGAGTAATTAGCATATTCATGAGGCTTTATGTATCAAAAGCACTGTATAAGTGATGGTCCAGATCCAAAATGCCACCATTCATGTCATTAGTTCCAGGGCAATGCAAGGCACACCTGTGGTAGGATTGCTGTTCACTAAGCTTTACATGCAGCAGAGTCACCTATGTTACTATCACCTATAGTTTACAGATGAAATGGCATGATGGGGTAAGAACCAAGTATTTGCTTCTTTTTATATAAGTAAACATCATAATAAAGCTAAGAGAAAACATCCTAAGGAATCAAACAAGTCATTATACTGTAGCTATATAGCCAGCCATTAGTAAGGCAACCTGATGTTACAGCTTTCTCACTTTAAAATTCATGTTAAACAGAGATAAGTCATGCAGTTGGGAAGCATCATGATGAAGAAAATGTCCAGATTTTGTTGTTTTTGTTTTGTTGTGTTTTTTTTTTTCTTTAAAGATCATATTCAAGTAAATTCTAAGTCAGTAGGTTCACCAAAAGGCCATTAAGCCCTCAGTGAAATGTATCACACAAGATGGGTGATTGCCACTGTTTTAAAACTTGTGGTAAGCATTGCTAGAATGTTGCTGTGTAGCCGAGCAAGGATCATTTGCTTTAAGAAGATGCTACCTTAGCTTTGTATTTTCTTTGCACCATCTTCCCCTCAAATTATGAACTACTAATTGGGCTGTTCTGCAGAAATGAGGAGAATTCAAGACTTGAAAGCATGGTAAAGTCTGCCTGCCCATCAGCACCCAGTCTTTTCAGGCTAAGCTGATTTGTTTGCAAATACCTCTCTCCTAACACTTTTAAAAAATAGATATAATTTCATTTATTGCTTGAACTTCTGTCAACTTTACAGACTAGAGCTCCTGTTTTTGTACAGATAGATATGAACACACCAAACCAGGATTTCTTTCAGTCTTAAAAATGATTCGTATATCCCAGTGGATAGTGGAACACAAAGTGCACAAAAGATGACTGGAAGGAGTAAGGTGGAAATAATTCAAATATGGGTGGTCTGCCTCCTTGCTTTCAGCAAAATCTTAAGTTGTTAATACTAAAAGACTTGGACACAAATCTTGAAAAAACATTGTTTGTGTGAATACAGACTAAATTCCGTGCTCCCTTAAGCTGAGCTGCACCAAGAAGTTATTTGCCCCTACATATTTAACAGAAGATATACTTGGGTGTGCCTAGTGATAAGTGTAATTGCGAGAAAGCAAAACAAAGCAAAGCAAAGCAGGTCCCTTTTTATGTCAGTGCCTTGCACACTGAGAAATTTTGAAAACTCTTGTTTCTCAGACAGGCTATCTGTGGAATTCCTGCCATCTATGTGCAATGAATTCAGACTGAGATCTTAAAATTGGCTTCCTTCAATTGAGTTTTGTTATGCACTTGGCACGCTTTCACACCCAACCTCCCATCTGCAGCCTGCACCTGCATTGCTCAATATTTAACTCAAAGATCTCTGAACTTCCTGAATCACTAAGGTGTCTTTTGGCTTGTGGCTTGCTGGCCAGGGTTGTTGCTCACCATAAGAACGAGGCTTAGATGGGGTAAATAATGTAGATTTCCAGTTTCCTCAGTATTGTTTGTGCTTGTTGAAAAAAGCTCCTTTCTTGGCATGCTGAAGCTTTTCCTCAGCATGAAGCATAGGGCATGAAAAGCAGGGTATTTCATTTACAACCTGAAATTAAAACACTATTGCTTTGCATTCTACATTTTCTTTTTCTACAAAGTAGCAAAGTGAGTGCAGAATATACCACTACCTTTACCTTCAACAAACCCACTATTTTCTGTGCTCAGTTACTGGACAGTTGAAAAAGAGCGAATCCTTCTTTTTGTCTTATGACTGCTTCTGATAAGCTGTCAGTAAGAATTCAGGACTCCCATGCAGCCTCTTGTATGACATAGCTGAGCAACTCCACAATACACCCTCTCCAGCCAGTGGGGAGTTCAGCAGCTCAATGGACTAGAGGCACAGCAGGTATTTACTCGGCGATTTTACAACTACATTGCACCACTAACTGTTCACCCTACACTATTCACTATTCACTATATACATTATAGCTATATCTATGTCTTCCTGGTCTTGTAGGTCTCTTCAGTGCTCTGAAAGCTGGATCTAGCTTGACAAAGTGAAAAAAAATCCCTCTGGGGTTTCCCTGTAGGTGCATAAAAATTTCTGGTGAGCTGTATACATTATTAATAAGATCAAATATTTAAATATCAAGATTTAGTTCTTAAAATCATAAAATTATGTGTGTGCACATGCAAACACTCCTGCACCCAAATATGCATATGTACATATTAATACAGATACACACACACATATATATATTTTGTCGTCGTAGCTAGGCTTCGTGAACGAAGATNATTTAGAGTGGCTTGAATAACCTATGAACTTGAAGGTTCGTTGGCCTGACTTTTCCTTTGGGGAGATAATAAAATACCTGTGAAGGCTAGAGGTCTGCTCTACACTAGAAAATATATTTGGAGCTGGCAAGCATTTCACGCTTATGATTAGAGGAAAGATTGTTTTTGCACATATCCCTTCTTTCCTGGGGGAAAAAAAAACAAACCCTTTCCTGGTACAACTTGAATTTTTACTCATTCCGGAGTAGAGAACGATGACTTGGAACCACTCTGGATGCCACATTTGGCTTCTTTCTTCAATATGACTCAAAGGGGTTAGGGGACATCAGCTGGCCACCCAGTTCCAGACAATCCTTTGCGTGTGACCAATTTTTATTGCTATTCAAAGGCAAGGCACTACAAGCAATAATAATCCATGTAAAACTGCTATTGAGAGGTTTGCTGGCAATGAGTAGAAATACATTTGTTGGAAGAAGCATGGTTTAACGGTCTTGGCACAGGACTGTGATTGAGGATCTCCTATGTTCTTCTGTGGCTTTGACAGTGATTGCTAGTTATCTTTTGGTAGATCATATATTCTCTATGTGCTTCTATTTACCTTCTCTGAAATGGACTAGAAAGTTTTACTTAGCTTCTAAGAGCCAGAAATAATTAGTTTATGTTTACAAAATACTGTTGAGACATAGAATATCAATCATCAGTCTCATCTACCATTTGTTCTCTGAGTATTAGTAGTCCTAGACATACCCTGCATTTGGAAGAGAGAGACATTTCCAGTGGGTAAAAGCTGCCCATGTGTCAGTGTGAAAGTTCTCCTTCCAAAAGAAATTTCCCCTTTCCAGTCATTATAGAGTGAATCTAGATGATTGAGTGAGGCTGACTTTTAGATGGCTAAGGTAAAGTGAAATGAACTCCATCCTGGACACCTCATTTAGGGTTGTTTATAAGCTGAGCAAAGAAGACAGAGTTTGCACTTCGTGTCTCTGATCTCTGAAATGAAAATATCTGTGCGAAGAAGAGGGATGAGTGTTTCACAAGGGAATGCCTGGAAATGAAAGATTCTAACCCAGATTGCAAACAATCTAAGTAAAATCTTTCAGAGAAGTGGAGTCTTTGCCATGAGTTAAGATAACTGGGTATAGGGCTGCTTGGAACTTTAGGAACAGAATGGGGACACATGCTCACCGTGTTTCAACAACTCAGATGGCTGGCTAGGGAAGAGAAGATACAAGGCAAGAAAAATAGTAATTATAGATGTTATCATTGCTGTGGACCAAGGCCAGTGCAATAGCCCAATTGCAAGCACACCACATCATTGGGAAGCTGAACAGAGGGAGAGAGCTTTAGGCCATTCACCCAAGTGGTCCGGTAGAGAGTCAATGATCAGAAGTGATCCCAACTGCAGGAAGCAAAATGCCAAAGGAGACTAAAGAGTCTCCTTTGATCTCTTTAGCAGCATTGGTGTCAGCAAAGCAAAACATGGCTTAATGAGATTGCAGGAGGAATGGCAGGCAATTGCTGTAGGTGGGCAAGGCTTCTTTTCAGTATGAAATATCTGCAGTTTTCCAGATCATGTGCAGTCACAAGGATGCAGATGGACTAGGAAGCAGGCCCTAGGTAAGACTACCTCATCCATCCAACAAGACAGTATTTGATGAAAACCTTCTGAAGTCAAAGAGCCAGGCTTGGAATGCTCCAGGATCTACAGCTCATGTTAACAAAATGTTCTCTTACTGAGAGCCAAATTTCCAGATCCTGTCTGCTTGAATGTTGCTAGTCCCTTTCAAAGTGCTCTGGGTTTACTGCATGTTTTGTGCTGGGTTTCCACCCCTATGAGTGCTTGAGCTCAACATGCGGTAGTTTGCAGCAAGGACATGTCACCAGGCAGTGCTCAGCAGAGGAGCCTGGGCAGGGATTAAGGCAAGACCCCACCCAGTGTGGGCTTGGATAACCTATGAACTTAAAGGTGCTTTTGGCAGTGACTACAACTGTCTGTGCATCTGTAGCTGTAGTAACCCAGAGTGTCTTCAGGAAAATAGTAATCATGAGTAGGCATTGCCTGAGAGCTGTTGATTTAAATGAACAAGTGATTTTGAGGTGGTAGTTCCTGTCATCTGTTGCAGTCCTTGAAACATTAGGGATACCTGGTATTCTGTGGGTGGCTGAACCCTAGAAAACTTATGGAGTATACTGTCCCTATAGGATTAATATTTAATAGGTAGGATGATGCACTTCAAAAGGTCCTTTTGCATATCAAGTCTACGTCTCTTTTGCAGACAATTTTATTATACAATCCCTTTCACAAGTTAATAGAGTTTGTCTGTAAAACCAGTTAGGTTTCTATTTCCACTTTTCCTATTGTCTGTTTTAGAAACCTATTTCTTTGTTGGTTAGAAATCCAAATTATAATGAAAGATTCATAGTTCCAATTTCCATCAAGTGTCAGCATTATCCAGTATCTGAAAAAGTTATTTTAGCTTTCTGGTATTTCTGTTGTATCTTTATTTGACTTTCATTTGACTAGGTTAAACAAATGAGGCTACTATATTATGTAGGGTAGCCTATCCATTTTTTGGCTCGTGCCAAACATCTGCAATGTCTTTGCATCCTGAATTCATCCCTCCTGAACAATGGATGATCGGAATTTTACACAAAATAGTTCTGATAAAAATGCAGTGGTGATTTGCACATTGCCACGAATATGATTCCATTTCTAATGATAACATTTTGTCTGAAATATCCCAGGACCACTTCTCCTAATTCAGAATTACAATTGGGTCTAGTGGGCATCCTGTAAGCCTGCTATCCTTAGTGTCTTCTTCTGTGTTACCAGTTGATAAAAACCTCCATCAGGCTGCAGAAATTCTTGTTTCTAACCCCTTGATGCAGGAATTAATACTGCATTTCATTTACTTTTAACCTACAGTAAGACTTTGTTCAATAGATTTGTAAAGCATTTCAGGAAATGTCAGTGTTTGATATCAATGCAGAGATTTAGTTAATTAATTAATTTTACATATAAATCAGAAGAAATGGATATACTCAGACTGTGTGTGCCTAATTTATGAGAACATTGCAGTTTGGGTGGGTTAAAAAGATATTAGCAGTAATGTTGAGTACTACAGGGAGATCTTTAGATGTCTAAATCTGTATCCCAACTGTATACGATTTTACCAAATTGAATTGAATATCATAGTCTGTGTCATTGCAGCAAGGAAAATGCATTTACTGCATTTTTCATTCTGAATGCATTAAATAACTTTTCCTCAGATAAAACCACAGATTTTTGGGGGGCAAGGGTAGCTGATCAATAGGACAATGTAATGAAAGTTAGCTTAATTAATGGATCTTTGCAATGCAAGTATGATAAGGTTGCAGAAAACTAGCTGAGCTGAAGTCACTTTCGGCAGAGCACATTGTTACTTTTGGTAGAGTGTATTATGCAGAGTGGTACAAAAAGTGGCTTTATGTTGTTTGTGCTGTTGGAATCACCAATATTTCTCATGTTCATTTCTATAACAAATCCCATATCTTAGAATAAATACAGGAGAGTAAAGTTCAGAGAGAGTGTTTTATTTTAAGACTGCATTTTCCTGCCTTTGAAATGCTTGATTTCTCAACTCTATGTTTTCATTAATTGCATTCTTTTTCTTGGTATCTCTGTGTGTTTGTGTGCATGCATATTTTGTATACGTAGCATTCATGAAGACACAAAAATATTATACACAGTGCAAGAAAGGCTTATCCATTGTCTCTTTATTGCTAGCAGTTTTTGAGAAATGGAAAACAATGCTTCCCTCCTTCTCTTCTTCTCTCCTTCCCTTCTTCCTTCCTGTTTCTCTATTTCAAGCCTACAAAGATGGGGCCTTTTGAAACTACGACGTTGTTTTTCCTACTTTCAGGAAACGTAACTATCATCCAGCAGTGCCTTATCTGCACATTTTCTCTGCTTGAAGCAGTGTTTTATAGGAGTACCTTGTTATAAGTGTAGAGGATTTTGGCTACTACATGCTCTCTGGCTTTAATAGTTATACCTAGGAATCTGATCAGTCATACTTCTTTAATAGGTGACAGGTCATTTTGACGCTAACACTAGTTGAAAAGCATTATGAAAGGCCTTATGAAAAGAAATATTAAGTAGACCAAAACAATGCCATAGTCTCCAGAAACATTTCATGCTCCAAGTGAGTTTGATGTACACAAGGAAAGGATAGGCCTGTGGGTAAATAGATTAGTTTGATTTTTTTTTCCAGCTTTCATCACAGAGGCTGGCTGAAACTATGATCCTGACATCCCTAGTGTCAGACCATGCCTTTCCTCTCGCTCCAGTGGGCTTTGGATTTTATTTTTATTTTCTTGAGGTCTTTGAGATCTGTTGTATGCAGATGCAACTTGTCTCTCTTGGATATTAGAAGGTTTGATTCATTAATGTGTTTAAAGAACATTTAAAACATTTAAACATTTAAAGCCTGATATAAATATTAATATTGGTTTGGATTTTCAAAGGCAGGGAAAGGAGGTAGGTCCCCAAAGGGAGCTAGGTCCACTAAAAGCCATAGGAAATTTAACTGTTAAAAATTGCTTTTTCTTCTGGCAGTTCTTGCTGTTATGTGCAGAGTGCATATGTGAATTAAGATATATCAATCACATACAGTATGGTAACAGCAAAAGCCATAGATGTCAGCTGCTTCAACTCTCAAGAGAATAAGGAAATTGTGGGTAAAATATGGCTACAGCATTTGATAAAAATTGAAATCATATTGGTTGAAAAAAGAAGTGCTTATGAATAAGTGTTGCTGAAGCAGATCTCCTTTCATAGAATCGCATCTTCTTCTCAGAGGCAGCATGTGAGTAAACAGAAACTGCATCTTTTGCCTGTAAGTCCATTTCTTTGGTTGGTAAATGTCTGATATGCCTTGCTGAAAAATACCACAAAAAGTCTTTTAAAAGAGGAATTGGGATCAAATGCAGAAAAAAAATCAGGGACTGACACTGCCAGCTAACTCCCTGCTACTCTAAAAAGGTGCAATTTTAAGTTAAAAACCAGAAGTGTGTTCTTTATAGTTGAAATTTATACTGTAGTCTGAATAGAAATAATGAAGATTGGGATTTTCTCTTTTCCTACAGTAGTGACACATCCAGTTTCTCCAACTTTGAGCTAACCTATACTGGTTTTGAAGGAAAACCCTGCAAAACATCACTCCACGTTCTCTAATAAGCTATAAGTAACCCCAATCGAGGAAGCTAATCTGTGGGGGGGAACTCTAGTGTCCCTTGGTGGAGCCTCAAGGTCAAAGCCTGAGGAAAAGATTAATGACACAAGTGCCTCCAGAGTAAGGACAGCATTTTGCCAAGAGTAGCAAAAAAATTATAATGTTTAAACCAAAAATGAAATTTGAATAGCAGACATTTTTCTTGAACAATTGTACAGAGTTCAAAACAAAGTCATCTCTGCATTTACCCTCCCCTTTTATGATTTTCTTTGAAGTTTATTTTCTGTTTAAACAAACTTGCTTACTTCCCAGAAATTAATTCCTCTTTCTATAAGTAGATTCATGAAGCAGAAATTATGTCTTTATGTTACACAAACTCCACACCCTTTGTGTTTTATTGCACTGTCGGTAGTTGCGTCTCATTCAGATGTTTGCTTACAAGGAGATATGGGTCTCTGGTTGTGATAGAAATTTATTACCTGTTTTATTGTTGCCATTTGTCCTATAATTTTAATGGTAACATGAAATGATTTCCTAAGAAAAACCTAACCTTAGACTTGTGTTCCCAATCCCCTGGGATGCTCCACGTCCTCAAACTCTTGTATAACTAAGTGAGCACTGAGTACAATTAACATAATATTGGGTCTGAGCCAAATGCTGAATGTCTCTGAAAAAGAAAACAAGAAGGCTTTACCTTAATTTCTTCTAGGCCTGTCAAAGAATTTGTTTAATGTCTTAACTCAGAAGATACTTCTCAGCATTTTCTATGTGGATAATGTCAAGTAACCATATAGTTTACCATATAAGCAGTTGTGCATAGATCCACAAATTCCCACATCTGGCATATGGAAGGGAAAAATGCACTGCCAGTTCCCGCATAAGGTCCTGGAGACCAGTTTTCATCTCCTGGGCTCTGCCATCAATTTGGGGGGAAAAAAGTGGTTCAAAAAATTTTAGTATATTTTGAGCACAGACCAGAGCCTGCTGTCATGCCCAAAGTCTGCATGTGCTCATGCTCAGAGATGAAAAAACCCAGCTCCGATTTGGCATTATAGTTTCTTGGCCCATGCAATGATGTCATATAGGTAAATCTGGCCAGCCAAAAGGTCCTAAAAGCACATCCCTGAATGGTTAATGAGGAATATGATCAGGCAGCAGTCAAGTTGTTGTCTAGAGAATATGTTCATGATATACAAGCTACAGGCACACTATGATGCATGGGGTGAGAGGCAGAGAACATACCCCTGCTGGAGGCTGATCTCTGGCAGGACCCCTTCTACACGTATTGTCTTCTACTTTCCATTTTCATCTCTTTTTCAATCTACCATTTTATGCACCATAATACAAGCAAGCTTTTGTCTATTCCACCTTAAAAAAAAATCTCCATCTTTGATCTCAATTGCTTCCATAGCTACTGCTCCTGCATTCTCCTTCTCATGAAGATTTTTAAACCCTGTTAGGATTTCCTCTCTGTTTAATGAGAGATCCCATTCAGAACAGTTTTCTACTCCCTGCAGCCCCATGCAAATCGTGTTGAGTTTGGCATGATAATTTTGGAGAATTTCTTCAATTACTGCCTTTGTAAAGGCAGTAGCAAGGTGCTTTTTGCATGAGCCTTTGTACCTCTCTTGTTTGAATAATGACCATTTTGGATCTGTGCAGCACCTGAGGAGTTGCTTTCAACAGTGAGCACACAAAAGATGAGAGAAAGTACACTAACCCAGAGGAGTTTCTGTTAAGTTTAACAGCCCATGTGGATGCTGCTCATCAAGGAGACACCATGTGCAAGATTTATACTTTTGGTCTTGCTAAGAATGAAACAGGGTTGTTCCTGGTTTATTTGTTATCAGCTTTTACGTTCATCTTAGGCTGTGCTTTTACAGCAAGTTGCCACTTCTTTTTCCTTCTGTCTTTCTGCAGTACAGAGCAAACAAGGATTTGTGGTTTCCTTCTTTATCAAGAATAGTGAAACTGAAACAATAATATCTGGTGTGTGGCTCCATTTATGTGACCCTCTCAGGGCTGGAGAAAAATTTTACCATTTCAGTTTAGAAGAAGTGCCACGTTTAAACCAAGGCTTTTGGTTTGATATGAGAATCTTCAATAGCTGAAGAGATGCCACTGATACTGATTTAAATTACTTCTGCTTGGGCCTATTACACCAGACTCATGTCATGTCTGCAACATGATGTCAGTGTGTCAGATATCTAAAATACTAAATACCTGCTCACAAGGTGGAAGCAGTCAGGTATCATCATTTTCAAGAGAAGTGCAAGTTAGGTCTAGTCCCAGAGCTACATTGCTGGTTAGGATGGGAGTGTTTCCATTCCAAAAAGTCTACCTGTAAAGCAAGATTTATTGGAATAGATGCACTGCATACTGACCTACCTCCATGGCTTTCACACTAGAACTGGCTTTCTAGATCCTACCTGACAGAAGCATGAACAGAGCTTTGCAATAGTGTCTCTTTTCCCCGCCCTCTTAGTGTAACTTTCCTCTCTTGGCAGTCAGCTGATTCTCTCGCTGTTTTGCTTCTGATTCCTATCCTTATGTTTTCCTCTTACTCTAAGTATCTTAATTCCTCCAGATGTTTCAGGCCTCTGAATCTGAACTTCACTGCAGAACTTCAGAATCAGTTTAGTTGAGGTTGATCTTCCTAGGCATTTGGACAAATTTGGATTTGAAGGGCATAACTTGGATAACTCATTTTTCAGTAGAGTTGAGTCTGAATTGAGATTTTGGGTCTTGGTCTGAATTTTTGTTAGATCAAATCTGAACAGAGTTTTGAAAATCCTGCAAAGATGGAAAGATTAGATCCAGGTCCAAAGTCCTAATCTCTGGATTTAAGTGCAGTTGTATCCAAGGTTCTAGTTTCTCATAGCAGAGAAATATGAAAACTGAGATTTATAGTCTTGAGTATGGCCTATTTCACAACTTTATTCTGTAAGGAATATTTCACAGCTCAAATTTACATCCTTCTCCTAATACATGCTAATAGTCCTTTACCTCTCTGTCCTTTTACAAAGGTATCAGATCAGGTTTCAGCTCTTTAAACATTGATACTGGGTGTGTCACCTTGTTCCGTAAGTCATTGTGCTTGTCACACTCGCTGCACGAGTCATTGAATCACGTACTCAGTGTTGAGCTGCCTGGTACCAGAGCTGCACGTCTAATTTTTCATATGCCACACTCCTGAACAGCCAGCAGTAAATACAGACTTGCCTGTATGTATCTTTCAAGTGGTTTTTTAGTCTTACTTGAATCCCACTGAGGCAATGGGAAAAAGCTCCTCTGATCAATGTAGGGTCAGAACTATCAATAGAGGGGTCTCCATAGAATGATGTTCTCCCACTAAATGTTTACCCAGTTATAATAAGGAACAAAATGCATCATTATTTTTTCTATAAATGAACAGGTAAGACTTTAGGGAAAATATAGTGCCTGGAACAGGAACCCACACAGAAGAGAGAGTAAAGCTTTTTCACATCGCAGAACATTGTGTTTTGGACACAATGTTTAACAGGCAAATTTCTACCATGGATCGCACCCTTGGGTCTGCAGTGGGAACAAATGCCAGGTTGGGGATCATGGCCTCTGGCATGGGACTGACAACAGCGATCGCTGAAGGGAAAAGAGATCTGATGCTAGAGAGATGGGAAAAGGGGGAGAAGTGATGAGCTGAAGCTAGAAGGATACCCCAACACCCTGGTAAGCTTGTCTCAGCCATTCATCTTAAGCCTCATTAAGTGAATAAAGTTCAAATCTTAAATTTTGTGATTCACACAAAAAAATCTCTTGGGAGCACCAGACACTGATGCAGAACATTGTAGCCTTGTTCTATGCATAGAAGACTCTGCTGAAGCCTAAACCCTAGAGCTCTTTAAACATTTTTGTTCACAATTGAAACTACATTGAGGTTTAATTAACCTTTCCGCTTTCCAAAAAGCTACCTGGAATTTTGCCACATTGTGCTCATTTAACATTTTTCTACAGAAATGTGAGAATTATGAGACTGCATTTTGTTTAAAAGTGCCAATTTGTCACAGCATAGTTTGATTTAACAATCAAGAAACTCCTTGGAATTACCAAAGACATAATTTGTAAGGATTTCCTTATGTAAAAACGTCTGGTTTGACTTCATTTCAGTGCTAGGGAAAGAGATTGCTGCTTAGCTGAGACTGAGCTAGCTAGATTTCACCCTTGATTGAGTTGGGAAAGCCCAGATATCAACAGCTCTATGTAATATTTATAATGAAAGAACTTAGTCAGCCAGTACAGCTTACTCAAAGACTATGTGAAAATTCATGGCTACTACCTTGAAAACAGATGTAAGAGAAACAGTGGTGGATCCTGTATGCATGATTGGAATTACTATTAGCAGAATGAGAGATCACTTTCCATTCCTTTTGCCCACCAAGGCCTCCCTCACTGGGAGTAACTGGCACAGTCGTCAGCGAACCAGTCAGCTAAGGCATGATACACAGAACACTTAGGGTAGTCAGGCACTGGCAGAGGTCACTGATCTTGGAAGAGGCGCTGATTAGGGAAGGTTAGAATTGGGAGGGGAGTGAAAGCGGAGCTAAAAGAACAGAGAGGCAGCAGGAAAAGATGAAGTAGTAATTTTTGTTGTTATATACTTAGAAAGTATGTAAGAATATTTCGTCATTACAGGATTTCACAATTTTCCTCTGGAAAGTATGTATCTTTTCCTGGGTGTAGGTGTTTTGTGCAGGATCTTCTCACAGAAGTGGGGCTTTTTTTTACCAGTGCCTTAGGTGCTCTCAGACCAAAGCTGGCCCTGGCCCCCTGCTTCTAACTATAACTTCTTGCAAACATGTTCCTATTTAACTGATGTCTGAAGCACACATAGCCTCTCTAAATGTCCTCCCCCAAGTTACTCATCAGCTGAACAAGTACAAGTGTTTGTCTTCATCCCCAATTGCATGGTTAATATAGTGCAGTTGCCTTGACTCTTATTTCACTATACTAAGCTGGAAAGAGAGACTAGAAAAGAAGTGCTGTGAGTGTTGTGCATGGGAATTACAGGCAGAATTAATGCTTGGAAGTGGCATATCCAGTAGATTAGCACAGAACTGAAATTAGGTGGCTTGAAAGGCTGTGTAGGTGGCTGTCTGCTATGTCTCCTTTGCAGGAGCTGGAGAGATCCAGCTGCATAAATAGTTTATCTGTTCAGAGTCCAGCTGCTCTGCTACTGTTCTTGTATATGTTCAAAACAAAGAAATTATATGAAGTTGTATTGGTCGAAAATAATGGAAACACTTTAGCCAGCTAACATTATGTCACTAACAGTCCCTCCTTGCCACACCAGAGTGTGGCTCCAGTTCTGTCATCTGATTTGTGTATGTAGATATGAGCTAAATGCCCATGTGCATGTGCGTGCAGAAAAATCTGAGATTTGGGAATTTAATGGAAATTCTTAGAAAAATTTGCCTTCTCATATGGAAGTGTTTTTCCACATCAAGTTACAACAAGCAAAATTTTGTTTTCCTCCTAGTGAGCATCACCTAAGAAAGGCTGTTTATATTCTTAGGCAGATTTGTATATAATTCATTAGAATTAAAAATACCCTATTCAGATACCTGTATGATAGTATGGAGCTTTGACTGAAGGTTACAGTAACATATGTATTATTAATACCCCAGACTCAAAGACTACGAACAGGAGTAGAATAACTCCTGGAGAAACGGGCCTGCTACTGAGAAAGATTCAAGTTCATAGAAATGGCAAATTTTACTTCCATATTCTCACGGATGAGTGTTCAGGAATTCAGAGAAGGATACAGGAACTAGTTAAGACATTTAACTCTGATGGCTGAGCTCCTGCTAGTTGTGATGTGCAGTTAATTCTCCTTACATGATAAGAAAAAAAAAAGAAAATGTGAGATAAGCCTTTCAAGCCTTGGAGGAATGTTGAAAGTGGGGGAAAAAAAAGTGCTATTGGCTGCAGTTCTTGAAATCTGCTCAGGTTAAAGAAGGTCCCAGTGAAGCAAATTAAGATTGTCACAGAAAAACAAGAGAAGATCTACAAAAACAGCTGTTTATAGGTAGATCTGAAACTGAATCATCAGGAGAATGGGCTTAGCTTGATGCTGTACAGATTAATAAACCCCTGAGGCAATTAACTTTGTGAGTTCAGAGGTGTGAATGAGTCAGGTTTTAAAGGGAGAGGTAGTGTCTTTTGCTCAAAGGGTGCATGAATTGCAAACTGGGGATGGAACTGGGCAAGAGCGAAAAGCAGGAATGAGAGTAGAGGAAAGGGGGATGTAATTGTCTACAGCAAGAGTAAGGTAACGAGAGCTGGGAAACAACAGCAAATATGATCTTTTCTAAGAACCACCGGGAGCTGAGGGCTAAGGATGCAGTGAGCTGGCAGTGAACCAACAGCTGAGGAAATGGTGGAAGAAGGAAGGACTGAATTCGTGGAAAATTAGTTTTATTTCTCTGGGAAAGAGGTTGTTTTGTTTTTGACAGTCTCATTAGAACTGAAAGAGGAATTTGCCATTTGTGGAGATGCAACTTCCAGAGAATCTTAACCTTTTTGTGACTGTCTCATGCATTAACTGTATGGTGCCCGAACAGTCTCATTTTTTCAACTGCCATCAATTTGAAACATCAAGATTATTTATAACTTTTTAATAAAGAATTCTTTGGTTCTTCTAATATGACCTTTAGTGGCATTATACTACTAAAAGTGCAAATCTCCTTTCTTGGCTATCGCTCACCTCCATAAATATTACACACTTACACCCAGGTACATAATGCACAGTGTCACAGCTTTTAATACAGTGAGGACTGATATCTAGGGTCACTGGGAAGCTAAACATATTACCTCTCCTTTCCACTTTGAAGTGAGAAATTACATTATTTATGTTCTTTCTGTTTGTCAAAATTTGGGATATTCAAGTAGCCTAAGTGTGAGGCACATGGAGTACCTCGAGAGAGAGAGAAATAGATAAGTATTATTTGTGCCATAGTGTCAGGTGTGCAGTGCAGCAAATTAACAGTAAAATTTGAATTACAGTAAATCTTGTTAGGGCTACACAGGGAAAAAAAAAAAGCCAGCAAGAAGAACTCATTCTAAAAATAAAGCAGAAGTTGTTTGTTAGGGTGGTCCGGAAAGAAACAGGGCAGTAAGATTTGTAGATATCTTTTTGTAAAACACTACAGGAATGTGTAACAAACATGAAGAATTCAGTGCTTTATTGTGAGGACATAAATTCCTGTCTTAGGAAAAATGAAGTTGCATCAGTGAAGAAAGCCTGTATTCCTCAACAATATTGGCTCTTGGAGGAAAAGCTGAAAGGAGCTGATATAAAGTTTTGAAATGGAAATTTTTCTTTGGAAAATGCTGCTCTGCTGGGTGTGAAGTGTACTTCAGGTAGCAGAATGTTGAAAACAACTGATGTTTTCAAAGGGAAAATTTCAAAGAATTAAAAATGAAAATGTGAGATATTCTCATTTGGATATTCTTTTGTTTATTTTGATTCACTTGCATCACTTTTCCTGAATTTTCAGTGTTGATATTCTTATTCCATTAATTTCTTTTTTTTTACTTATATGCATGCATGCATATGCATTGTGTCTATTATAGTATGATGATGTTTTTAACAGTGTTAACATCTTTTACTAATTGAAATAATTTTTATTTTTCCTGGAAAATATATAGTTTGTATTTCTCATCTCGAATCTGGTTGAAAATGGAGTCTGGTGTGGTGGAAATTCCTCTGGTCTAAATTAATTCCATTTCCTGAGGAGCTGTACTGCCAGCTGATAATTTGGTTTGGGAGCACCTCTCCAACTCCCACATTTCTGTTTTCTTTTCCTGTAGATAATAATTATTCTCTTGTCTTTGAATTGTCTTTAATTCATCATTGCTACTTCCCTCTGACAGTTGCAGTGATGTGAAAATCCTCATAACCTATTAACTAGCATTCTGTCCCTATAGCAAGTGGCCATAAACTAACAGCATCACAGAATAATTGAGGTTAGGCCTCTGGAGATCATCTAGTTCATCCATTCTGCCCTGGTCAGAGCAGGTTGCTCAGATCATGTTTAAGTAGCTCCAAGGATGGAGACTCCACAGCCTCTCTGGGCAACCTGTAATAGTGCTTTGCCCCTCTCATAGTGGGAATATTTTCCTTATATCAAATTGGAATTTTCCATGTTCCAGCATGTGTCCCTTGCCCTGCGCTTGTGCATCTTCAAGGGGAGACTGGGTCTGTCCCCTCTGCACCCTCCCATGAAACAGCTATAGTGAGAACTTACCAAATGGTTTAGGTGCATCTGTTTTTACTGAGCATCTCAGCAAGTTAGCATCACCCAGACTGTACATTACTGCCTTGCAGTCTGCACATTACTGACAGCTGTGGAGCAGCATCTTATGAAATACAATAATATTATTGCAAACACTTCTATCCTATCATCAGCTCTGCTATTATCTCTTGCAAGGTAATAAAAGATAAACCTTTATCCATGGTTCAAATCCACTGAGTTTTACCAAGTATGGATGAAGGATTTCAGGTGGTGCTCTGTGTTTTGCAAACACAGAATGTCTGTCCCTACCCAGACAGTACAGTAGTTTACTCTCTGGAGTCATTGGGCTTTTGCAAGAACCTGCAAACAAGCAAAAAATATTTTAAAACATTAGATAGTTATTACTGAGATTCTTGATATTTTTAATCTAGGGGGTTGATTTGGTTATTCAAGAATAGTGCCCTTGACCTGAAAGAAAATGCACGCACAGTAGTTTCTCACTGGTTATTCCTGTCCTGGTGAAAAGGAGCAAGCACCATCACAGCTGGCTAATCTTCTGATTTGTTAGTTTATGAAATACTGGGATTAGAAAAGGTGTGTGAGAATTTTGTGCTGACTGGCAAAAGGCTTTGCTAGGTTCTTGGAAGCTCCTGTGGATCCCTGAAGAAGAGAGATGATGTGATGCAGCACAGGTAGGTGCTGGCTGAACAACAGGCAGGGTGGCTGGCAGGAAATACTGTCCCCAGAGTGCTGATTCAGCAGCCAGGAGATAATTGTGCAAGAGGAATGGCACTTCTAAGGTGTTTACGTTCTCTTATCAGACCAGTCAGTGTAAATAATGCCTTTGTCAGCAGTATGGCTGTGACAAAAAGCTTTGCAAATGCAGAGTTAAGGATTCCTTGGACCTCCTATAGCAGGGTAAATCATTCTGTATGAGCCCTTGGAAGTCCTTTGGAAAGGAACAGGAAAGTTATGATTTTGCTGTGGTCAGAATGTTCCTTTATCTTATCTCAACTGATTTCAACCAGCATGTCTCCATTAGCTGCAGCGAACCTATGCTAATTCAATTCTAGTTAAAAGTACCAGTATGCTCTGTGATAAGTGCTGTAGCTATGCAATGTACCCTTGTATATAAGCCCTCAATACAGAAAGGACATGGAGCTGNTCAAAAGTGAAAAACTTCCCTTATTATGTGACCATTAAAATTACATATATACAGTTCTTTAAGATTCTGGGTTTGGCCAATAACAGCAACAGGTTGTGTCCGTGCAAATGGATAAATACTAGTAGGAAAAAAGAGATGGAGAGGAGATTTGTAATTTGTAGAGCTTTAATTTACAAGATGAGTTTTCACTCCTTCCCCATTCTTACATTGCAGTCTGGAGGAAAAAAAACAACAAAAAGATCATATTTTTTTTTCAACTGCAGATGAGTTATCTAACCATATCTAGGTGCCTAAGTCTCTGCTTACAGCTTCAAAAGCACATAGAGTTATATGCCTCAGTAAGGCAATTATTTTCTCCAATATCAAGTTTTAGAATCAGTGGGAAGTCGCCAAAGTTACAAATAGATTTACATTTACTTTTTTGTCATAATTTTGCATCTTTTCAAAATGTAGTTGAATTAGGAGCTGAAGACACTAAATTGCTCATATCAGTAAAACTACCCCACTGTATAAATCCATGATACACTCTTTCCCCACCACCTTGAATACTGTGTACTCTTATCCAAAACCGTACAATAACATTATACAAGGTATAGAGAAGGTCAACAAATACCACTGAATAGCTTTCAATGTCAGTGACTAGTGGATGAGCTACACCTCCTCAGAAAGGCTTCTTGTAACAATCATGATTAAATAAACCATATAACCATACTTGCACACTGCCATGCAGACAAGCGTGTTGAAACAGGCAACACAAAAGGAAATGCTCAAAATTAACTCCGACAGCTTAACCTCTTTTTTTGGTAGTTGGATATAGAGGGTCTTGTGGCTGTACTGCTGAAGATTTTTTTTTCACCCCAAAATTAGGTGATTCTTTGATCAAAAAGGGTAGAGAAATTCTGTTTTGCTGTTAAGGACCTTCAGCTCCTGTAATTACTGTGAAAAAGCTACAGCACAGCTACTCTGCAGCAGACAAGGTGTCCACTGCTGTGTTAGAGAGTCCCTGCCACAGCACCCAAAACACTAGAGTTCAGGAATCAAAACCTGCTTGTGCTAGCATTACCTGAACATACTCATGCTGTACCTGGTTCCTGGAGGATTCTGTTCATGCTTAAAAAACAAACAAAAATCTTCCACCTGAGCAGACAAATCCTCTCAACCTCCCCTGCTCATTTTATTTTTCAGTGGTGGTAAATAACTTGTAATTCTCAATAAATAGAAGCATCACTGAAAGATGGTACATTGCCTCCTTGAAGGTAAATAATTTACTGAAACCTTGTCTTTAGGCAGATGACTTTATAAACTGCTGTTTCTTCAGTGCAGTATATGCAGATCAGCTGTGGATCATAATCTGTGATGGCATTATTGTTTGCATTACCCACATAAATCTTCCAGCATCTGTGTATTTCACAAGGGAGCAAACATTTCTGTCTATTACATGAACATGACTATTGTAATAAGCTCATGTTATGACAGACTATAATTATCACAGACAGTCTCCCCAAAGCCTAAAGCCACGGTGTTGCATTTAGACATAAGTATTTCCAGCAGCCTAGAGAGGATTAGTAGATCAGGCTGCACAATAGTGTGTGTTTTCCATCGTCCCTCCTTGCCATGGGGACTGGAGACCAGCAGCCCAATACCCCAGGGCTAAGTTTGCTGCCTTTTGCCTACTGCCTGTGAAGAAGGCCAGGGAGGAGTTCCCTCGCCAGTGGGGCTGTTGCGCAGGGAGTGGAGGGATGTGCAACGCCCTTGGGTGCCTGCGGCACACACACCCAGCTGCGCCTGCTCTGCCTGCCATGGGCACAAACAAGCTTCTTCCAACCAACAATGACATGAAGAAGTAAATGAATTTAAACATTTCTAAAATGGCTCCCCAGAGCATTGCCAAAGTTGACAGAGTGGCTCTTGGAACTGCCAGTGTTCCACTGAGATGTTTTGCAGGTAGCTGCGAAGATCTGTGCTAGTGCTTAAAACTTGTGCGAAATTGAAAAGGGAAACTGCTTCTATCTCAGGTGAAATCTCAGAGGGGCTATTGTAACATGCAAATAGCTAGCAGGAAGGATAGTTACGTAATGAAATTTTATAGTAGCTGTATTTCATTTTGATAGCAATTTCTCCCTCCACTTCCAAATTAGAAATTGGGCTAACAGTACTTCTCCTGCCACACACTAGGTTTCTGAAAAGCATTTGTCCCCATGACATTGACTGAAAAAGTGCCTGACAGAAAAGCAGTACAATGCATTATAAAAATTGCTTAATTGATAGCTCTCAAAGAACAGGAGTTTACAGGCTTTGTTATTGCAAAGAAGCAATGTGCAATAATGGTTTATTTTTCCTTCAATTTCAATGCATCTCTGACTGTTTCCTGGCCCTTTAGCTTTCTCTCTGATAACTTCTCAGGCTGTAATTTCAGGGCTATTAACGCTGGATCTGTGTATGACTGGATCTCCCATAAGTACATGTTTGATTCAGATCCGGTGTGGCATATGATCACATGTAATCACCGAAAGCACATTTCAGTTACCTCTGTGTGCTGACCTGGCTGGTTAAAATCTAGAGGGATTCAGTCAGGTATGGTATGGGACCAGGCATAAAGTCTGAAGATACCAGTCAAAGTGAACCCATCTGAATTGTTAGAGTAAGTTTGTAGTAGGTTAGCGCTTTACACGTGAGGTTCTGGTATTTTTGACCCCAATCAATACACTTCAAATCTAGATTTATATAGCTTTTACCATACCAGCAGCAGCAGCCGTAAGTGCAGAGGCTCCATTTCTCAGCTCCCTGACATCAGGATGAGGGCAGATGTGTTGCCCGGTCCTGCCATGGCAATGTTGTACAAGAATTAGACACTCTCCAGCCTAGCCCTCCATTGTACCAGCAGCAATGCAATTGCTAGACGCTGTGAATGAACTATCATAAAGAATGCAGAAAGAAAAAATATTCCTCTTTGCTCATTTTTATTGTTTTTGTTAGATTTTTAATAAGTGGGACTACATCTTCAGAATATCATTTTGTCAGTTCTTCCCATCTACCACTTTGCACAACAAAGGAGGAAAATAAACCAACCTTCGTTCCCCCAGACTGCTGATTCTCCAAAAGATGAAAAGTGGCCCTATGTCTTATATCTGTGTTATGTAAACTATATTCTGCTGGTGTTCAGCCAACTGACATCACAAAAGACATGTCACTGACAAAGGAATGGGAATGTGCCAAACAAGAAAGAGGCAGAAGAGGAAAGAATAGGAGCAATGGCTGAAAGTTAGCCTGCCCCTAGTGAAAGCTGGATTGTAGACTGGATATTAGGAAAAAGTTCCTTACCATGAGGGTAGTGGAATACTGGAACAGGTTACCCAGGGTGAGGTGAGGCTCAACAAGTCTCTGAGCAACCTGATTTAGTTGGGGATGTCCCTGCTCACTGCAGGGGAGTTGGACTAGATGATCTCTAGTGGTCCCTTCCAACCCAAACCATTCTATGATTCTATGTTTCCTTGGGACTACTGTAGTATGTCTGTATTGGATACCATACAAAAAGATAGGTTTGGATCTGAATTAAGAATCTTGCTTGAAATGGCAGGGACTTGAATTCAGTAAATAAGTATTAAAAAACTATGCTTTTAACATTAGAAAGTTTTACCTCAATTAAAATTCTGATGCTTTTGAATTGCAGTGAAATTTGATTGGCAAATTGATAAATAAAGTAATTGAGAAATACAAAGTTTCATAACAGGAACAAAGACTCCATGTCAAAGAAAAATGAGTTAGAAAAAAGGCTATTCACAGCACAAGAAGACTTTGATTTATTTTGGTGTGATTTATTACCTTGATATATTTAATGCTTGATATTAAACTTACCTGTTTACTACATTGTAAACATGGACACAAATGTAAACATGGACCTCTTTATTTTGCTTCCTGTAAGCTGTCAATTACATATGAATTGCCAACATTCATAAAAATTCTTGTATCTATACTTCAGCTCTGTGATCTGCAGGGTCTTCTCTCAGACAGGAATGGAGAACTTTAGCATGCAGGAACAGGACAACAGCACAGATGTGGCAGATGTTGCTGGGAAGACAAGATGAACACCCAATTGCATTTTCTCTCAACATCCTCATCTATGTGCATCATGCGTTAACAAAAAACTCAGTGTATTAATTAAAATACATTTCTCTTAATAGAACCTTGAACAATAAAAAAGTAATGTGATGTCTGCAAATATCCAAATGTTTCTTTTTTTGTTCCTTTCAGACTTGCAGTCTACACAAATATGAAACATCTTGTTTCACAGTTGGAGAACAGATTGTGGAAACCACCAATTAGCCATATCACTAATTACCCATACTATACATATTGGCTTAAATATAGCATTTCAATTTCTTAGCTAACTTCAGTACTTGCTGCAATTTCTTTAGGGTAGAAGGCAAACTAAGGAGAATTTAATTTTCTCCCAAGACATATGATGGTTACCACCCTCCCCAATTTACCTCCTGTCTTCCAGTCCATTACTGCTTTAAGGAAAGGCTTAAACAGGTGTCTGTAGCCTTTTTCTCTTACACATCCAGCTTTCTGTTGTGCTTTGCTTCCAATCTTCCTTCTCTCTCCAGCTCTCTGATTAATAGGAGGCTAATAGCTCTAGGGCTTTCATTGGGATCTTTTTTCTGTTTGGTGTGTTTCTTGCAACCATGTTTTCTGGAGATAAGTAATTACGGCAAAAATATCATCTCATTTTTTCTGATGGAGGAAATACATTCATATGAATCCTAGGGACTCAAAATCAGATAGCAAATAGAAAGAAAAAAAATGTAATTTTGCTTTGAAATCTTGAGATTCTTTGGGGCCTGATTCATGACTGCAGTGCACTGGGATTTTAGCAACGATGTGATCTGTTCATTTCTTCCTCGCTATTCTCTATTCTGTGCTCTGTGTTTCTGGGAAAGAGTTTCTACCTTTCCTCTACTCCTTTGTCAGATCAGCTTTTTCTTCTGAAATACACTGTCTTTGGTGGTCGCAGTGACCCCCACTATGTGAGAGAGCATGTATTACTGCATTCATCTTCACAGTTATGCTGGTAGGTATGTGATTAAAGCTACTGCAAGAGGACTGGAGGCAGAGGGACTGTGAACACTCTACTGCAATGTGGGCTTTTACGTGATCTGGAGCAAGGGTCCTCTGGCAGCAAAACATCTCGCGTTCACACTCACACTTTCATATGGTCTGAGCTCAGGTTGTCCACAGATCCCATCTGCTTCTGTGACAAAAGATATTTCTGTCTCACTCCAGCTCTTCTTGTCCACCTGATAAAGGCTATAGGGTATGTCTACAAGGGCAAATGGGCTAGGCAGAGGCTTCACAACGTCACGGGGCCTATTTACACTGCATAGAAATAAGCATGTCCTTGAGTGCACTGCAATGGATTGGGTGTACATAGAGTTGATTCCTGTGAGTACCAATTGGGTTGCTCCAGAACCTACGCTGAAGGTGCTTCAGCAAGCAAGTAAGATGGATAGGAGGTGAGCCTTGCCTAGAGCCTTGTCTTTGTGACACTGCCACAACACAGTGGAGATGCACTCAGGAGATTAAGAGCTAGATTAATATTTAGGCTAGTATCTGACTAACCTGTTGCTTGCCTGTTGTGATCATCCGAACCCCCTGCACAAGGTCTGCTTAGCTGGAGAGGCACTTGATGTCCTGTGGTGTTGATGATGACAGAAGTTAAGGCCACAATGCACTTAACACTTTTGCTGTGGGCATGCACATGATACTCCCCTTTCCAGTGCCTCTGAGCTGCTAATACCTGCTTACTGTGGGCATTCACAGCTCCAAGTGTCTCTACCTTGCCTGAAAAGCGCAATCTGAGAGCATGCCTTTGGTGTTGCACCTGTCCCAAAGCATGAGAAGTAGGAATCCCTGCTTCTTCATGACCTCAAGGCTAAAATGAACCACAAAATCATGCACAGACATGGTAAAAATTCAGGTCATAATCCATCTGCATCTAAACCCAGTTGTCCTGTAGAAAGTACCCAATTCAATAACTAGATGATATTCTGCTCTTTCAGCACTTAAAAATGTTGTGCAAAGCTGTGCAGTTGACACTGAGAAGTCTAAATGGCAGACAGCTTATATTCAGAGCACTTGTTTAGGACACAGAAGACTTGAGATTAAATCCGTGCTTCAAGTCAGGCAGAAGAGAAGGCACCCGAACCTGAGTCTTTCACCTCCAGGGTGAGTTCTTTTGCCTCATGGCTACCAGGTGTCACCTCTGCCATCACATCCTCTTCCTTCGCTTTCCGCATGCAGTCACTGACCTAATTCAGCTTGCTTCTGATTGGAAGAAGGCATCTCCTTGCAGCCTGGACTTAGGCATTGGAGCTTTAGGAAAAGCCTAGCTCATAGAATCAGTACTCATCTCTCTCCTGGCATTTCCTAGGTGTGTTCAGCATCTTTGCACTCGTACTGTGTGAGCATCTCATTGTCATCATGGGGCAAATGAATTGCTTGGGAAAGGCAGTGAGTGCCTGCATGTAAAGGATGAGAATGAAACCTACATATTACATATCTATCCCCTACTGATCTGTCTAAGCCACACAGATGTCTTTGAAAGTGGAAGGAACTGCCAGAAGTTCTCACAGGCTGCATACTTGTGTCTGAACCGGGATCATCTTTCTCCTCTCTGTAGAATCCATTTCTATCTTTAAAGCTTTCCTATGCTGGTATAAGCAGATCTTCATGCCTGGATTGTGACTCTGTTTCAATTTGTCTTTGTAAGCCTTTGGGCTCACTTTGGGCTTCCTTTTGGTTCCACATTTATGGCACTATCAGCATAACCTGATTTTGACAGAATCTGATGGACTCTTCTGGGATATACTGAAGTTCTTGCAGGCCTTAGATAATAAGCATATGTGGTGACTTACTCACTTGAAGCTTGCTGATTATCAGGTTCATCATGTAATCTCTGGATTGTCCCACATATATTTATTTGGCAGAAGTAGAGCTATTGTTAACCTGTCAATATTGCTCTGTACAATCATAACTATGAGGTTTTTCATGAAACTTCAGCATTTCTGCTCCTGAAGACAGTCCTTCACAAATGAAAGGAGTACATTTCAGTCTGGAGATTGGATTCTGCTGGGGCAGAGAAACCTAATGAGATGGGAGAGAAGTTGTATAGGGTACGGTGTCTCAATGTCTCTTAGGGAGGGGAGGATTAATGTACTAGTGCCAAAAGCAATGATTTATTAAGTGAGCCATGGCTGCAGGGCCTGTGAATGGTGTGCATCCTCCTTGGATTCATCACATGTTTTTAAATAGTTTGTGAAAGACATCTCAGGTAAAAGGAACTTAGTATTAAAGACACCTAACTTCTGTTGGTATGTAGAGCAGAGGAGAAAGAAAACTCCCTGTGACTTCCTCCCTAACATCTGTCATGAACTCCATCAATTCAGGAGGCCTAAGAGCAGTGTTTCAGAGGGTGACCTTGTACTCCAAATGCTAACTAAAATCAGAGTGGAAAGATTGGTTTGGGTTGATTTTCCTTCCCAGGAAGTGATAGATGATGAATACTGATATGCAAAATCACGTCTTTTTTTTTTGGTGTGTGATAACTGGGATTCAAAACACATTGGTTGGCTGGAGACCAAAAGGCAGAACAGTTTGCCACAGCAAAGCCCATAGAGTTGATGGTGAACAATTAAAGCAGATTTTGCAACTACTAGCAAGACATAGTTAAAAGTTTTCTCACAGGCTTAAAATGGGTATGATAAATGTAATTTTTAAGGTTAGTTACCAAAATGCAATGCTGGCTACTAAACTTCCTTTTCTAACCAACATTTTGGCAGGGGAAAAAAAGGGACAAAAAGGATTTATTTTCTTTTTATTGCAGTGCTAAATACAGAAATATCATTTGTCATTTTTCAATGTCCTAACCAATGTGTCATCTTAACATCAAGTAGTGGACGTTCAAAAGTGCATGCAAAAAAGGGGGTTTTATTTATATGAGGAGCAAGAAGTATCCTGGTTATGCTGTTTTTCCCCCTGAAGCTCTTCAGAAGATACGTGCTTGCTGCCCTAGGTGGAGGAGCCAGTGCTGGGTGGCTGCAGCCCTCGGAGAGACAGAGGCAGGAGAAAGGGAGGAGCAGGGACTGAAAGCCCCGGGGGAGGACTGACGAGCAGGGACAGGGCTGTGCCCTGAGGAGGAGGGTGGGAAGGGTGCAGGCAGTGACTCCTGCGGTGGGGTGGGGTCCCCACCAGCCCGAGCCAGCAACCTCAATGCTGGGCTCCACCCTGGCCCTGCCCGCAGTGGAAGCAGAAGGCTGCCTTTATGCTGGCGTCCCAGGCCTCCACCCCGGGCAAAGCAGGCAGGAGGACTACAGCTGCTGCCCTGCTAGCTGCCAGCTGGGAGTCCTAGGGTTTGGCCCCAAAAGCTGTTGGTGGCACAGAGGAGACAGGGTCATTCAATGAATGTTTCCTTTGGAAGGATGCCGAGAGTAGCATTCCTATCTGTGGAATGGAATGAAACCATTTATGTTCTGTCAGGGACTGGAGGAGAAGTTAAATTAAAAACAAATCATCCAGGTAACTTGCATCCAAATGTTTCAGCAGAGTTGTTTTGAAGAGTGTCTAATTGCTCATGGCTGATGTTCAGTAACTCCTGAAACTCTGAAAGTGCTGAGGATCCAGAATAACCTATGGTAGATACAGTAAGGCTGTTATGAATCATGGGCAGAAGAATGAAAAGCTGATTAGGAATCGATTAAAGAAAAACAAAGGAGAAACATATAATCAATGACAGTCAACATTATTGTATATGAAATCAATTCTATAAATCTTATTTGCCACTATTTTTTTTATGATGTGGCAAGTTAGTCTGATAAGGACGATGGAAATGACCAAATCTGACCCAACATCACATGAGACAGCAATTAGGAAAGCCAAACAATATGAAATCAGCATTGTCTGTGTTACATTGATTGAAAGTTGGCCAGCTGACAGGTCTTAGAGTACAAATGGCAAATCATCACAAATTCATTTAGGTTGGAAGATACCTCTGCAGGTCATGTAGCGCAGCCTCTCACTCAAAGAAGTACCAGCTTCAAAGGCAGATCAAGTTGTTTATGTTCTCGTCCTGCTGAGTTTGGGATGCATCCACGGATGGAGACTGCACAATTTCTTATGTAGTGTGAATGTTCCTCTTCTTTAAACAGATTTGTTTTAGCAAAGTTCTTTGAGAAATGTTTTTTCTATCTATGACGTTCAGTACTTTTTCCAAATATATGGGCGAAAGTACAGAACTAGTGCATATTAAGGTTACGGAGGCCATTAATGCTGAAGAAACTAGCAAATGTCAGAGTGGTAGTGTCAGTATTATAACTCAAGTCACCTTGGATTGCTTGTTTTAACATGGTCACATATAAAGTCATTGGAGAGAGAACAAAAATCTTAGATCATACAGCTGGAATGGACCAATCTGTGCTGGGGAAGAGTGATATTCAGAGAGGCATGGTAAACGGGGCGAATAACTGTCTGAGCATGAGTTGCTGGCGTGGGCCAGCAAAAACCAAACTTCTGTGACCCTTGAAGTTAAAAATACGAGGAAATTGTTTGGAGAAGCTTATAGAATCTGTGTCTATACCTAGCAGTAAAGTGGGCCAGGCTCAGTTGTCTGTCTGTGAGGGCAAGTGAGATAGCACAGCTTGGTTCCATACACCAAGACCCCCTCAAACACAGTGGCTTCATTCACATAGACTGTCTGAGCAACTTATCTCATGCTGTCTCTCAAACCATGCTTGCAAATTGTCGGGCAGAGAGCTGGTTCACATATTCCCAAAATGTGCTATGGAACAAACCATGATATAGTGTGAGCAAATGTGTGCCCATACTTGAAACTGCTTTTAGTTTTCTCACGCAGACACTGCTATTAGTTTTGTGTTTATCACTGGTTTAACAATTACTGATGTTCACTGTCTAGTCAGGGTATTCACAGGACAAGAAGAATGCTATCATGTTAACAAGGGCACAAATAAAGTCCTTAGGAGTGGCAAAATATGCCTCATAATATTCATATTTTACTGAGGAGAAGGTAAAGAAGGAACCTGTTCATAGTCTGTGAACAGTGCTTTGAGTTTATTGTAATGAATTCCTCAGCGTAGCAGATAGGTAGGAGGCTCTGATAGCCAGAAGTTGAATCAAAATAAGGTTTGACAAGAAGGAAGCTCTCAGTTTCATAGTTCAAGTCCTATGTGTAGGTGTTTTCCTCGTAGACTTGCTGCAGTTTAAGATGGGATTAATGAAAATCCTATGGCCTGTGCTATGTAGGGAGGCAGATTAAATGATCACAACAGATGAATAATATTTGACTCTTGGAATAAATTAATGAGATTTTGATACATGAACGAAAGTTTGGCACTTGGATTCTGTTCTTCTGCCAAAGAGGGAGAGTGATAGAGCTTCAAGGCTTCACCTTTCATCACTAGCTTGTATGATAATTCCCTGCACAGAATAGAGAAATTTAGTTAACACATCTGCTTTTTGTATACTGCTGTTGACAATTGTACCATTCTTATTTCATTATAAGTTATAGACAGATTGTAGAATCCATTCATTGTAGAAGATTTTTCTTCTTCACAGCATACAATTTTTTTTGGTCATTGTGCTTTTATTTCTCTATTGATCTGTCTTCTGGTTGGTAATAATTACCAGTTTCCTTTTTCTTCACAGGAATTAATGTAATACCTGCCCTCACATTTCCTTCCTAAGGGAAGGGATGGTTTCCCTTGGCATTTTGGAACTGTGGCTTATTGGATATCTACAGTTTCTCAAGAATTTTCAGTTATAATTCACATATTTTTGTTTAAATTCTTTATCTCATTTGATTTAGCTCTTAACTATTTTCTGCTTCTTTATATTTGTCCTTTTAAATCACAAGATGAATAGATTACTGGTTTGGACCGCACTGTCCTTACATGTAACTCATGCCCTATAATCCCTTTTGTCAAAAATACAGTTTTGTGTTCAAACTACCTTCAATCAAGTTCTAGTATAGATTTACTTTATATCAGATACAATTAATTTTCAAATCAGGAAATGACTACTTGTACTTTTTCATTTGTTTACAGAGTTAGAGAATCATCAAGGTTGGAAGAGACCTCTAAGGTCATCAAGTCCAATCATACCTATCACCAATATATCACTAAACTGTATCCCTAAACCATGTGTTTATTGGCAAGAGAAGACATCTAGCATGCTTCATATAGACTGAAGATCTGGATGATCATGTGGTTTTCTACTCTGGCACCACAGATAGATGATTATGGATCTAGCCACCTAGCTAATTGATTTGATTTTATAGTCTGCAAAACAGATCACTTGCTCACTCAGATTTAATAATTGACAGTATTGATTAATAAGATATTTCAAGATAATTTTTTTCTTGATGCCAGCAACTCAGACATTAGTTGTAGGGGATAAACCTCTAACAAGTCTGCAAAGAGAGCAGCTTGGTTGTGAAGAGCCTGAACTGGCAGGACTGAACACATTGACTGAATGGGCAGATCTTTGCCAAGTTTTTTAGCTGTGAGTGATGCAAGGCCATCTCCCCTGTTCTCTGTGCCTACGCAGATCCGAGCAATTCTCCTTAACATGCTCATCATGCCAGGCTCTGTAACACTGTCACATTGCTTGTAGTTGAGTAACTCCAGTCCATCTCATTTATTATCCAGCTCTTGCTGCTAATGATTAGGCAATCACATTTTTCTTCTTTTTTTGTCCTTTGGTGTCATGACTGATTTTGTTCTCAACATCTTGATTTTGATGTGTGTACATCGAGTCTCCCTTTTCATTCCTTTTTTATTAGTTTGCCACCTTCCTAACTCATACAGTGAATTTGTCTCCTAGAAAGTAAGCTTTTTCTATGGATGTTCCACAGTTTCAAGTCCATATATTACTTACCTCTTCAAAAATTAGGAAACTATTTGCTGTCTATTCTGCTTTGGGCATAAGACACCAAGTATTTGTGAAAATGCAGCAGCCTCTAGTTTATCCATCTTCTGTACAACCTCCTGAAGTGACAGCAGGTCAGTCCCTTTAGGATGGGATAATGAGAATTGCTGGTAATTACTGCTCGCAAGTATAAACAAACATGCCCATGTGCTGAAAGGACCTAACTAATGCCAGCCAATTCAAAGCACTGAGAAGATCATAGTTCCAGGGCTGGTGAAAATGCTGTCAGGCAGAGAACATAACTCATTGCCTGGAAGAGCTGTGCTAACTTACTCTGCTTTTGCTAATGTTACATTGACTTCTTTTGAACTCTTGTCTTCAAAGAAGTCACAGTCCACACTTTGAGAAACATTACTGAAGAATGATGAACTTCATGGGAGACTTGTCACTAGCAGGAGAAAACAAATCAAAGAAGTGGCTCAGCCCTTGTTCAGTAAATGGTATTTCTGAAATCTGTCTGGATTATAAATCATCAAAGGACTCTCTGCAACAGTCCCGCTTGCCTCTTCACATAGGGAAATTACAATAATGTCCCATATATGCTGATAGAGCTCTCTCCTTTCCTGGAAAGGTAGTAAAAATCATCTGCACTGCATTAATGAAGTGCAAGTCTGGTTCCTATTAAAGTCAACAGTAGCTTTTATAGTAGGTTGAGGTACATGGAATCTTATAATTTTTGAAGGATTAAGATCAAACAGAGGACATTACTCTCTACAGGCTAAACTTTCTGCATGGAAAGCACATGAAACAGTGCAAAAGTCTTGCCTGAAATAAAGAAAGCTGGGTTAAACTCTAGGCCAGTGTACCCTGCTGCTGACACTACCAATATCTGAGCTACTTAAAAGAGGAATGCTAAAGTGGAACTGCACATGCCCATTTTGAGAAAAGCTTTTCAGATGAGCTTTTCATAGGACAGGATGCATCTTTAGCGGCTTGTTGGCTACAATTCTCCGTAACTAAGGATAAAACTCAGCAAACTTCAACTACCTAAATAGCAAACTTCACTAGATTTTACTTCAGAACCTTTTCATCTTGAAAATTTAGGAGAATTGTGCACTTATTGTGAGTGTATTTTCTGCTCAACAGATTCATTTTCTGAACTATTATTGCTAGGTGTGGTCTCAAAACAGTTCTAATTCTACCAATATATCCTCTTAAATAACCATAAAATTTGACTCTTTGAGGGATTAGAAATGTGTTTCAACAATGTCCCTTCTGCTGGCATAGATTTGTTGGTTTGTTATGTTTCGTATTAGTACTTACACAGATATGGGCAAATACTTATATGAAAATACTGTCTCCTATTGGAAAAGTCATTTAATACAAAGCATATCAAAACTCTATCATATTCTGTCAATCTATAGTGATTTCATAAAATGTCCATCATCTACTATGTGCAAGTGTGCAAGTCATAGCCTGTATGTGTGTGCTTAATAGTAAGCTGTTGCACTGAATTAATGGGGCTAATTACAATTTTTAATTGCAAATAATCTAGGATCAGAGTTCTAGATTATACATTCCTATTAATTTAGCTGTGTAAATCCAAAAATTTTGCACAACTGAAACAGTGAGAAAATTGTAATACTTGGGCCATGTGGTGAGTCCATGAAGGGACTTCTAGAAATTAAAATTTGCTTTTTAAAAAACAAACAGAAACGACATGAGTAAAATATCTTAACATGGTTTATAGAAAAATTGTTAGGCAATTGTGTTTAATACTACATGTAGGTTTGTATAACATTAGCAAAATGCAAAGGTTATGACTATATTTTCAGTAGTTTATTTTTATTCAATTAACAACAAATATTGGTGCCAAAAAGTTTCAATTTGGTCTAAGCAATTAATTAACCTTAGAGATGTGTGCAGATATAGGTTTAAGAGCATTCTGGTGTATATTATTCTATACAGTGATAGCAACCACTATGCTCTTTCTGTATCAGAGCTTCATAATTTGAGGTTGTTAAGGAAAACAGTGTGAGACAAGATCAGATTGAGGCCTTTCCTAAACCTGGAATACCAAAAATCAAGACAGTACTATCTAAAAATAAACTTAAATTTGGCTTGCAGTGTGGTAGGCAGCTCCCACATTCCCATGGGACAGGAAAGGATTAATGTTCTCTCCCTGCAGGTTGGAAGGCAAGTTGCCACCCACCCTCCCCTCGCTTGCCAACTCCATCCAAGGAAAAAGGAGAGGAGGGTGTTTGAATGGATGAAATAAGGAAGAGAGAAGTCAGGGCTGTATCTATGGTGCTGTGTGGAGGATAATGTATGATGTCTAGGGCAGAAATGACCTAAGGGGATGGCCCCAGGTTACAATTAAAGTTACTGTAAAGAAACAAGAAGAGTGGGCTGAGTCTGTTCATTTTTCTGGCAACAACTGGAGGAGTTTTAAAGTGATCTTCATTTATTTTTGTGGTTGCTGATTTTAACCATATCTGAATAATTTAGTGTTCCTGTAAATAATTCTAAATCTTTTTTCTTATACAATAAATTTATTCCAAAAGTTTTTAAAAACCTGTCTCTTGCTACTTGTGATTTCCCCAGGAATGGTGGAGTTTTTGTGTTGTGTGTCCTGCTTTGGAGTTTTTTTGTATTTTTTGAAAGTAAAATGAAATAACTTCTTTTTTTATTAATCCTTGCACAGTTTATATGTGAAAAGTGCTGGCATGCTTACCACATCTCAGGGAAATGAAAGGTACATCACTGAAGGGACATGCCTCATATGTGTCCTCTGTGGCAATCTCCACAAAGGAGCTCTTCAGGTGTTACTTAGTGGTGTAATCAGGTATATTGGATTGCACTAGGTCTAGGATTACAAGACCATGATGGCATGGTTACATGGGCAGTGTGTGAACTGCTCAATTACTCTTGTTTCTTGTGGCAGCATGCAGAGGTTGAGGAGAAGCATATGTGTGCAAATGGGTACAGCAAAACAGCTGGAGATCTGAAATGATGTTTCCAGCTCAGTGCCCCAAAAGCCTTCTGAAAATTTCCTTTTTCTGGACTTTTTTCTGAATTCCACAACACTTCTCCCCCCTGAGAGCTTCAATCTTGTCACTTTATTCCTCCACAGTGCTGTGATAGCATGGTATTGATATAACTCAAAATTGCCTTCTACCAGCCTCATGCTCCCACGTATGGTTTCCCCAACAACATTTGACTGCGACCATTCATTTTGTCTTAGTATTGGAAAGTGTGAATAGGAGCCTTTAAAATAGATTCCTTTTTTTTTCCTGTGAAAATGTTTGAAACAGGTTTACAGTAAGATTTTATACCTTGTCAACTGCTTGTAATCTGTTACATTCCTCTGAGGTTGGCTTCATATTTTACTGTCTTTGTCTGGAGTTCTAGTGGTTTTTACTGCTCTCCTGGGACAGCAGCATCCTAGCACCACAGAGAGAGGTTCTATGAACAAAGACATAGTGACAGCCTGCAAGCCCCAAGTTAAGTAGCTGAATAACTGTTCTGTTATGGTCATGGCCTATGAAGTCCCTTTGATGTAATGGCTATTGCGGGTGCTTAGAGTATTTCCTCTGGAGATGTGCCCCTTGTGTGGGGCACTTCAAACTAATTTTTTACTGTCTAAAGAGAAATGCTGAGCACATGCTGTATCCAGCAGAGCAAGGTGAATACAACTGAAAGAAGCATAAATAGCAAAACGCATTCAGCAGTAAATCCTGTGAGAAATTATATTAGCCAACTTGTGAGTGAATTGCAGATTTGAGCTACTTATAGAGGTGCTTCAATTTGGACACTTTTTTCTACTCATTGAACTTCTTTTTCAGATTTGTGTTCCATGTGCCTTCATAGCCATGCCCTGGGGTGTTTGCACAAATGATGTTTTAGACATGTAAATCTAACTAATAACACACCCACCCACAGCTGGCAGCCCAGCAGAGCAGCCTGACACTGAGGGATGATCTAATCCTGGGAGGTATCTCTGGCCTGAAGGAAAGCAGGGAGGGAAGAGTGGCTTCTCCAGTGAGTGAGATGCATTCGGTGGCCCTTAAGACTTTCTCATCCAATGAAGTGCTGGGAGAAGTGGGTGCCTTTGATAGCTATGTCTGCTTTGTGAAACACCTCCTGTACCATGCCTGCCTGCAGTGGTAACATGCAGTGAATATGACTCCTTAATCTGACACCACTCTGTCTTAATTTCCAAAGATCTCTTCCTTTCACATAAATTCATTGCAGTTTATGGATGGATCAGCTTAGAAGCTGAAATTTTATCTGTCCCAAAGATGACTTTTTCTTGATGTTTTATCTGTCCCAAAGATGACTTTTTCTTGATGTTCTGCTAATTTGTTTACTGCTGAACAGGTATGACTGTGTCAAGGAGGAACCTGTTATTTTCTCTAGTGGGCATCTATGCCACTGTAAGGATTGTCCTCAGCTGCACCAGCTGTGGCAAGGTGGTATATGTGGAAAGAAAATTTTGCCAACAAGCGACCAAGCACATTGTATGTACAAATCAGGAATACCTCCATGAAAGTTATCAGAATCAGAAGTCTTAGGCCTCTATTAAGTCACATCACCCCCTCCACCACCACCTCCCAGATGAGTGTCCAAATTAATAGAGAAGAAACATGATTTCTTGTTTTCAGATATGACTAATACGGATGTAGAAAGGTGGGAGAATTTGGAAGAGACAACTCGCAAGAAAACCAGCTTCTTGTGATAAGTCCTTCCTCATCTCCATCAGCGATGGGTTGTCTTGTGAAACGAAATGGATGTACAACCTTCTTATCTCTTAAGAAGGCTCTTATCTAATGCAATTCTGAATCCCTCACTGCTCAAGACAAGTTCAAGTCCTTTTAAAAATCCTGCCAGGCTCTTGCCTTCATTGAACATCATAACTAAAGTTTCACTGCAGTTAGGTAAATGAATACTGCCTGTTTATTTATCTGTTTATAGATCGATGATGGGGTATCACGTGGTACCTCCTAGGAAGTTGCATTGCTCTAGGAACTTGGCTGTGGGTCCAGTGAGCTTTACTTCCCTAGCCATTTCCCTCTTTTTCTTGGTTTTCCTTTAATGGACATTTCTTTTTTGGGTTTATCCTCTGAGCAGCAGGCCCTCGTGCTGGAAGGGAAGCTGACCCCAGGGATTTGGGAGGGGAGGGTTTGGGTGCAGCCTTTCCCTCCCACAGGGCTGCTGCAGGCACTCCCTCCAGTGCTAATCCCAACATGCAGACTGGGATTTGTCAGGGAGAGGCCTCTGCTACACCCCTTTCCTTGAGGGTACACTCTCCCTTCGGGTTCATGGTGCCTCTGGTTGTGCTAACAAACCACTGCTTCCTCATCAGCGGCCAACACCAGCCTCGGTACTTTGCTTGCCTCCTTTGCAGTAATGCAGAGAAGAACAGGGCTCTCTGGTTTATTTTCCTCTCTTGTATTCTTTATAGATGCTGTGTCACTAAGACAGACCTTATTTACATGTAACTCACTTCACTTGTCCCTTTAAATTATAAAGGCACACAACTGTCTATAAAATGGCTTAACAGGTATCTATAGTTTATAGTTAGCATTACTTGGGCTTATGTGTTTTTTCATGGGCAAGAACAAACAAGCCCAACTGCCCAAATAATGACACCAAACACAGGCTCTTTCTGAATAAGAAAGTGTTTTTCTGTTGGAGGTGAAGTGGACAGAAGTAAGCCCTTGTTGTCAACAGTGCAGTTAACACAGACATCCCCCCATCTCTGTACTCCTAAGGATGCCCTATTTTCCCTGGAGGCATGCTGTATAGGGAGAGTCTTGGGGTTTTTACACTGGCCCGGGGTTTTTACACTGGCCCAGGGTTTCTACCCTGCTGAGCAATTGTGTGATAGATTCTTGCTTGAGCCACCATAAATCTTGAAATCTGCAATGTTTCTACAGTGCATGCACAAATTAGCTACCTGGCATGTGCATGGCCAGCCTGAAAGTCCTGGAGATTTCAGACAGTGTTGTTCTGCTTGTGTGAATCAATAGGAAGTGTTAGGTATTCAGGACTGTGGATTTGCCATGCTCAGTCATGTTATTCATCTGAGTCAAGCATGCATGCTAAGTCAAACATGTTCCTGAGCTCTCAGATTTACTGAACATGCACAGATCTTTTGTGTAGAGTATGTGCAGTTAGTCTGAACACTTCCTGCAATATTGTGTTTGTAACACATGTTCTATAGAGTTCATTCACACATATGTTCACCTGGGAAATCTCAGAAAAAGTTTTATGGCAGCCTGACCGTTAAATTAATTTGATTTGCTATGCTTAAGGGCATCTAAACTTGTCAGCAGTCACTGTTTTATCCTCTGGAAAGAAATTCTGAAGCTATGCTTGATTAACACTGATTACTTAACAATTTAATGTTTACATTCTCTTGTGACTCGTCTTCAGAGCAACTGATATTAGCCTGCTCTCAGGACGCAGGTATACTACCAAGAAGCCAGAGATAAATGCTTTTTAGGGTTCTGCTCCTCTTTCACTTCATATCTACCACTACACTTTCTTTTTTTCTTGGATTTACTGGACCCATTTATTGGCAATCTGCCAGTCTAGCTGTGGCCAGAGTTAGGTGGGATGCTACTAGAAGTGGGTACTTGGTCCTGCCCTGAATGGGGAGTCACTTGTGAGGCCAAGCTTGGGTGTTGACCTCAAGTGGTGTGGTGTCATCGTGAACAACATAGGGAAGCTCACTGACCCATCACATGTGTGGGCTTGAGGAAAATGGACTGTACCCAGTGATAAATATAACATGGGTGAATTTAAGGGTGTGCATCATGTCATACAACAGAGAGTGGATCAATTCATATAACAGTGGGAGGGAAAGCCCCTGTGGGTGCCCTTGAGAAATGCCTCCCGTGGGACCTCTGTATGTGGGTGCAGTTACACACTGGGGTGCAGCATGCAAGGGAATTAGGTTGCCCAAGGGCAAAGTGGGTAGTCCTGTGTCTTCCTATGTGTGTTGGGCCAGACAGAGCGCTGTGCTGTGTGTCTGTGCATGTCTGCGTGGGTAGGTAGGTGCACATGAGCTGCAGTGATTTGGCAGGGGCTCTGTGTGTACAGTGTGGGCAGGGGTCAGCCCATGGTGAGTATGAGAGCTGTGCATCAGGAAACTCCCAGGTGTACCGTGGGAGATCCCTGAGGAAAGTGGTACTTCTCCTAGCCAGAGGAGATGAAGGTTCCAGCTGGACAGCCTCATGGAGCAGCACCCTCCTGTCAGTGCAGGAAGGAAGGGGAGATCACAGTATCACAGTATGTCAGATGATGGTTGAATGGTAGGTGGCACTTCCTCCCACCTGTCAAATGGAAATGAGAGTTCAGCCTTCATTTGCCCTGTGTGTTTAGATTTCAGACTTTGTAGGTAGGCACTGTTCCTTACTTTTTGTACAGTCCTTGGCCCGGTAAGTCCTGATCTTTGCCACTGCACTGAGGCACCTCTACAGTACTAATGAACGGACCCTGTGATAGTAACTCTTTCTGTGCTCTCTACAGCAACCCATGTCTGCACAATCAGGCAGGCTCACAGCAAAAGAACAAGAGGAGAAGGAGGGTGATTCTGTTTGGCTATGAAGAAAAGAATGCAAGTGCCCACCACTCAGCCACTGTTTTGGGAATGGTGCAGAAATTAGTTTCCCAGAGGCAGCTGAATGAGATTTGACCAGTGACTAGGGCACAGTATGGACACTTCTGTAGGACAAGGGGGGACACCTGTGAATTTGTTTCTAAGGGTCTGTGTAATAGGAAAATTCTGTAAAACAGTAGAGAGTTTATATCTTGAAGCATGATGTGGCGTGGAAATTTGGCTGAGTGAAAATAGAAGTAAAAAGATTTAGGAACCCAGTCATCCTGTTACATCAGGGTGGTATCTCCTTCTCTGAGCCATGGCTCTATAAAGACAGATTGGTTTTGTACTTCTGAGATACCAGGTCAATCAGATTCATGATATTCTTAAAAGGAGCATGAACTCTTGGCAGGAGGAACTCCAGGCCCTTACTTGCCATAGCCATTAAGGGCAAGTAATTACAGTTCATTTGGATTATGTGTCAATATTTTGCAGAATTAATGAGATAGCTCCCTACTGAGTGTATAGGTACTCTGCCTTTTAAGATCAGGGGAGTACTGATTGCCTTTCATTCCAAAAGTTCAAATTCCCCAGTACTATCACAGGGTCTTTATTTCTTTTCCAGCTAAGCCGAAGTGGTATGAGTTCAGTGAATTACAATAAGTGAGACACTCCCTAGTGCTATTTTCAGTCACTTTTCAGATTAGATCAAGTCGCCCTTTCTTTGAAATGAAAGTAATCCATTTTTATGTGTTTATTGCACTCTCTGTGTAACTAACATGAGAAAATCAATACCAGGGCAGTCAGTCATTTCAGTGTTGTGCTTATTATGGCTAATGCAGTATATTCTCTCAACTGAGGGAGTTTGGAGATGTGGATTCTTGAGATGCTGATGATAGAGGGCTCTTGAGATAAAAGGTGAAAAGCAAAGGAGCATAAAGAAGGGAAAATAAGCCAGTTTAAGTCAGATGCTGGCATTGTTTGACATATTTTTAAAAAGTATTATTTTGATCAAGCAAATCACTTGGGCACTCCTGATTACATTAATTCTATTCTGTTCTTCATACATACACATATTCACCAGTCTTAGACTTTAATTTGAATCTATGTACGCATTGTTTTTGATCTTTAGTCAGGCTGAAGTCATGGTCATCAAAAACCTGAAAACCCACTTAACACTCCATGAAGGACAACTGATATATTCAGTCCACTGGAACCATATGGAATGCCATTCCCCATCCTGGCATCTCAGAGGAATATTTTGGGATGCTTTATTGGCCTAGTTTTTAGAAATTCATTAGGCAACAGGTTATTGGCTTACTGGCTTTTCATCTAGATACCAAATGTTGCCTATCTGGGCCCTTTTCCTTTTATCTCACACCCTGGGCTTGGGACCTTGTTACTTTCTTGTCACTTGTGATTTCCCCAGGGGTGGTGGGATGTGTGTGGTGTGTGTCCTGCTTTGGAGTCTTTGTGTAGATTTTCATGAAGGCAAACTGAAATAAAATATTTTTTATAGGAGACAGGAGACAGATAATGCCTGGAATGTTACCATAGACATGGGGTGAGTCCTAATTTGACGCTGGAGGACTGCCCACTTGTCTGCATGTTTGAAAAAAATCTGTTCATATTTCCCTACACTATCTGCTCCCCAACAGTGATAACGTTTTGGGGTGCTACAGAATAACATACAACATTAACTATTCCAGCTTTACTGCATAATTGTAAGAGAAAAACACCCAACTGAACAAAAAATCTTCACCTAAATTCAGAGATCTTTTGGTGGAGAAGCAGCCTGGAATTCAAGATTCTTATAAAAGCAATAAAGATGCTACCACATATTTCAGTGGTCCTTCTTTATAGCCCTCCTATTAATCAGCTCTGCCTTTTCCTCATTCTTTTTCACATACTCATCTTATGGCTTGCTCTTGTTATCTGTGCTCTTTGAATGGAAGGCACAGTTCAACTTTCATGTGAAGATGCTAGGTCCTTCCTAATTCTGTCTCTCTTCTTTTCACATCCTTTATACTCCCTCATAGTTGCCATTCTTTAATCTTTTTTCTTCCTTTTTTTGCTTGTCTTCTGGGATATTTAGTTCCTTTTGATGTAGCTATGAATATACTTGGATTTAGATACTTAAGGTAAATCACTTAATGTTTATCAGAGGCATATTTATTTTCAGCTGAGAGAATAAATTTATGAAAATCAGCTTTTTTAATTTTAGTAGATAATTCCTACTTTCTGGAAAACATGGTTGGATCTCTTACTCATGGGCTTGCAACAAGGAAGGATGTGTGAAAGACAAAGAGAGAAGAGGGAGATAAAGTAAAGCTCATTCTTTTCCTTTCTCTCTCCCCTAAAAAACCTCAGTCACATCCAATGTGAAAAGTTCAATTTAGATCTGAAAAGCACAGATTGGAGAACCTCCCCTATGAGGACTGGCTGAGACAGTTGGGATTGTTCAGCCTGGAAAAGAGAAGGCTTTGAGGGGATCTTATAGCAGTTTTCCAGTACCTAAAGGGGGATTATAAGATATGAGGGGAGAAACATTTTAGGTGGTCTGATTGTAATAGGAGAAGGGGGAATGGCTATAAGATGAAGGAGGGGAAATTTAGATTGGAGATTATGAGGAAGTTCTTTACCCGGAGAGTGGTTAGGTACTGGAACAGGTTGCCCAGAGAGGTTGTGGATGCCCCATCCCTGGCAGTGTTCAAGGGCAGGCTGGATGCGGCCCTGGGTGACCTGGTCTAGTGATTGGCATCCCTGCTCAGTGTGGGGAGGTTGGAACTAGATGATCTTTAGGGTCCCTTCCAACCTGGCCATTCTGTGATTCTATGGTTCTATGATTCTATATAGTCATATATAGGCTGCAGCTCCTGGCTTTTATCTGAACTTACCTCAAATGAAGAGCCTTCTAGCACATAACAGTTGAATCATATATCCCTGACTGGAGGCAAATGAGAACACTTTTCCAGTAGTACAGCTGAATACTTGGATGATCTTAGTGTATGTCAGGTCTTGCTGTAAGAACCAACACCTGGGCACAGATACATCACTGACTTCTGATGCCTGCACCAGTGGATGAACTGCAGTCTGGCCTCACTCAGCTCTACTCTTTGGTATTACCACCTCTGGAACAATGGTGGCTTGGACAATCAGGTGCATACTACAGGATGAAAACCCAATCTAAATTCCTTCAGCTTCTCACCTTTGGGGTGGAGGGTGCTGGGACACCACCAAGGAACATCACAGATGAGAGTGAGCTGCATGAGCTCCCTGAAAGAAAAGGTGGGAGACATGGAGGTGGTTATACCAACCCAATGGTGCTTCATGCCCTTCTGTAAGTGGGCACTTCCTTGACCTTGTACTGCTGCCTAAAACAAGGGGACATTCACTGCTTGCCCATCCCCTGCAGGCCTCTCACTATCTCAACTGTGTGCCTGAGTGTCTGCTTGTGTCCACACCATCAGGATATTTACAAGCTTGAACTTGAACATAGGCCTGGGTTTGTGCTGCACATGTCAAAAAAGGTAGTACTGGACCATGGAGTTGTAGCAGGCACTGAGCTCTCCCTTGCAGAAATCACTCTAAGGAGGTCAACATGGTCTTTTATTCTTGCATGCTTGTTCCCTACAGCTATAGGAGCCACAAGATGAGATAGGATCAAGAGGAGGTTAGGTCAGGAGAAGGCTAGCATTTAGAGATGGTACGGGAATGAGTTATCACCTGCCATTAGGTATGAGTGTGATCAGTGGCCCACCATGACAAAGTAGAGGAAGTAAGGAAAGGGATTACAATAAGACTAGGAAGTCTTGCAGTTTGAGTGATTATATTTGTTCTGGGTTCTGCTAAAAGTGCTTTTTCAATGCTTTAGTTACCAGTGATGTACTTCTCCTGTGAAAGAGCAGAATCTCCTGAACAGTTCAGAGTCTTCTGAACAGTTTTGCAGAAAAAATACTAGTTGCTATAATTTATCCATAGCAGGTAGTTCTTCCAGGAGATACAGCTGAAATGGAAAGGGAATGGCTAGCTATTTTCAACCTGTGACATTTTCACAGGGCAAAGCTATCGCTGTACAAGACACTGCAAAAATCAGGTTGGTGAAGTGGTAACTTTCTTCTGTTTTGTGCAGAAAAAAACCAGAGTATGATTCAGTTCCTATCTTGGATCAAAGCAAATGGCCCAGGTTTGAACTGATACAATACTTCAGGAAAAAAAACCCAAACCAAACACACAGTCATTCCTATAAATTTGCTCCTTCTTTTGTGAGACTGGAAGCTGTGTGTGAATTCCAGGGAAAGGGTTAAGTGTATCAGGAGATTGTCAACCATTGGTCTGGCTTTAAAAGAAGGTGCTGGAGGGCATATCTTAACTTGACGAGTTGCATTGTTAATTTACAGTTTGGGTGTGGAGAGACCTACCTTCCCTTTTTTGTAATCTGTGCAGGTGTGCACAGGACTTCAAAGCCAGTTGCAATGGAGCTTATGTCTGTGAGAAAGCCTTGGCTGAAAAAAAATGTGCTGGGAGATGTGAACACCAGCAGTCTTGTGCAACTGCCTGCAAGTCAGTTTGGAAGTGTGGATTTCTGCTGGATGTTGTTTATGCAGAGGGGTTTTATCCCTTCTCTGTAGGCCACAAGTCCCCTGCTGAAGATTTTAGGTCTTATGCTACATAGAGATTTTAAAATTGTTTTTAAAAATGTATCTGAAATCATATAAGCACACTGGTCTCTTGCTCCAATTTTTTTGTGTTTTGTTTTTTTTTTTTTCCTTCCAATTTACTCATGAGATACTTGGCATTTCTACAAGTGTTTTAATTAGCAGTATTTTGAAGCATCTCAGAGGAGAGAGTTTTAATCCCCAAACCATTCATACTGAGAATTCATTATTGGCTATTTGTCATGCCAAACTGGGCAGTTAAAAGCTACTACACTGGTCTGTACTAGTTGGCTAAAGCTCTTTAAACCTAGAATAACTCAAATGCACAGAAATAGCCTGTAGTGGATGGTGAAGCACAAGTGCTCAGGCTTTTCCAGACCCTAAGTACAGTTGTTATTGTACAAACTGGAGCTTTTTGGTGGGATTGACAGGGTGAGGGCTGCAGTTTTGCCTCTATGGGCATTTACACAGAGGTACCTAGCCATTAAGGTGTCACAGCTGAGGAGAGCTGGGATTGCTCTATCCCTTTTTTTCTCCTAGAAGCTGGAGGAAAGAGACTTCAACTCTGCATTCAGAATTGATTTTTTATTTTTTTCCTTTTTCGACATTAGTATAGAAAAGCTACAAGGAAATTGTGTCAGTAAAATAGGAGCTCACAAATTTTGCTGATTTATTTAATGGCTCCGGTACTTCATTGTTGCTTATAGTTGTGATGACAATTATGGAAAGAATAAGAGTGATTGATTCCTTACGGCTCTGCTTTGTTTGGTGGTTTCTTTTATAGCTTTCTCTGTCCATTCTATGTTTTCACTTATCAATCTTTTTGGACCTCCTCATATGAAATTCAGCAATGCCATATAGGAAAGAGAACTACAGCTGCAGTTGTGCAGCAGCAAACAATACTCTTATCAACATTTTTTAGGTTTTTGATGTTTGGCTTAGATGTTACGCAAATGAGACTTGCACCTTTCAAATGCTTTTGGGGAGTCACACAAGGGTAGCAGTTTCTGATGGCCATTTAGCCTTGCATACTCTCATGCTCTGGGAATGACCAGTGAGGTACAGAGCATCCAAAAATGGCCTGTGAAATGCCTACTGGCTCCAGCTGTTGTTAATGCCTGACTGCAGACGTAGCTGGTAGCTGGCAGGAATTGCCAGAATTTTTAATTAAAATGTTTGTAGCTGTAACAGTACAATTATGAGTTTGTAAAACAATTGTTTTATATAACTTTATATCCTCATTCTGCAGTTCCCTTCATCTCCTAGCCACCAAAGACTAATGGAATACAGAACGGACTCAGGATTTTTGCTTTGCTTGTTTTGCAGAGGTCATGAAGCCCTTGTATAAAACTATGCTAGTGTTCTTGGGACAGAATAAGTCCACACTGAACTTCTGCCTTTGCTACATTGAAATATATGGTCTTTCCCTTGTCCAGAGAAGGAAATAAAGCCAATGATACATCTCAGCTGAATATTCAATGTACCAGGCTATTAACTCTCCCCCATAGGGGTAGTTCCACTTTGAATTAAATATTCATTAGGCCAGAAAGAGAGAGGAGTTACTTTTTCACCAGCATTCAGCCATAAAATGTTTGTGAAGCTTCTGCTGTTAACATTCACCCCATTACTCTTGAATGGGACTGATGAACAGATTCCTTGAGCTACCCAGTATGCCTTATTCTTGTAAAAATTGTGTCTGAACCTTTGGAGAGTTTACAGACATTACATCATCCTAAATGGATTTAAGGAGGTGATTTCTGTGGGTGGGAGCTTAAATCACTGACCAGCTTCTTGTGGAATTTTATGGAAGCCTTGAAGGTGGTCAAGAGTAGAGTTTTAACTGGAAACTCAGCATGGAAAACAGAGCCCATGCAGCTAAAACGACAACATTAGAGGATGTAGATGATATCAGTGAATTGGTCTGGTGCAAGAAAAGACTGCCTAGAAAGATAGGTAAAATAAAAATAAACTGTGGATTATGCTCCATAGCTTGGTCTTTCGAGGGATTTCAGTTTATTGCAAAGTCCTACATGAAACAGTGCAAATGTCCTAGGCAGGAAAGCTCGCAGCTCATGGCCAAGGATGGGTGTGCACAGCCAGTCTGGGAGGGTGCCCAGGCTCCAACTGTCCATGTTCTTATCTGCTACTTTCTGCTGATGGTGTCAGATGAACACAAGTTATCTCTTTTTAAAGGAGCCCAATGTGAATGACTGTGACCTTTACAAAGGAAAATACTGGTAAGCCCCCGATTTTTATTTTTTTTTATGCTTCAGGAAAAGTAATCTAGAACAAAAAAAATAGAAGATGAGAAGGGGAATTAAAAGGAAGATGTAGAAAGAAATAAATGTGGAGAGAGAAACTGAGAGAGAAAAGAACAAAAAGGAAAATAATTTTAGTAACTACAGCAGGTCATTTACTCCCAAAGTGTAACCCATTTATGCCTGAGCTCTAAAGTTAATAGCTTTTTTGTGGAAACAGGTTGCGTATTCTCCTGTCCGATGGTTGCTAATTGGTTTCTAAATATGAGGACTAGGCAGAATATCAAGCTACAATTAAGAATAAATTTAAGCTTGTCAATTACCACACTGGATATCTCTGTGGCAAACAGAGACATTAATGTTTTTTTCTTGTGTCTGCAGTTGACATGTAGAAAAAGTGAGCCTCTTTTTTCTCATACTGCATTAAGAGACAGTCAGGAGAGAAAAGGTCCTAGATGAAACAGCAGGGAGCTGGCAGAGAGCAGAAAGGGAAATAATAAAGCCTGTGAGGAAAGGTAACAAGGAAACTTGTGGAGTAAAACAAACAAGAAGACCTTCTTGAAAGGGATCCTGAACTCAGGAGAGAGGCAATAGGTTATCGTTGGAAGAGACCTTTAAGATCATTGAGTCCAACTATTTACCTATAACCACCTTGCCCACTAAACCATCTATCTCCCCATGAAGAAGCGCTCATATTTCTTTGCAGTTCTCCAGGGTGAGCTATGCTTTGGGGTTACCAGCCCACTTATTGTCTTCCCCCAGTAGCCCCTCGTGACTCTGCCTATCTAAGCTGCTCTAGAGAAACCCCTCAGCTAGGATCAACCCAGGCATGTCTCATATTTAAAAGTAATCTGTCCCCATGAGATTTTCTGAAAGGTTTGCAGGCAAAAATCAGCAGTGGGTGATGCCAATACATGGAATAATAGTGAAGTTATACATACAGTTTCCAACTGGGAAGCTTGAAAGATGATATGCTTTTAAAATATTTAACAATACATTGCCCTCCCTTCTGTGACTAGCCTATCTGTGGAACACGTATTCACACGGTGCAGAGCTACGTTACACAGGAAACTTCTTTTAGTACCCACTTTCCTTTGTGTAACCCCTTTGACCATTTAGGAATTGGACATGTGTGAAGATAGGAAATGCAAAATGAAGTGCATTAGGGGAGCAGTCTAACTTCAGACCTCCTCTTCTCCAGGCTTCCTTCTTGGCAGTGGATAATGCATGACCCAAGGGTCAAGAGTTGTAGTGCTTAGCTTTGCTTTTGTTAATAGTGGCAGAATGTGGGATATTTTGGTTCTGAGTGAGAATGTCTTGATGAAGGAGTAAAAAACACAATAAAACCCTAAAACTGATAATAGAATTGTTATCCAAAGCTAATTTTCCATTGGGGAAAACAAAATAGAACAGAAAGTTTTTCAGTAGTTTTGGGTATCATGTCAAAATGAACAGAACATTTAGACCTTTAATTTTTAGGAAATAGGCATAAATCAGGAGTCAGAATTAGGGACCTTATAGTGTTTTGTCGAATGAGGGTCTATAAACATGAAACCATACATGCAAAATTACAGAGGCTGTCCTTACTCTGAGCTAGGGAGACTAGTTTTTCTCTTTATCTCTGTTGGGTTTACTGGTTTTACTGGACTTCAAGCATCCTGTGAAAACAGTGTGGTCAAACAGAAGCACTTTCAGAAGGCACACAGCTGCCTTAACCACTGTCATCTGACCACAGTCCTGGTTCCCACTGTCTGATTGAGCTCAATCTAGTTCTAAGTCTTGTTTAATAATAACCTCTGATTCATTGTATTTGATTCTCATGGGCCTGATATCTCCACTGGCTAGCACACTGGAAGGTCCTCCCCAGTGTGCTGAAAGTTTTCACCCAGCTGTCTCTTGCAGGACACTTAGAGAGCTGGGAGAATTAATCTGGTACTTAGTTTTTGGCTCTACCCTCTAATTCCCTTCTGTGCACTGGTCCCTGACTTGGATTCAAGTCATAGCCCAGTACAAATGGGAATGAAAAAGAACAGATTTCTCTTAAGAAAATACTTCCTTCCAGCTTTATAGGCAGGCTTCTTAACTCCCTCTGCATCCAGTACTCTTATTTAAGTGTAAATTAGGGCTTCCTATCTATTCCCAGCCCTTGGGAAATTTTTTTAAAGTTTTTTTGTTATTATTATTATACTGTAGCTTTCCTTCCATGCTTTCTCTCTTTACTTTAGAGCTCTGTGTTGCTAGTAACTGTGAAATTATGGTTACTCCAAAATGTGACTTTTTTTAGGCTTCCATCTGTACTGTGTTGGAAACTGGGTGGAAACTGCCTTTTCTCACAGCACAGGACTGAATGGGATCCAGAGGTCTCTGAAAGGTGCCAAGGCATGTGCAGGCATACACTCACCTCCAGCCAGGAAGTGCAGCTAAGGAGAAGATAGACTGACCATGCTGTGTAGACCTTAGAAAAAGAGCAGGATAATCCTGGACTATGGCAGTCTAAGTACCTGTCTTCCAGCTCTAAATACCTGTCAGAACTAACCAGTCACAATCCCCTTTCAAATGAGTTTTTTCTCATGGAATTCTGCACCTTGAAGACAATAAGATAGGTGATATCAGCTATAAAAAAAAATCACAACAGCAACTCATAAAACTTACTGAAAAGAAATGAAAAATAAAAACAAAGCTGAGTGGTTATTTTAAAGTGCAGCAAACAGAAAAGCATACATATTTCTAATTATCCCAATGCTTCATTAAGCAAAGAAAAAAGAATTCCTGGTACTACTGCCTGGTTTTACTGCTTTGCTACTAGGTCAGGTCCTGATGTTCTATGCAAGGCTTTGATTAAAAGTATTTTATGCTTTCAGGCTGAAGATGTCTCCAGGAAGGTGGAAGTCGCAGGCATACACATGTGCCATAGAGTTATGCTGAGTGCTTGCTTGTCTGGGGAATCACCTGAATGGTAGATTCTGAGTGTCAGGTAATTTTTACATTTGAAAAGTCCACTCTTTTTTTAAGCGTGGAAACAAAACTTTAGTCATAAAACCGTTAAGGTAAAGCAAAAGGAGGAAAAAAAATGCAGCTAGGATATACATAACAGTCCGCAATGTGTCATTACACTACAAATAAATATATCCCAGTGACAGCAGAGCCATGGCTCCTTTAGCAGCAAGTGACAAACCCCATCAGATGTGTTACACAAACAACAGGCAGGGAGAAAGGAAACAGGCTCAAGATGTTTTGCTACAATGTCTGGTTCCAGAGCTACTACCGTTACCACCGAGACACGATCATCAATTGAACCTAGTGCTAGCATCTCGTATGGGAGGCAGCAAGGCTGTGGCAATCTCAAGGACAGCCTCCCATACCCCCCAAAAGCTATTCAAGGGGGGAAAAAAACCCCACTTTGCCCTTTTGTGCCTGGAATCCGGATGTCTGGCAGAGGGGGCAGGGGCGGAAGGGAGTTGTGGCTCTGTATTGTCGTTCCCTGCTCTCAGTGCTGACACACCCGGGTATCCTTCTGCTGTGCAGATCCCTTTTAACTGCCTGGTCTTAGCACCTTTGGCTATAGGAAGGGTTGAACGCTTTCCCTTATTGCACCCTGGCAGTCCCCTCCTTACTTTGCAACTGAAGAAATCTCATGCTAAGAGCACTTTTAAAACCTATAGGCTTGATATTAATCTTGTTTGTGAGGGTCCTCCCTGGTTTAGACTTTTTCCTAACTTACTTTACTTGGACATTCTCACCTTTTCAAATCCAAGTTGTGTACTGCCACAGCCTCCTGAATTGTTTTACTATTGCAGGTGCTGGAGAGCTGCTCACCCACCACCCATCCTCCCTCCATCCCCAGGAACTATGTCTGACCACAGCATCTGCTCTCCTTTGCAGTCCTCCTTGCTCCACCAGGTCCCTCACTCCAGCCCTGCTCCAATTCCTGATGTTCACCAAGATGTTCACTTCTATGTACATTATTTCTAAGTATCCAGGGTCTTCTGAGCAGAGGTTGCAAGCTCAGGAGACCCTGAAGGATGTTTTAGTTTTGTGTACACCACAGGTCAAGGAGAGAATCCCTATACCCATGGTTAAGTTCTGCATGAGAAGACAGGGTTAGGGCTTTGTAGCTCCAGTGGCAGCATCTCACTGCTGATCAATTTGAAATACATGTTTCTACACAAGTCATGGAGACACAGAACAACACGGATGGAAATGAGCTGATGTAGTTTTAGTTTTAAGTCATATTTTGTTCAGGGTTACTAAGGAGTGGTTGCAAATATAGTTCTTCGCCCCTGGCTGTGGAAGGGCTTATGAATTGCACTAATTGCTGCTTACTATCACATTTTTCCCTTGCTGAGCAAGGGTGTGGGGGGGAGTTTGCTAAAGAAGCACCATCAAATTGAAAACACCATCACTCATTTTCAGCCAACAGAAAAGCAGTGCTGCCCATGACCCCTCAAAGGCTGGCTGAGGTTCTGCAGCTGGTTGCTGCTGCTCCAGATGGTATCCCACCAGTGGCCAGTGCAGGCTTTCCACTGCTATGCACTCCAGGCAGATACACCAAAATCCCTGTGCTGAGCATGAGATGAGCATTTTTTACTCCCATCTCATGCCCTCTCCCCCTGTTTTCCTGTTTCTTATACATTTTGGTTACAGTGACACCACCATCATCTCACCCAGCCAGCTGCTGGGGACTTGCTGAGGTCATTTGGGATCTTGGGTGCATTCAAGAAGCAAGTAGTTCTGCACAGAGCAGTGATGGGGACATGGGAAAACATACTATAACACTTGCTCCTGAATGCATCCATTTAAATGAGTCTGTGCTCCTCTATTTTCTAGATTGTCAATTTTCTTTTTGGTTCTCTCTCTTTTTTTTTTTTTCAGTCTGTGAGCTGTAGTGCCATGAGGATATTTCTGTATGGAACAGTTTCAATGGCCAGCTTCCTTTAATAGCTGTTATTTATAGAAATCATCCCATGAGACCCACTGTTTTACCCCTACTTTTTACATTTCCTTTCATATTTATTTTAATATGTGTTCAGGACATTCTTTTTCAGCAAAGCAAACAGATATGGTGCATAAATGAAATGTGACCTTTATGCACAAGGAAAGAGTTCTCATGAATTGCAGGAAGTAATAGAGTATATGGGAAAAGCACCTCCTGCTCCTTTTTCTTTTTATGTACAGCATTCCCCCAAACTCCATGACTGTAAAACAGAGCCTGAAGTACCAGCTCCTGAGTGTTCATATTATTGAGCTTTACACAGTTCCCTGCGTTTGTCCTTAGACAAAAGACTGAAGTCTATTATATTTGTCTGCTCAATTTGAAATAAAAGCCATATTAAACAGATTTCATTGTGATTTTCTATAGATAGGAAACACTTTGGGGGTTATTGGAATACATACTACAGTCATCTACTGCTATTTGGTGTAAGCAAATGCCTATTTAACTAGGCTTTGAAATGGAATATGACTGACAAATTAGCATTACTCATTCCATGTCCCCATTTCCATTATTTCACCTACTCGTGTTTTTCTAAAAGCCTTAGAGCCCAGCTTCCAGGATATAACTCCCAGGCCTACTCTTCTTTCTGCTTTTCTTCCTCACCATCTCCAATATTTTCCTCGTTTCTTTTGCTCACACACTTTCATCTCCCAGTATTCTGTCTCTTCCCTTACCACTGCTCTGCATTACAGACTTTCATTTACTTCGAGTTGTGCTATTTTTCTTCATCCTGTTATTGTTGCCTCCGTGTATGGCTAAACCAGCCCAGCTCCACCTGCCAAAATTTTATGTCAAGCGTGTCCTCCCCTTTTAGATAAAACAACTCCCATTAACTCAAATGGCACCTTCTTCAAGTGTGGTGTTTCGTATTTGATTTACTTGATGAAGATGTACAAATCCCACAGTTGTCCTGATTCTGTGGAGGGACTGGTTCCTTGAAAACAAGAAGTATTGGCATGAGGCCCAGAAAATAGAATATTTTTACATACTTTGTCTGAAAGCATGCACCTGGCATTTAGGATGCAACCTTATGTTGTAATTAAAACGATACATTGTAATATCTTTGTTTTCCACCAGATGAAGAGTAACCTCCCCAGAGATTCTTTATGAAGGTAATGTCATAGCTCAGAACGGTTTTTCTCCATCTTGATGTTGTGTGGATGCATTAATATACATTTTTCCTCCTATTCACTAAACTTTATTTTTAGTCAACTCCTGAATAATTACTGTGCATTTAATTACTCTTCTCTGTTTGCTTTTAACTTTCTTCTGCATTTATGATCAAGGCAATTAGATATCAAACAGCATCTGCTAGAAAGAAAGGTTGCAGAAGGGATAAGAATAACTGTAGAATTCCATCTCCTGTCCTTATTCTATAATAACTCGGACTATGTTTAAAGTAAAATGACTTCTTCCAGCATAATACTCCTAGCTGAATACAATTCTTAATGTTCATATATGTTTATCTTAAATTGTGGGAATTAGTCCTACTCTTGCTTACAGTAATTTAACATCTCTAGTGTTTTCCTGCCTCTGATTTACATTGTTATCTGAGAAATCAGAATCGGGTCCATAGGGATTTATTCATCTTTTCAAGATACTGTCTGTTTCCATTGTGCCTGTGAAAGACAGTTTCAGTTTAAGAAAAGGCTGACAATATTACAGGTCACATAATTTCAGCCCCAAATTCAGTGTTATGAGAATTACTTTGAGTTGCTCAATTCATTTCAGACTAGAACAGTAAGACAGGAGTTGTAATGCTCAGCAAACTGAAAACAAAAACAATCATCAAACTCCTCTGAATCAGAATATCTAAGAGTTTCACTCACAAAGTCTTGCCCTGTAGAGCAAAATGGAAGGCGACAACACAAGGTCATCCAAAACTACTTTTCAATCTTTCAGTGATTATGTTCTCAGACTTTCCTGTTTCACTCTGTGCAGTTTCAACTCTGTGTGGCTGAACGAGATAAAGCAGGGCTTCACTGAACAGAAAAAACCAAATTCTGTTTGAAGCTACTGTAGCAACACTGAGATAGTTCATAAATTCATCAAAATTTTCCAGAATTGTTTGTGTATTATAGAAGTGCTTAATAAAGTAGTTTGTTAAATACTGTATTGACATTGATTTTTTCAGTACTTTTGGTTCATCATTTTATTTATTTCCTTTAACGGTATTTAAAACATGCTTGAGGTAGTCAGACTCAAACAGAAATATTTTCATTGGCCAAAAACATTTTGTCGTAACAAAGCATCCTGACTGACTTTCAGCAGGTGATTGTATTCTTAATTTGTTAGAACTTAAAACAGCTTTTTCAAACTTACAGGATCTTTAATAGTCACAAGTGAGAGAAAAAGAAGTTCTTTTCTTAATTCAGTTCTACAGAGGGATGTTTATATTAAACAATATATCAACTGATGGGCTCCTGGGAACAGCTTTGGCAGTGAGATGCCCATGACTTTGGGACTTGGGAAATTTACTGTTCCAGCTGATGTTTGATCTCACTGAAGTTCCTGAAGTTTGGGGAGGTGTATCTTTGGACCCAGCTGGTGGAAAGGCACCAGTGTTGATGGAAGGGCAGGGATTCACTGTTGCACTGAGATTGGTGGAGGCAGCGCAGATATCAGGGACCAGAATCACAACTCTGGCAATGGTTCTGCCTCTTGTCCAATATGTGCACCTCTCGTCCCAGCTCATTTCTGCAGGTGATACATACGCATACTGAACCTCAGAACAAGGGAGCCATCATCTCTACACACTTCTATGTGTAGAAATAGAATTAAATGGGTTTTTAACATTTTATTCCCATCCTGTAACTACTGGCTTTGTTTCCTACACCTGTTTCTCTTGGCCAGGGTGCTTCTCATGCACCTGTTTTTCCTGGCCTCTCAGTCCCCATTCAGAATGTCAGCCAGCACTGCATCCATCAGGACACATACAGTGCATGGCATACACACACTCTGCCTGTGAGACAAAATCAACAGGAAAGGTACAGTGGCTTACCATGCCATTAATGCCCTTGGGTTATAGTACAGCTGTCTTCTACATGGTAAAACATCCAGATTAGGCCACAGAGACATTTCAAAATGCATTGAGTTTATGTCACTCTGGAGCACTTACCCTTAGAAGAAGCCACTATGACTCTGAACATACTTAACAGTGCATCTCAGAGAAATCTTCAGATGTAAGGGAGAACTGCAGGCACACATAGGGCTCAACTTCAGTCTGAATGTTGCAAGACAAATTAGCTCTTTTGGGGGGTTACTGCTCAGACACCCACTGTTTCATTTCTGCACCTATGAAGAGCAATCCAACCGAATTGCAGGGCCGTGTATCTTTATGGTTCAAGGCCTTTAAGACTTTCCTGTGGATTTGTTGCAAAATAATATAAGCCAAAAAAAAAGTGCAGCTCTTGTCCTGTTCATGTCTGTCTTAAGTATGTGTCTTGCTCTTCTACCTAAAATCTCCACTGCCCAAAAATCTGACAGCCTTTGATTTAATTGAACTTGGACTGGGATTGGAAGGATTTCTACTCATCTAGATTTCCTCTGACATTTTTAAAGTTGCAGAAAGGACAAAGTCTCCAAAATGGCAGGGTGCCTCTTCAATACCGGCTCCTTTCTTTGGAGAAGAATGGGATGTAGCTCTCACCTTGTGTTTTTTGACTACTTGGGACTAGTTTGCAGAGACCTCTATCTCTTGTTTCCTTGCTTTTGTCTGGGCTTTCTCCTCTTCTGTCACAACTGTGGGGCACAACAGTAGATATGATAATGAGAACTATCTACCCTTTTGAAAAGCACAACTGTGTAATCCCTGGACTGTCACAAGCACTCTCACTCTGGTGTCCTGCACTGCTTGTTCCCATCTAAACACCCCACAAAAGGCTTTTAAGCTCAAGAAGCAATAGGTAGATGAGGATGTAGCTCTCTGGAACTGTTCATTTGACCAAGTGCAGAGCCATGTGCATGCAGTGATTAATGAGAAACAAATCTCAACATGAGACACATATCTTAGCACGACAAAATGGCGTCAAACTCCTCCGACAGCTAAAATGCCTCAGACAAAGTTGTTTTAATTTGTTGTATGTTTTACACTGATAAATTATGGATCTTTTGCACAGATTACTCCCTCTTTGAATCCTATTTATCTTTTTTTGCTGAAAAACGAGGCTGTAGTTTGAGTTGATAAAGACAGGAAATTCTTCAACAGAGTAAGAATTCCAGTGTCACTTGGTACCAGATGATAGGAAGATGACAATTCTAGTGAAGACAATTAATTATGTCTTTTAACCAGCTGTCAATTTATATTCTGTGCACAAGATTTTTAATATATTGACTCAAAAAAAAAAAAAAAAGAGTTGAAACAAATCCCTATATGTACAAAAACTAAAAAATGAACTAAATACAGGAACTTCTGGGAAATGAAAAGGTGTATTCCTACACTTCTGGCAGACCTAATTAAATTCACAGAATAGGAGGAAACATAGCCTTAGACTTTGCTTAGAAATCTGGAAACACACTGCTCTGGCGTACATTTTTTTCCCCAAGCTAGCACAGTAAACTCCTCAGAGGGTCAGATTCTGAGCTTTACAAATAAAACTCACAATACAAAAATCACAAGAAGGGTCACAAGTCCAGTCTTCATTTTCATTTTCTCTATGACTTCTTGGGTGGTCTCAGAATTCATATTCTTGAATTCTTCCACCCATAGCAGATGGAAGAGGGTGTTGAATCTTTAAGAAACAATTGTTTCCCTTAAAAATGCTTGCTGAGTATTTGAGTTGAACAAGCAGTCTAAGAAACAAATGACTGATTAAAAGGCAAAACATATTCAGTTTCATTGATTAAAAACTGCCAGTAATTTCATTGTCACATCTTTGAGAAATAATATGAACTTGATGGCTGGGGTTTCAATTTGTAAATTGGAAAGTAAATTTGGACACAGAATGGCTACAAAAAGGGAATAAAATCAAATCTTTCAGTCCTCTGATGTCAGAACAATAAAGAAATATATAACCTGAGAATACCCACAGTGGTAAAACACTTCTGCTTTCAAACCCAACCAAAAAATTGATTTTTCTTTTCAGATTTCTGTAGTAAGACTAAAATGCAATCCTGATTTGACTGAAAATATTAGAAAAGCTGTACTGAACTCAGTGAACAGCCTTAAGAAATATTTAAAAAATTGTTTTAGTTAGTTTTCAAAATTACATATTTTGTTCCTTTTTAAAGGAAGCTATTGAAGATTGCATTTGTTTTTCAAACTATTAATGGAGTGAAACAAAATATCATATTTTTCTTCATCCCTCAATGTGATTTTTTCCTTTTTAGCCTCTCCCTAGATTTTCCTCTCATGAAATTCCACATCAGCTACTGATTAATCATGTAGTTGCAGTCACATCTAGGATTCTCCACTCCTTACTTGAAGAGAAAATAATTTTTTTCTGGGAGTGGGAAGATGCAGCACTGTAAGCTTCCTTCCTGAAACCAACAGTGTCATCTCAGATTTATTCGAGTATAAAGAAAAGCAAGATTTATCTCGTGCTATTGTTTTATTTGTATGAGAATGGTATAAAAAAGAGGCCTCTTGCAAACATTAGCTGGAAAGGGAGTTTCAGTGTGACCCACAAGCATGTCACCATTTTTACTCTGTTTGAAAGTCTGTGTTGACTAGCCTGTAAAACAAACTTAACATATTACCACTAGATAGACCAATGGATAAGACTCACATATGCATATTTTTGCAACAGGAAGTACCTGTGACTATGCAAAGAGAGACAACTCCAGTAAGACATCATCTAGAGCAGTGCCCTGCATTTTCTCTGGCACTCACAATTTTTTATTGAGGAGTTTTAGAAAAAAATCTCCCAGTGTTTGGGAGATTGGCTCAATCCTGCACAATGCTAATGCAACCTCTGACCTATATTAAGGCCAGGAAGTCCCTGACATGATATGGGTGCTCAGGCAGGAAAGAGAGCACAAAAACACATATCCAGCCCTTGCTGGTTGAACACAAAGCAAGTCTTATGGCTGATGAAGCACAGAAGGAAAGGACAGCAGAGAAGCTGGTTGGAAAGGGGTAGATCACTGTGCTTCCAAAGACAATCTAGCTTTTGTACTCTCCAGTAGTTTATCAGGACATCTCCCTGTGCCTACACTAGGTCTGCACTAACACAGCTCCAAGAAAGAGTCTGCATATCATGATATACTGTCAGTCTGCAGAACTCAACAGAGTTTTGGTTTTCCATTACTCTACTTCTGGATGACCCTGAAAAACCACAAGAACTTCCTTTCTTGTGTTTCATCACTTTGGCCTCAAGATGAAACTAACAAAAAAAAAACCCCAAAAATCAGTCATATCAAAAAGAAATCTAGTAAACAAATAAACAAATAAAACCAAACCTTAAGAAATTAATTTTAATTCTGGATCTGTTCTTGGCCAAGCTATGTACTCATTTTTAGTTCTTTTCTTCCCTGTCAGTCCATACATACTTTGCAAGAAGTATCACATTTTTCTGCAGTCTCCTACCAGTCTCTGATCTGTACTTCTCTTTCTCTGCCCTTCAGCAATTGCATTATTGCTATGCTACTGCTTATGTTGTGGGACCACATCGCTGGTGATTCATGACATAAACTCCAAGTTTTTGGTCAGCACCTAGTAAAAAAATGTTTCTTCTCATTTAGGATCTGGAATACTTTTGTCACTTAGATTGATGCTTACACGAAGAAGTTTTTTTTCTAAATCCACTGAAAAGCTTTGTGGCTCTTCTGCACCATTAACCACACTTGATATATAAGGAAGGTAAAAGATCAGTCCTGAAAACTTCACTTGAACTGAGTCAAATATGATCAATCAGTAATTAATACTGTTCACCTCTGATAATTCCTAATTCCTACATACACAATGTTTCTCTTAGCACATCAGGCTTGTCATCTTATTTTCCGTTTGACCTGCCAACAAGGGGATAACTACAAAATTATAGCTGACATTTTGCAGGTTTTTGTATCCTGGGTATCATTTGTTCCTGATATTAATTTTATAAATTAAGGACACATTCAGAAGTAACTCAGAGAAAGCAGGAGTTTCAGAGCAGGACTGCCAGGAAGGGCCTCTGGATAATTACTTTTAATACAGATTATTGAAAAAAATAAGCTGTTCTGTGCCACAGGAAAAGTATTTAGGGGTGTGAAATAGGACATAGATGACTGTGTGCATGTAAAGAACAAGTGACTGAAGTCAAAATTGATTTATTCAAAGGAAAGGTAGAGCCTGACGAGTTTTTCCCGTGCCATTCCCCCTTTAGCACTAGCTAAAGAACCACCATTTCAGGTGTCCTCAGTGCTGGGCCGCTCCTAAAGGGAGAAGCAAGAAACAGCTGAGCCGAGCTCAGGCGCAGGGAGGTCCAGAAGAGGTCCAGACAGAGCTTTCCAAGGCTCAGGCAGGACCTCGGGAGGGACTTTAACCCTGGCAGGTTGCTGAAGGGAGAGAGTGCTATCCTCCTGACCATGCTGCCCCTAATCTCTCACTGCTTTATGTTTTTAGTTTCTTTGTTTTCCTTGTCCTGCTGCCAGCAAGGCAGACAGTGCAGGCAGTCAAGGAGCACTGCCTGTTGCGGCTCTGAGGTTCACGTCACGCAGGCAGGACTGCCAGGGGAGAGCAAGTGAGGGAGTGAGATTAGGTGAAATATTAGCCACGTCCTCTTGGCTTTCCTCCAGAGTCTTTCAATTATTTCTTTATGTGCTGTTGGTGCTGTGTTTGTTTGGCATTTAAAAGGTATGCTCTGAGAGGATTTCACAACGAACTGCCGTTTCACCATTCAAAACAGATGTGAGCTTATCACCCATGGAAATTTATGTCTCTGTGCACCTCTTCCTCTCCTCTCCCTTGGGGCTTACAAGCAAAGACACTCCAGGCAGATCAATCATGAGGACTGTGTAATAGGCTAAAAATAATTTGAGTTGTAAAAGTCTGGAAGCTGTTGCTCATTTTGGGATTTGAAGATTCAAATGTCAGTCAATACCAATGACTCTTGCAGCTGGACAACAGTAGGTAAGGGCCAAATATTCTTCTAAAATGATTAATGTGACTTGCAATCCACTTACCTGAATGCCAGTTGCCAAATTATGTCTCAGTCTCCCAGGACAGAATCATAGAATGGTTAGAGTTGGAAGGAACTTTTAGAGGTCAGCTAGTGGAATCCTTCTGCAGTGAGCAGGGACATCTGTAACTAGATCAGGTTGCTCAGAGCTGTGTCCAACCTGACCTTGGGGAATCTACTACCTCTCTGGGCAACAACCTATTCCAGTGCTTCACCACCCTCATTGTGAAAAATTTCCTTCTTATATCCAGTGTAAATCTCCCCTCCTTTGCAGGGAACATGCATATATTCATGACAGGTCATTGGGAACAGAATTGCACCCTACTTCCAGAAAAATAGGGTTGGAAAGCAGAATGAACTGTGCCTATATTGTTCCTGCAGATGCCTGACTAGTTCTTAAAGACTGCTGGAGACACCACCAGTGCCCCAGGCAACCTGTTCCAAAGCTTCCTTGCCCTTCCCATTGGAAAGCTTCTCTTTATCCAGATGGGAGTGTGGGCTAGGCTCCTTAGCTACCTGGTGACTTGCCGAGTGTCCTAAAGACAACACTTCCTTCGGATCAGGGTAGGGATGGTGAGAGGAATACTTCATTAAAGCCTGGCAGTGCAAGTTCAGATGGCTGAAATACATCATTTGCCCAGGATGAACAACAGAGAGGTCAGAGAAGTAAGTAAATGCAGCCTTGAGCTTTCAGAGTTTGTGTAAGCATCATAGGATTATATCTTAATTTTGTACTGGGATTTGTAAGATCATTGTCAAGGGAGGCTAATGCACTGAAGGTGACTCTAATGAAGTGCTGTTCCTTAAAAGAATAGGAGATTTGAGTGCTTAGGGATCAAATATTTTATGTTTAATCTGGACTGGCACTTTGACAATTTTTTTTGGCTGAACTGTTATGCTAGTGCTGTGTTAACACTATAAAAATGGGCAGAGGAGTTTTTTGGATTTGTAGGGAATAGGTAATATTTTGACAAGCCTCCAAGCAATTAGCACTGCTTTTGAGCTGATTTAGCTTTTGCATCTCCTGGCAGACATCATGCAAAGAGTAGCTTGAGAAGATAGACATGCCTGCAATTTGACACATGGGTAGCTTGCCAAGAGAGGTCACTGCGGTATCCTCAGGGGATGCATTCACAAAGACATCAGACAACATACTCAGAAGGGTAGTCCAAGGAGGCCACTGGCTGCCTTGCAGGGTTTGGATCCCACACAGGACTCTAAACCCCATAAATGAAGAAAACTCAGCACTCTCCTAATCATGGGTATGACCATGATGCACTTCAAAAAAGGCTATGTTTCTTTTTTTTTTCTTGTGTGTCTAATAGAGAAAGGTAGACACTGAGGGTTGCCAGTTCCTTTAGATGGACACAGAGTCATAACCTCTTCTGTAAGAGTTCCCTCTGGCCTCCTGAGAATAGGAAGTTTCCAGTTGGCCATCAGACTCTTAATTTCTACTGAGTTTTTTCTATATCCTACCAGCCCACATCTGCTTTCTTCTCTTGCTCAATAATTAGTTACGCAACCCAAGGAAAAAATGCTATTAATTCCTGATTTCCAAGCTCATTTCTTGCCCTAGAGATTTCTTGCCCTGCTCTGTCTTGCCCTCCTGCTGTTCCTGGCTTCTCTATCCCAGGATGGAGGAAGGCAGCACTGGAGATTTTTCATTTCACTGCCACTGCTCACAGACTTGGTGCTGAAGGATGGAGAGTGAAGGGGAAACAGAGCACAGGATGTCTATTTTTCATTGACCAATTCCCAAACCAAATCATCTTGCATGGCCTTCTGTATAACTTGGAACCAAAGGGCTTTGCTGCATTTGTTTTTGTTTGAGCTATTGCTTTTCTTTGAGTAAACCAGTTAAGTTTAATTAAGCTATGACCAGTCATGAAGAATTTACACTCCACTCCTTGTAAATTGTTCTGACATTTAATTTCTGCTCTCTGCTGGAACCACATCTTATTTCCAGGGCAGATTGTTTCTAAGGCAGAAGGCCTAGACAGTTTTGTGTGAGAGCTCCAAATATAGTACTGCTCCAAATACAGGTACTCCTATGTTTACACCTCTATGAGCTCTTCCCTTTGCACTGGTGAAGAGCTTCAGCTCTTGGAAAATCTTGCTGTAAGACACATTTGCCAGTCCTCAGTCATTCAGTGAACTCCTTCCTGAAATCTTTTAATCTATTAACATTCTGTTTGAATTGCACACAAGGCCAGGACACTTTTAATTCAAGACCAGTTACAAAATGTGTCCATAGCATCCAGAGTTCCCAGGTTTGTACATATGAGGATTCCTCTGGCCCTTTTGTTGAAGCAAACATTTCATCTTGTTGGGTAATCTGCCCTGACCTCCCTGCAGACTCACCATTTCTAAGGACTTCATGTAAAAAATTGGTTTCTTGTGTGCAGCTTTCCAAGCATGTCACATTCCTCCTTCTCAGGGACCTGATTTCTTCTTTATTTAGTACTCCATAATTTCATGTGACATTAGGTTGGTCCCTCCTTACAGGGCTATCTGTGCGTTTCACATCAGATAAAATACATAAGAGGAATAGGAACAAAGACCCTCCCATCCCACCTTCATTCCTGAACCACAAGACTGAATCACATTTCTTAGACTTACTTTAGTTTTGGCTGCCTAGCAGAGATAACAGAGCTGTGGAGGAGGCTCATCTCTCTTAGTTAATGAGGAAGTGCTAAATTTGCCAGGCCTGCTTAGCCACATCAGTAGCCTGTAGGCCAATGTCAGTCCAGGTAACATTGTCATCTATCTCATTGTTCCTGGAGGACATAGGGAGTATCACTAGAGCTATTCCTGTAGGGAGCCTTTCTAAATTACCACATGAAACCTGCTCATCCCACAGTAACTCAGACTACAGAGCAGCCTCCACTCTCATCTCCCCAGCCCCTCACTACAGCAGTGCAGAAACCTTGTTTGGTGGCTGCTGATGGATGAGGGTGGAGACAGCTATTTGCTTTAGGGAATGTTGCCTGCTCCTGTGCGTTGCGCCATCACTGTTAGGTCCCAAAGCAGATAAATATGAACTGATAGTTCTTTTAGAAAATATTGGGCTTCCTCACAAGGCACAGGACCCTGGCTGTGGTGCTCTGTATAAAACTCAGTGCTGACATGTATTCAGAGTGCACCCACTAGACTGAGTCCTTCAGGAGACCTTGATGCTGAGGTGCCTAGTCTGGGATGCCACACAGGTATGGTCATAAAGTAGGCACTGAGAGCTCAGCATGTGTGAGATGGTGGTGAGTCCGGGCTGCAGAGAAGACCAGGAATGCTGAGGTCCAACAGGGAGGTACCACATGAGTTTGGGAAATGTCAGGCTTGGTTGTGTGTGTCTCAAACAGTTCGAACACACACCCCTCCCCCTTCTTTTTTTCTTCCTAGGCATCTGGGTCTAGCCGTAGTGATTTTGACTGCAGATTGCATGTATTTTTTCCATTTACACTGGGGGTCTCCTTGCTCAGTTCTGCCACTGTATACTCTTCCTCAGTCACTCTCCATCACTGCAACATTTTCCTTCAGAGTGGTTCTACTATTTGAGATCTTTGCCAAAGTTTAACTGATCATAAACACAATGAGCCAGGTTCTGATCTTACTTACTTCCGCGACCTTAACAGAGTTCCTCTGGACTTGTACTGATGTACAGGAGAACGGATCCTCTCCCATTTAATTAACTGCATATTTGCTAAGTGCTAACTGCATAGTTGGCTCTGTACAGAATACAGAGGACAAAAAGACTGATGCATAATAGAGAGCTATTACCTCCAGATGCTGCTGCCTGGGCCATTCTCACAGGGCACTGTAGTTGTGGCAGTGGCTGATCCCACAATGCTCCTACATCAGCTTTGAAATTACTGAGATAATTTTTTTCCTTTAAACATCCTGCTAACCCCTAGGTGTCTTGCTGATTTGCATACAATCAGATTTAAATGTCAACACAATATTAATATTTAACTGTTATCACTAGGAACTTCTCACACCTCTTCCTTAGAAGATACAAAGAAGCCCAATGCCTACCTGTTCCTAAAGCCCTATCATCAGCTTGAAGCAGATTCAGTTGATATGTTGGACCTTATCAGTTATTATCACCTGCAGTAGCCCCTGGCACAAGATTGCACTAAAATATTCTTTACCTGGGTGCCTTCCAGATTTCTCCAATAGCAATCTCCTCATGAGCCAGAGAGATCTTGTATTGTGCAAAACAAGAAAGAGAAAACCAAAACCTGAGAGGAAAAACAATAACCCTAATAATTTAATTTCTGTTTGAATTTCAAAAATACTTTCAAAAAAGCCTTGACATTTGCCCTCCTTTCTCTGCAGCATAAAGCGGATATATTTTAAACAGGAGTTAATGGAATTATATGTTGCTACTGGATAATGGTCTGCTGTGGGGAGATAATTGTTGAGGTAAAGCTGTGGTATTTATTGAAGATAAACATTGAGGCAAAGCCAAGATGTTTATTTTTTAAGCACCAGATTGTAATGCAGGCAAAACCTGTATCATTAGCATTATTACTAATGCATTGGAAGCCTGAACACGTCTTATCACAAACTCTCATTAACTCAGAGTTGGCAGAACTGTATCCCAAATTAGAAATGCACCCAGGCTCATCTAAATGCCAGTGCCAGAGGGCAGCTCTATTGACCATATCATGGGCAATATCCAAGTGTTGCCCCTGTTGGCTGGTGTCTGCCCTTATGTAGCCCAAAGGAGGTGGAAGAAGTGCTGCCTGGAGAACTGATTGCTCACGGATGAAGCATCAGGCAGAATAGATTTCTTCTTCTTTGGCTCAATGAGAAAACAAAATATTTGCTGATACTTCAGCTTTGTTTGAGATAATGAAACCATAGGAGATATGACCAGTTTGTCATCAGATCATTATTTTACAGTTTTCAAAACTCATTTTACAGATACCTGTGAATAATTCATGCACATGTTTGTCTCTGAGCATTGGTGAAGTACAGGTCCATGCAAACACGCGGGCAGCTTCAAGCAGAAGCAGGGCTTGGTACCATGTGGTAATGGAGAAGGATGGACTCTGTATGACACCACCTGGGTGGTATCTGCAGCTGCTCCTGCACGTTTGGGTGTGGCAGGGCTGCTCTGGGCATGAAGTATCATAGAACCACAGAATTATTATGATTGGAAAAGACCTCTGAGATCATCGTCCACCCAACACCACCATGCTTACTCAACCATGTCCCCAAGAACAACATCTACACATTTTCTGAACAGTTTCAGGGATAGTGATTCCACCACCTCCCTAGGTAGCCTGTTGCAGTGCCTGGTAACCTTCTTGGTGAAGAAATTCTTCTTAATATCTAATCTGAACCTCCCCTGGCACAACTTGAAGCCATTTCCTCTTGTCCTGTCACTTGTTACTTGGGAGAAGAGACTGAGCCCCACCTTACTACAACCTCCTTTCATCTTGGTACAGATGTTCTTTTGTGCATGTCCTGTGGAGGCTGAGAGCCATGACTATTGGCCTGAAGGAGGGAATCCCAGCAGGTGTTGGGTGCTCTTTCATCCTAGTCCTATCCACCCCTGCACCTCACAGCAGTGCAGAGCATGATTCCACCCTTGCTGTTCACCACAGTCACTAGTTACGGAACTGCCTTTGAGAGATGTAGAAAGATGAATTGACTCTTTTCCACTGTTCTGCCCACATGCACTCTATTACATGGAGTGGAAAGAAATACAAACTTCTTACAATTATCCTACTTCTCAAGACTACAGCCCAGGTCCCTTTTCAAAAAGATAACTGAAAATTAGGCTCTAACATACCTGTCTTATGTATATGACCTGATTTTCAAAGGTGCCGAGCATCTAAATTTGTGCATCAGCATCAGCTGAAAGAACAAAAACTTCTGGGATCTTCACCCATATAGAGAAATTTAGACCATTTCCAAACAATCTGGACTTTGCATACACATATTGAATAATAATAATAAAAAATCCTTTTGGACTATGACGAATGCCTCCATTTTGTCTCTGTCATCAGCACTTTCCTTGCTAAACCCCAATCATAGCATTGACCTGAGAAATGTTGATTTGGTTTGTCTTGCTCCTGTGGGATTATGTTCAGTGTAGCCACGTGTAGCTCCCTACAGACTGGCTGTGCTCTGCAGAGACCTGCTGCATCTCCCTTTCTGACTTCTTTGTGGGTTTCCACCAGTGAGCCAGGTACAGAGGGAGATGATGACCACCAGAGCTTGCCCAAATGTACTGTCAGGATGCAACCAGGTGTCCCTGCAGGACTGTCATGGAGGGGTTTGCAGAGACCTGCCCTATGTGGTATGGCAAATTGTACTGGGAGCTATGAATTCATCCTAACTGTTCACAAGGCTCTTTACAACATTTGCATATAAAAAGTTGGCAACCACAGAAATGCCAAGGGAACATAATGTGGTTCATGTTTTTACAATAAATGTTATTAGGTTACTTGACTTGATTACAGAATAATGTATTTCTAGCTTTTCCTTCAGTTTTGGCGAACTTCCACAACAGTAATATTTTTAGTTCTCATTCTTGACTAAAGAGACCATATCTGACAGGTAGATATTCATTATTATCACTTGTGTTTTAATAATGTTAAAGGTGTCCAATAAGATCAACAATAGTCACTATAAACAACCATCTTTGTCCCAGAGTAGCAATAACTGTCAAGCAAAATGTGTGGAAGGATATGATGTACAAGCAGAAAAACATTGAGAGTTTACAAATTTCAGGTTATTCTTATGATTTTGTCATTAAACTACTTCTCTAACTATTCAAAGAACAAACTCACAAGTAGTACAGCATAAAAATACAAGTTGTATCAGAATTTCTGGTAATTACCTGAGTTTCAGACCTTATGACCACTTGTGCTGTGTTATCTTCTGAATCACCTGTGCCTATCATGTATATGACAATACAGGTTTTGTCAAGTCCAACTGGCTTCCTTAGAAAGAAAGAGATGATACTCTTATTGCCCAAGTAGGATTCTGTGTGTTTAATGCCCAGGTAGCCAAAGCACTTTCAAGATCTTGCAAAATGCAATTCACATGGTGTTTTGCAGAAAATAGCTTTAACTTTTTTTATATGAGTCAATGTGTTTATAAACACAGACTTAAAGGCAAGTTGATTTGATTTTGAGAAATCTCAGTATTGTTTTAATGACAACTGCGTCAATGAACTTCAGTAGGTTTGGAAAGGAAAATTGTAATTACTAGGTTCCTTGGTGATTCATGGTAATGAAGGATGAATTAAACATACTACTGAATATTGAATATTGAATTCACAGAAGCTTTAGTTGAGTTTTTAGGAGAAGGCACTTGGATATGTATTAGGGCACTTTTGTCAGTACTCTGACATCATTTTTTCTTACACTTTCTGCTTTCATACCCCAGAAAGTAGATATAAATCTTGGCCTCTAGTCCTGTACAGCATAGATGGAAAAAATAAGAGTAAACCCAGTTGCCATTTTGGTGTGACCAAGGCACTATAATAGAAATTGTTTTGATTTGTCAGAATTACAAAAAAAGTGTTTCAAGCAGGACAAATATCGACATAACTTTTTCAGTTCCTCCTCAGACAACACTTATTTCTCTCATGGGTAGCTGAAGATGGTGAACAGCAGAAATAGCTTACTAGATGGAAGCTTCTAGCAAGGGCAGCACTGCATTTTCTCTTTCAAAGCTTGATTGATTTAAAAGATGTTTACATACTCATTGGCCCATTCACAGTATTTGCTGTTCACATATGCATCCTGATCTTCCCATATTTAATTTGGGCAGTGCAATCTCTTCTACAGTCTCCACAGTCATGAGTGTGATGAGTGTGCTATGCAGCAGTAGTGGGCATGTATGCTGTCATGTGCCCTGACAGCCAGCCTTTGGGAGTGGGCCTTCTGCAGCAGTCTCCTTTTGTAGAATACCAGCCAGCACATTTCCTTTTATTATTGTTAGAAAGACAAGGTCAAATACTGTTGGAGCAGGAAGTTCTGTGGTTTGTGGTGGTCTTTAGCTTCTTGGAAAGTTTGTTCTGCAGATTCAGAGCTCTAAAAAAACCTCAACTTTCTAACTTCTGCCCAAAAGAGGTTTTCTCTTAGCATGGGTTTTTCTGTACCTCAGAGGATTGTGGCTAAGAGTGCTGAATCTGATCGTGGTCTTCACCCTGTAACTCTCTGTGGACTTTTTAGTGGCCATGGAGGGTTTTAAAGAACCTCAACTGTGCTTGAAATGCTATGAATGACCAGGACAAAGTGCAGGGGACAGGTCAGATTCATTCACAGCAACCCATGTTCTGCTACAATCTTCAGTAATATCTGGAGTCTGGTATCATGATATGCAGGGTGAAGAAGATCACCTCCCAAGCCCTACTCATGGAGTGTCAGGTGGAGTATTCTCACCAGGGAGAGAGTCTGGCAAACACTCCCTGCAGAAGCTGCCCTGTGCCATTATTGTCAGTCAGGAGTTCAGAGCTACTACCAGATTACAGACTGACTTAGACAGTAGTGGGCTCATGCCATTAGCTGCAGAGTGGCTACAAACTCTTAAAAAAAATACTCTTTGCATGTGCTATTTTGCTTTTTCTTCATCAAGGCATGAATACAATGTTTGCTGGTTTTGAAAAATGTGTATTAATTATGTGAAACACAGAGCCCAGCCCAAACATCAAAAGGACATGTAAGTGTACACCTTCCTGCTGGAGGTTTGCTTGATGAACCCAGTGATCTGTGCTATACTGTGCATGACTATATTCCTTGTCCTTAACTTCTGCTAGTTTGCCAATATGAAACAGATCCAAAATCATTATGATACCTAGAATTCTTCCACACATTGCTAACTGCAAAATTCATGCTTCAGTTAAAAAAACTTGATTTGTACTAGAGATGTTTCAATTATTTTTATATTTAGCTCTGGTGATCATAGAATGAGGAAGATGTTGAACCTTCAAGGAGAGAAAATGGAAAGAAGGATGGATTAGGGGTGGCAAGAGGTGAAGGGAAAGGACTTTTATGTCTTCATCTTCAAGCAGAAAGTAATTAATTGACTTTACTGCAAGAATTCATAACAGATTTTAGATGAACTTCCACAGTTTTGGCAACAGCAGTATTTACCAAGTAGAGAGGCAGTCTCCATTTCTATCAGACTTAAGTCTTCTGGCTGTGGTGAATATATTTCTCGTTCACTTTTTGTGAAAATTTGGGACACATAACTTTTTTGCTCTGTGTCTCCTAGGAGTCTGAAAAATACCTGAATTAAACAGTTAACAAAGGCAACTAGCACAGTGACTCTGAGTTGTGGAAAACTCTCAGGTCTCCCTTCTACCTCATGTTTGAGCCCATTGTTCTGAAATGATGCTCAAGCTCAGAAGGGGAAAGCAGACTGAAATGAAGAGAATAACTCTATTTACAAAACACAGATTGTTGAAAATCCTGCTCTGCATTGTTGACACTTTTTTAAGCACAAGCAGGGGGCAATGATTTACACTGATTTGTCTCCCTTTAAATGGAATTATTGGTGGGATTGTGGCAGCATTAGCTAGTGAATTCTTCTAAGCAACATCAATCGGTGGCAGTGACAACATTCCAGAAGGTCTATTTAAAATATACAGTGTATTGTGTAATTCTTTTTATTTGTCTGTTGCATAATCTATTTGCTGATACTTGTTTCTTTCCCTCCCTCTCTCTCCTCTAGGCTATCACACAAAGCTGCCCAACCTTACACTCATCCATCAACCCTTATTTATTAAGAGAATAAATGCAGAACATTTACAAGTGGATGGGATGGAGTGCTGGCTGCTTTTCAAGAGCACAGAGTCAGTGCTACAAAGACTTTGCAAGATGGCAAATTTTCTCATGCTGGCTGTTTCTTGCTCTGCTAGGACCTGCTAAAAGGAATGGTTTTTTGAATTTGGGGTAACCAACCTAGGTTGATGCCAAGATTGTTGATCATATCATATCTAGTACCAGATAATAATTTTGACTATTTTTTTTTTGTAGCCTTCTCACAAAGGCTTTGTGATACGATATATTGGAGGGAAGGAAGGGAACAGGATAAGTACAGCATGTGAGGGCTTGTGTTATATGACTTTCTCAAGGATAGGCTTAAGAAAATCAATGCATGAAGTAGAAGTTAAGAGACTGTAAGTGTCTTGTACCAGAAGCATAACAAAATTCAGGTAAAATGGATCTTACTAAAGGACTTTTTCTCACTGATTAAAAGACGGGTTGTGATGGAGTGGAATTGCCATGTAATAACCTAAGAATCTGAGGAGCAGCTTAGGGTGTGCACAAAGACATCTAAACTGGTGCAGTACAATTTACTCTCGCAGCTTGAATAGCTGAGAAACAGAGTGCAATGGCTACATGTAAGCCAGCATTGAATCTGATGCTATATAGCCCTCAGTGCTGTGCCTGCTGAACATGACTGTTCTGCCTCTCAGTCCCACTTGGCATATCTACAGAGCACTTTGCTGTGCTATGTCAACTTGCCAAATCAGCTCAGTGCTATCTTGGGGATCTCTGCATCATGTTCTTTGCAATGTAAATGTATCCTTGGAAATTAAGCTGAACTGTTTGACTTCTAGAGGGGTAGGAAAATGCTTCTTAGCTAGCCAGAATTGCTCTAATTAAATGGGACTGTGGGAAGAACAAAACATGTCAATATGTACAGTGACTTTCCAGACAACAATATCCCAGCAGGCACTGAAAAGCTGATCCCTTTGAGCATCCTATATTCTGTTTACTGTAAAGCTTCAGGCTCTACTTTGTTGGTTTGTATGTCTGCAAATTTAGAGATGAGCGAACAGTTAAGAATCCTGAGAGGGAGCAGTCAGCTGTCAAGATCTGCTACTGGGCACAAGATGATGTGGGGAGAGGCTCTGGAGCTCAGAGAAGCAGCCATCATGGTCAGACTTAGTGGGAGGCACACAGACAAACTCATATAGATACCTCTTTTTGTAGTGGGTCCATTTTCTCTGCATTGCCTTTGTTCTAAGTAGATTGGGCTCTGCTTTAGCAAGGCTAGTTGCTGATGGACTCCTCTCTGCTCCTGGAGGCAAAAGAACTGAAGATGAGTCAGGACCATGAGATCATCCTGGTTGACCATAAGAAACTGGAGTCTGGGAGAATCATGGGACTCTGTAGAAAGAGGCATGGAAGCTGGGGGCCTGGTACAGGGATAGGGAGCATCTGATAAGATCACTATTGTATTTACACATTTATAATGACAAAATTTGTGAACATGTGTCTTTGAATACTTCTTTCCTGTATCAGTTCAGAAATTGGCTACTAACTTTTGTTTGTAGTCTCTGGTAAATTTGGCATGTCAGAGGGCATTTAATATCATGAAAAGTAACAAAATTACACTACTAAAATATGACTCATTCTCAGCAGCTCCCACAACGTTGGTGCATTGTCCACTCAATAACACCACAGCTTGGTGACTCCACCCTTAATTGGATGGCTTTTACCACACTGCTTCGTGTTGTGAACCTCCTCAGCAATGGCAGCAGAGAGAATAATGTTAGGGAGCATTTGCCAAAGTGGATGTTCATGAAGAAATATCACAAACTGAGGCACAAATACATGAGACATGGTAAATTTCTGTGACATCCTCTACACAGGAAGAAAGCTGAATCAAAACTGATGGTTCCTCCTTCTTTTGCTTCTCTCTTCTCCTCCCTTGTGTCAGTTCATTTCATATCCTCCCTCTGACTTTTCTTCCTACTGCATGTTGCTGTAATGTACATCACACCTGGCACCACCCAGCCTTAGCACCTCCCTGCCTTGCCTTCTGGCTCTCCTTTTCTCCCCCTTTCACTCTCAGTGACTTGTATTTTCATCTGGAGATCCTATCTCACTAATTTCAAAATTTCTATTACAAAGGCCTGTAATGAAAGGACGAGGGGCAATGGTTTTAAATTGGAGATAAGTAGATTTAGACTTGATATTAGAAAAAGTTGCTCACCATGAGGGTGGTGGAACACTGAAACAGGTTGCCCAGGGAGGTGGTTGAGGCCCCATCCCTAGAAGCATTCAAGGTGAGGCTTGACAGGGCTCTGGGCAACCTGATCTAGACGGGGATGTCCCTGCCCAGTGCAGGGGGGTTGGACTAGCTGACCTCCAGAGGTCCCTTCCAACCCAAATTCTATGATTCTATAATTAGGCATCTGTCTGTTTCCCATCCCTCCTGATGTGGCCTTCAATTCCTGCTCAACACTTTTAACAAAATCCCTGGTTATCAACATGATATTCCTCAAGCACATTTCCCTTCCTCTTGGTTAAGTCTCCTTCAGAGCAGTCCTTATCCTTTGCTTCATTATTTGGTTCTTACCTTACTCCCAGGCCATGAATTTCCTCAAAGCTGCCTTTGCTCTTGATCTGCCACTTCAATGCTTCTCTTTGAGCTTCTGTGTTGCACTGATACGCTAAGTGCTCTCTATAGCCCCAATGACAATCTGAGGAACAAAGTTGCCACATGAAGGAGCATTGAATGTTCATAGACTTTCACCTTGATTTTAGGGACAAATTCCAGTCTCCCACTGGCACTTCTGGTTCAGAGAAGAATCAAGTATCAGTCATCTACTTTCAAATCTTTTCTGTACATATTACTTCAGGTTTATCCCAAAGCAAAACATTCCTACCTTTTTCCTTACAATACTTAGCAAGTACACTGGTTATATTGATTCTTCTGCTCACTTTTAGTTCCCTGGGGCAAATGATCTACCCAAGCAGCCCAAGAGGAATCCCCTGCCAAGTTAACCCTCCTAGGTTAGCATCAACCCAAGGACCAACATCTTAGACCTCACTTCTTTTCATTCTTCCCTTCTGGATTGCTTTGCCAACCAGCTTCATGCTGGTTCATCATCTCCTATGCTACAACCAGTGGCAAGCTCCCTGTTGAAGTTTGTAAAACTGCTCTCTTACAAATTACTCCTTTTGCTTCTCCCTTTGTTACTGTTTCGTCAAAAGCAGTCCCACATATATTCAATGCTTAGAAAGGCAGAGAGGCTTATTCTTTTCAGAAAAATCCATGCCAGGTCAGAAGAAAGCACCACACTTTGTTTCATCCTTTGAAATTCTTCATTTAGCAAAAAGATCTTATACTGACGCTATTTTCTGTTTATTTTTATTTCCACTCTCCTCGTAGTTTCTCTCATCTTCCTCTTCTCTATGAGTTCCGAAGACCTCATTGTAACCTATATGGGCCAAATCATGCTGATAGCCAAGAGGTGTGGTGGAGGCTTATCTGGGTCACACAACTTTCACTTGGGTATCTGGGCCATCTAGTCCTGCGTTATTTCAGATAATGAGTCCAAGATAAATCTCCAAGTCATTAAGAAGATGATATCAGTTGCTAGTGTTGCTCTTTCTACAAACAGAGTTGCTAGAAGCATTGATCTCCAAGCTGATACAAGAGGGTTGTCTTTGTCCTTCATGTCCTCATAGACTAAAGCAGTCACTTTCCATGCCAAACCAGGAATAGTTGCAAGAATTTCCTACAGAAGGACCATTCACAAAAAATAAATGCATCAGGCATCTACAAGAAACAGAGTAGAACATTCTTGACAGAAAAACTCTCAGCTGACGTCTTGGAATTAAAAATCCTATTGTCTGATGCTGAAAAACTTCAATGATCTTCTGCTGAAAGTTGTTTAGCAAAAAACCCAAAGTTCTACTTCTCTTTCTCTCTTTTTCCTGAGGTGAATTTAACTGAGAACATGATGAGAGAACGGCCCAGTGCTTTTTTTGAGAGTGCAAAACTCATCTTGTTGTCTACTGTTGGCGGGAGCAATCCATCCTCAGACAGCTAGTTTCTACAGGTCATTGTCAGAGCTGTAAGCTCACAATAACTTACTGTTGCTATCAAACTAAGTGCATGAGAATCATGGAACACATAAAAATATAAATCTTGATTTGCCATCATCAGTCCCCTGAAGTGCCTGGCCCTGGCTGAACAGCTACTTTAAAACCATAGACCAGCTGCTCAGCTAGTGTAAACCAGCATAGGATGTGGTGAAGTGGAAAAATATTTGTACTGCTTAAAGGTTGTTTTAAGAGTAACTAAATGTTTAACACGCCCACAGGGAAGTGTATAAAACAAGACTCTAATTTGGAGAAAAGATTTAAATTATATATGTAAAAGATATCTAGTGGCTAAGCACCAGGCAGGCCATGTTGCAAATCTCCCTCACTGGAGATTTGTAAGTACTTATTAGACTAACATCTGTCACACATGGATGGATTCTGCTCTGGTAGAGGGACTGAACTGGACGTGCTCTGGAGATCTGTGCTCACACAACACAAAGAAATGGACATCAGCATTGAAACTGTTATGGGATTAGCGAAACACCTTTAGCTCCTTCCTTCCTGCTCAAAACAGGCCAGAGGATTTGCAAATCAGCTGGGTTCATCCCATGTGTTAACTTCCATGTTATTCAGCCAAGGTTTCTCATCCTGCACTTAAATTCTGAACACAGCTAGGAAAGTAGACAGGCAGTCCACTTAAATCACTCCAGCAAATTCACTAGCAAATGTTGTATCATTCCAGTAAAATCTTAATACTCCTTTTCCTGCTAAAATGAGCTATAAAAGCTATTTAACTTTGTAGTTAATGATACTATGTAAGTATCTAGCTATTACTGTATAACTTTATAAAATATAGTTATAAAACTGTATACTATAGATACCTATTAAGTAGCTATAGCAGCTATGAGTGGTTTTTTTCAGAAGGCATTTTACAAATTTAAAGCAATAGAAAATGGATCAGAATTAAAGGGAGAATATTAGTGTATTATGACATAAATTAGTTTCAAGAGTAAATGGTAGTCACAGCAGAGACTTAATGGTATCACATAACTGGAATTCACAGTGTACACTCTTCTAGTGGATTTTGCTATGTTACAGTAAAACACATATTTTTATAGCTTAGCCTGTCATCTAATAACTGTTCTAAGAAGTTATGAGTATTTTAGTAGTGCATGAGGCAGATTTTAGCAGCTCTTTTATCAGCATGTCTTCTGCAGGGACTCCCTGCTGACATGTCCAGTCTCCTACTTTGTGCGCAGTTTAATGATCAAAATGAAAAGAGGACCAGGACAATTGTACTTTGAGAAGAGCATTGTAGTTTCTCCAGATCGCTGTGTTTTTCAAGCTGCTTGACTAATATTGTTTTGAGGCAGGAGAATGCTTTATCATGCAGTGCAGCTATGCCTGCGTGATAGGTTGTATGGGCACTTGCAGTCTCAAGAGCACTTTTCAGTGTCCATGATCTGACACTGGAGGGATGGGAACACCACACTCTTCGTGGACAACAAAAAGAGCAGGCCAGATCCCTTTTGAAGCCCAGAGTGAAGCCTTCCACTAATCCACTAGTGATCAAGGCCAGGTACAAATACCAACACACATTACCCCAGTGTATCTGCATCTGGCGTGACAGCTGCAAGAAGCACCCAGAAAACATAATGTAGATACTCAGGTTTGTAGGAAGGCACCCGAGCCCATCTTTTTTGAGGTTTTTAAAAGAATCCCATTGGTAATTGACCATGATATTTTTCTACTACATGGTTACATCATCAACTATGCAACATAAACTATCAGGCCAGTTAACATTCCATTACTTGCTAGTGTTTTGGGGGAGTATTCTGCTGGATGGTAGAGACATCTGGGGGCCAGCCACACTTACTGGTTTAGGAGGAATGCCACCTAGGCACAGCTCCACATCTTGCAGAACGAGCTCCGATCTAGCAGCAGGTTCACTGCAGTTGTATTGCAGAGTCTGAGGATGATCTGAAGGAGCATAGCTAAACTGAGCTCCTCAGCTTTAAAGAGGGCAATAGCGTTCCTCCCTCCTTCCTCCTCCCTCATTCTCCCGGTTTCTCCAAACCCTTCCACTCTGGCAATAATAAAGCCTTTACCTTAAGGAGCCATGTTGGACTCCATCTTATTACCTGCAGGGACCACCTCAGGTCCCTCTGTTTCTTTCCCAGTACCAGGACTGCAGAGCAGGCACATTCATATCTGGAATTGCTGGTGTCAAGCTCAAGATGGTAAACCCACCCAGACAGATGACCACTGAAGAGAAGAGGATGCTTCAACAAAACTTGACTTGCTCTGTTGTGAGATAAGTATGCTTGCTATCTCTGGCCACAGGCCAGTCTTGTTAGTGCTGTATTGTCTCTGGATAGTATTATCTGGATGTCATTGCGTCACCCTCTTCAGCACCTGTATTGTGATACAGTTGCTGCCATTTTCTGGGGTGTTCCTGTCCTTCTGTTTCACCCTGCAATTTCTTTGACTTGTACCACTTCTCCGTGATGTATACTGTGCCATTTCAAATGAGAAAATATGAATTTTCTTTCTATCCTCGTAACTTCTACTTAGAGTCTCGCAGTGTAGAGTACAGTAGATTGTCACCTCCTAGCCTTCAATAGCAAAAGAGAATTATTCATGGTACATTTGGTACCATGAAGAGTTCATCACTGAGAAAGAACATGAGAAGCACATGGAGATTCAGTACATTTTTAAACATGGGGCAGCGAAAGGAGGAAACTGTGAAGTAGGAGTGTGGGTGTGAGGAAAAACTATAGCTGATTTTCATTTAAATGAAATGTTTCTGAAATTTGATTTTTTTTAAGTCAAAATATTTCCAAAGCCAAGTTTTGTCAAGAAGAGTGGCAGACTAATGAAGAAGTAAGAACACATCATACTCTGTGATGAGGTGATTAGGTAATTCCCTAGACTAACATCCTGACTCATTCCCTGCTTTATTGTAATCCAATCATTGGAGGATGGAAGGATTTGTAAGTGAGCAGCACAAAAGAAACTTGCAAGGGGAATATTGAAAGACCAAATGCTCTACTCTCAACCTATGTCTGCCTTCCAAATTGGAAAAGCAAAAGGCTTGGTCTGCAAATAATCATTAGTACACTTTTGACAGAAGAGTTATTTGAAAGGCATTATTTTTGTCTGTGAAGAATGAAAAGAAAATCAGATTTCGATATGTAAACATGGTCACAACTTCGGTGGCACTTCTGGTCCATGAGAGTCTTGTCATGGGAATGCAGTAATCCTCTATTGGAACAAGTCTGAATACAGTAAAAAAAGAAGTGATAGAACATAGAATCATAGAATGGCCAGGTTGGAAGGGACCTTAGAGATCATTTAGTTCAAACCCCCCCTGCCATAGGCAGGGATGCCACACACTAGACCAGGTTGCCCAGGGCCACATCCAGCCTGGCCTTGAACACTGCCAGGGATGGGGCATCCACAACCTCTCTGGACAACCTGTTCCAGTGCCTAACCACCCACCGGGGAGAGAACTTCCTTTTAATCTCTAATCTAAATTTCCCCTCCTTCAGCTTATAACCATTCCCCCTTGTCCTATCACAATTTGACCACCTAATAAGTTTCTCCCCTTCTATCCTATAATCCCCCTTTAGGGACTGAAAGACTGCTATAAGATCCCCTCGAAGCCTTCTCTTCTTCAGGCTGAATAACCCCAACTCCCTCAGCCTGTCCTCATAGGGGAGGTTCTCTAATCCTTTAATCATCTTTGTGGCCCTCCTCTGGACTTGTTCTAACAGGTCCACATCTTTTTTATGCCGAGGACCCCAGAACTGGATGCAGTACTCCAGGTGGGGCCTCATGAGGGCAGAGGAGAGAGGCAGAATTACCTCCCTAGACCTGCTGCTCATGCTTCTCCTAACACAGCCCAGGATGTGGTTGGCTTTCTGGGCTGTGAGTATACATTGCTGGGTCATATCCAGCTTTTCATCAATCATGACCCCCAAGTCCTTCTCTGCATGGCTGCTTTCAATGAGTTCCTCACCCAGTCTGTACTTGCATCTAGGATTACTCCTACCCACATGCAGGACCTTATACTTTGACTTATTAAACTTCATTTTATTCTCATGTGCCCACTTTTCGAGTTTATCCAGGTCCCTCTGGATGGCATCCTGCCCTTCTGGCATATCAACCACACCACTCAGCTTCGTGTCATCTGCAAACTTGCTGAACATTGTGTGTACAGCAGAAGGTCAAGGCTAAGTTGTTATAGAAAATCTAGGATCAGAAGCTAGTGGAGTTAGAGGAGGTTAAGTTTTTCTTAGTGTATATCTGTAGTTATTTCTGTTGGTTTGAGTGATCTATCAGTTCCTTGGGGTCCCTCTGAAGCAGTCCGTAGATCTCATGAGCTAATTTAGCAATTGGGGTTCCAGGATTGCCTCTGGTCACACAACCAGAATGTGTCTAGGAAGTACCAGTTCTGCCACCCACATGCAGATCAGCTCTGCTGAGGAACTATGTGGAGAGAAAATGCCTACTGAAAAAAGTACATGGACAAGCCTGGGCAGAAGGGCACCATGGCAGGATAGAAAGGACAGTGGGAGAAAGAAGAAACAGGGTACAGAGAGTTTAAGATGCTGGCATGATGCCTCAAATACGTTTCAGGCAGAGAACTGGATGTGAGCATGAAAGCCTAAAGACCTGTAGGTGTACAAACTGGCTGTGTCACACGGCTTCAGGTTCAGAAGGGCACATCAGACAGGCACCTATCTGAAGCAGTAATCCAAGAAGACTCTGTGCAGCTGCTCCCAAATCTCAGGGCTGCCTGTACTCACAAAGGAGGTCCTGGAGTGCCCTGGGTGCCTTCAGCTCTTCACTGCTCAGCCAGAAGCACAGCAGCCTGCATGTCTCCATGTCATTGAGAAGGGTGGGATGCAGGAAGCTGGCAGCTCCTGGCCCTGCTTCCTTGGGGCCCATCCCACTGCCAGTTCCCAGATCACACCTAACACCCACAGATGGCATTCAGCTGCCTGCAGAGCTCAGAAGGAGCCAAACTCTTTGAAAGCATGCCTCAGTTATGCTGGAGAAGGTAATGGGGATGGCACTATCATGTAGGGTTTTTTTTAGTTAATGGCATGGTGGTTAGGGTGCCTGCCCAAGGAAACCTCAATATTAGGTCTTCCTCAGTCTGGAGAAGCTCAAGTCTATGTTTCCCAGGAGAGCAGCCTAATAAGCAGATCAGCTGTGGGAGGGAAAGAAGCTTGGATCCTGTTATGGGAGCTAGGTCTTGGCAGAATAGATTACACATTACTCAAGTGCCAAGAAGGGAGTAACTAGGGGCAGTGTGACTGAAGCCCAGGGGCTACAGTAGGGCTGGAAAAGGAATAAAGCTTGGCGTATCCCCAGCTTCATGGCTGTTTCTTCATCTAAGCCCATGCAAAAGACAGTCCAGCACCAGATGGGAAGATTGCCTTTCTTAGAAGGAGACAGTAACCTTTACCACAGGGCTGGGCTCCTTCATGTGCCTCAGCCTTTCTTATTTCTCAGTGGCTGCAACTTACGTGTTTGAACCTGCTCAGGTTAAGAATGGCACTAAGGTTAGCTATTTCTTGGGCAAGGGCTTTAGCCAACAGGATAGTTTACAGGACTTGGGTACTGACATCACCACTGTCTGGAGTTTAAAAGAAACTGAAATCCTTGCTTTTTCCTTTTGAGGAAAAGGTTATAGGAATTTTCTTCATGAAAGACTTGTTGGAGATGGTTTACAAATACATGAATATTCCTTACTGCATTTCTTTGTGATCATCCCAGACACTGGAGGGGTATTCATAGAATCATCATAGAATCATAGAGTGGCCCAGGTTGGAAGGGACCTTAGAGATCATCTAGTTCCCACCCCCCTGCCATAGCAGGGATGCCACACACTAGACCAGGTTGCCCAGGGCCACATTGAGCCTGGCCTTGAACACTGCCAGAGAACATAGGATAAAGTAGGAAGACAGGATAATATAGGTCAGAAGAGACTGCTGTGTGTTACCCGTCCAAACTCTTGCTCTAAGCATTGTCAAGCACAGAAGGTTGCTCAGGGCCACGTTAATCTGAGCTTTGAATATCTGCAAGAACTGAGACTCCACAACCTCTCTGGGTAACGTCTTCTAGCATTTGATTAGCCTCACTGAGAACATTTTTGTCCTTATATCTATTTCCTTTGCTGCAACTTGTGATAATTGCCATTGTCCTTTCACTGTGTGCTTCTGAGCAAACCTTGGTACTGCTCTACCTTAGGTACGTGATAGCATGAATTAGGTGCACCGTTGCCAGGATTTTGCACTGGTGCAGCTCCTTGCTCAGCGTTGCCGTTCAGAAGTGCCTCCCCCCCCAAAGTTTTACAGCTAGCATAGCATTCACCTGTTGGTCTGAGGAGACAATCCTGTAAGTCTGTCAGAGGTCAAATTAAAAAACACGGACTCTGCATCCCAGGGTGTACCAACAAAGACAAGTTTATTACCAAGACTGAAAAAATATATAGACTAGAAAGCGGGACATTAGCCCGACCTGGAGAGCCCATGTCAATCAAGTGCTTCTGCCTGTGTTATGGCTACATGACAAACAAGGAGAAACCAGCTTCACCCACCATACAAGGAAGATAGAACTGTTATAGGCGATAATAGCTGGGTGATACAGAAACAAAAGATTGGCTCACAGAGTTGATGCTGGATAATCTGAGTCCCTTTGTATCTTCTGATGTTCGCACAGCCCCCACATGTCCACGTAGGTCTGAAGCTTTCTTTCTGCTGGTGGTCCAATGTTTTTCGTATTGCTACATAAGTCTGTGTTGGATTCAATACTGCAGTGGGATAATTATATCATATCCCACTGAATGTTCATCTATGGTCTCTGTTCCCTTGCAGTTTCCTCATCTCCTCTTTAAATCTGCAATATTGCCTGAGTAAAGAATCACACAGAGAGTGGTCAGCTACTATTTTTACTGAAAATTATTCTTATTTTTTTCTTGCTCTCTACAACTACCTGAAAGGAGATTGTAGTCAGGTGAGGGTCAGTCTCTTCACCCAGGTGATTAGTGACAGAACAAGAGGAAATGGCCTCCAATTGTGCCAAGGGAGGTTCAGGCTGGATAGTAAGAAAAATTTTCTTCACTGAAAGAGTGGTTAAGCATTGGAACAGGTTGCCCAGGGAAGTGGTGAAGTCACCATCCCTGGAGGTGTTCAGAAAACATGTAGACATGGCACTTTGTGATATGGTTTACTGGCATGGCACTGTTGGGTTGATGGTTGGACTTAACAATCTTGGAGAACTTTTCCAACCTTAATGATTTTGTGATTCTAACTAACAATATACACAAACAGTCGACAGCAATCTTTTCTTCAGACCCTCTGTCTGGGATCATTCAGCACTGAAAGATGCAGTCTGTAACACTGCATTTGACTTCTTTAGCCAGAACTTTATAACTCCACAAAGAAATCCAACCCCATTTAAACAGCACACAATTACAGATGGTCTTACCTTATGTACCACGCTGAATTAGCCTTTGCAGTGCTTTGAAGCTGTTGCTTAGACCTGTTTGGTTTTATAGGGACATCAGTCCTGCTGTTAGAGATGGTGATGCCCCAGTACAACATCTCACAACAGAACCTACTATCCTCTTCTACTATCATCCTTTCTGTCCCTGGCTGCGTAAATTCATGTTGATGAAGCAGAAGCCTGTTGCCAAATGTTCTTAGGACCCCACAAGACTGGCTAAACTCAATTGCTTGTTGACCTGGAGAAGCTCCTAGGAAAACTAAGTCAGGAAAATAAGAATAAAAATTGGATAGGCAAAAGCCTTTTTGGCCATAAGAACAAAGCTATGTCTGCTTTTTTTCAGAGAAACCATTTTTAATGTGATGTTTGCATGGGTTCTTTGGCTATTCTTTTCTAAGTTAAACTGTCACTTGTGCATCTTCCTTTACCGACACACAGTTGTTTTCTCAGGAAATATGCTGGATGCTGAATACAATTAAAATATCAATTTGAGAAAACAAAGTCTCTTTAAAAAGGAACTAGATGTACAAAGATACATGTTGTAAGACAACATTCTTTCTAAGGGTAGAATCTAGGCTGCTGATGACGCATCAGGTGAGGAAAATAGTCATCCACATCTCCAAAGAATGTTCCCTTCTGCATTTGCTTAATTCTTTCTGGCCTACATATAAATACAGGATTTAATTATTTAAATCTAGAAGACCAGTAGAGCAATCTTCTTTCTTTCACTTCCTTTTTTAAGTCACAAAGCCAGGGGTCTGTGGCTTTGTTTTATACCTTGCTACAGGGCAAGAAGAACGTGGGCAAGATCTATAAGACAGAGGATTGATTTCAAGTCATTTGTGTTGAAAGTTGTGGTGAAATATCCCCAAATGTGCAATGACTCCTGCCTTTTTGAAAATATTACACCTTGAGCCAAAGGGCTGGGGTACCTGTTAAAGAAGTAATGTGTGCTCTTTTACTCAAACTTTATTACAAACAGTGACAAATTCTGAATATGTTGTCAAGGGTTATTTTTTATCTCCCTAGGGCCTCCTCCTAAGCATTTTTTCCTAGATCTGAATGATGATGTAACTACTACTCTTAGTGGTTCTGTATTACCATATCTTCCCCCCTCCCACACTCCTTAAATATTTAGATTGCTGTCAAGCTCTATTTTGTTTTCACTGAGTGCTTTGCTCCTCAAATTTCCCTAATGTGACATGTGATAATGTACCTACCCAGTGACTTTGATTTCAGCTAGCACCTTTGCCCTGCTCTTCTCTCAGAGGCTCTTTACCTCTACTGCAGAGGTACCATGGCTGCTCAGGAGCAGTTGCTGAGCTGCCATAAATTAGAGGCAGATGTATTAAGTGAAGTTAAAATGTATCCTTGTTTCCTCCAAACTTGAGTGGTGAAGGAGCTTCATGTGCTGCTGAGCTATCCCTGGAGCAAGAGGAAGAACTGCCAAGAGAAATTCAGGACATAAAACTGGGTGTGGAAACCACCAATGTTGTCCCAAGCTAAGCCATCATCACCAATGAATCACATGTGTTTAATGATGCTCATTATGCTGGGTGTTCAGAGGCAATAGATATCAAATATTTAAAGACATTATGCAGTAGTTTAGGAAAGTTACATTACTGCTCATGTGGAAACTTGCACCACAGTTCCAGTTAGAAATGGATTGAAGATGTTTTTTGAGTTGTCTTGTAAGGCACCGTTTAGGGCAATTATCTTTTATCTGTATTTATGAAAAGTTTTACATGCTCAAAATATTAGTTTTTTTTTTAATTTATTGTTTTTTTCAACAAGTACAAGAAGGCAATTGCAGAAGGTTAAGCTTTTTCTTCCCTATCACAACAAGCAACTGTGTACATTTTTCCTTCATTCTTCTGTAACTTTTATAAACAATCTCAGATTTATAAAAATATAAGTGGCAAAAGGAAAATTAAATTAACAGACGTTACTCTGTCATTACTCAGGACTCCTTCTGCTCCTTAGAAATGCTTTTAAATTTGTGAAAGCTTTGAGAGGTTGCAGAATAACGAAGTAGGGTGAGAAGAAAAGTGGGGGGGAAAACCCCCCAAAAAACAACTAACCAAAACCCCCCCACCAAAACAAAACAAAAAACAAAGAAGAAGTTTCTTTTAATACTGATTTTCCTTCTGTCACAGTCTGATGGACACTGAGGAAAGTTGTCTCAGTAGTTGTCTCAGTTGTAGTTGTCTCAGTCTTTACTGGTAGCTGTCTCAGTCTTTACTGGTAGTCTTTACCAGTCTTTACTGGTAGTCAATCTTCCTGCAATGACCAGGATTTGGTAGCCCTGGATAAGTGTGGGGAGAGTGAGGGGCCTCCGATTGTATGTGAAGAACAGGTTTGGCACTACCTACTGAAATTGGACCAAAATAAGTCCATGGGGCCTGATAACATACATCCTAGGGTCCTGATGGAGTTTGCTGACGTTGTTGCAGGACCGCTCTCCATCATATTTGGCAAGT
>VWZO01014690.1:169533-196983 GCA_013396975.1 Bucco capensis
GTGGGCCCATGCCAACCTCATGAAGTTCAACAAGACCAAGTGCAAGGTCCTGCATCTGGGTTGGGGCAATCCCAAGCACCAACATAGGCTGGGTAGTGACTGGCTTGGGAGCAGCCCTGAGGGAAAGGACTTGGGGTCCTGGTGGATGAGAAGTTCAACATGAGCCAAGCCATCAGTGTACACTTACAGCCCAGAAAGCCAACCGTATCCAGGGCTGGATCAAGAGAAGCAAGGCCAGCAGGTTAAGTGAGGCGATTCTCCCCCTCTACTCCTCTCTCGTGAGACCCCACCTGCAGTACTGTGTCCAGTTCTGGAGGCCCATTATAAGAAAGATATGGGCATGCTCGAGTGTGTCCAGAGAAGGGACATGAGGATGATCAGAGGGCTGGAGCACCTCTCCTATGAAGACAGGCTGAGAGAGTTGGGGTTATTCAGTCTGGAGAGGAGAAGGCTCCAAGGAGACCTTATTGTAGCCTTGCAGTATCTGAAGGGGGCCTACAAGAAAGCTGGCGAGGGACTTTTTAGGATGTTGGGTAGTGATAGGACTAGGGGGAATGGATACAAACTAGAGGAGGGTAGATTTAGATTAGACGTTAAGAAGAAGTTCTTCACCATGAGGTTGGTGAGACATTGGAATAAGTTGCCCAGAGAGGTGGTAGAAGCCCCATCCCTGGAAGTTTTTAAGGCCAGGCTGGATGAGGCTCTGAGCAACCTGATCTAGTGGGAGGTGCCCCTGTCTGTGGCAGGGGAGTTGGAACTAGATGATCTTTAAGGACCCGTCCAACACTGACAATTCTGTGATTCTGTGATCTAGCCCCTGAGTCTGATTCCCATCTGCTGGTGAGTCCTTCTGCTACAGTATCAGTGGTAATGGTGATGTAGTTGCTATTAAGGGGAGTTTGGGTGTGGTATTGGTTTTGTGCATGTTTGTATATATTTTTTATTTTATTGTTATTATNCCTGGTGGATGAGAAGTTCAACATGAGCCAAGCCATCAGTGTACACTTACAGCCCAGAAAGCCAACCGTATCCAGGGCTGGATCAAGAGAAGCAAGGCCAGCAGGTTAAGTGAGGCGATTCTCCCCCTCTACTCCTCTCTCGTGAGACCCCACCTGCAGTACTGTGTCCAGTTCTGGAGGCCCATTATAAGAAAGATATGGGCATGCTCGAGTGTGTCCAGAGAAGGGACATGAGGATGATCAGAGGGCTGGAGCACCTCTCCTATGAAGACAGGCTGAGAGAGTTGGGGTTATTCAGTCTGGAGAGGAGAAGGCTCCAAGGAGACCTTATTGTAGCCTTGCAGTATCTGAAGGGGGCCTACAAGAAAGCTGGCGAGGGACTTTTTAGGATGTTGGGTAGTGATAGGACTAGGGGGAATGGATACAAACTAGAGGAGGGTAGATTTAGATTAGACGTTAAGAAGAAGTTCTTCACCATGAGGTTGGTGAGACATTGGAATAAGTTGCCCAGAGAGGTGGTAGAAGCCCCATCCCTGGAAGTTTTTAAGGCCAGGCTGGATGAGGCTCTGAGCAACCTGATCTAGTGGGAGGTGCCCCTGTCTGTGGCAGGGGAGTTGGAACTAGATGATCTTTAAGGACCCGTCCAACACTGACAATTCTGTGATTCTGTGATCTAGCCCCTGAGTCTGATTCCCATCTGCTGGTGAGTCCTTCTGCTACAGTATCAGTGGTAATGGTGATGTAGTTGCTATTAAGGGGAGTTTGGGTGTGGTATTGGTTTTGTGCATGTTTGTATATATTTTTTATTTTATTGTTATTATTTTCATTAAAGTAGTTTAGGTTTTCATTTCTATTCCGCAACTCTCTCTCTCTCTGTTAATTTCCTTTTCCCTTTCTGAAGTGGGGGAAAAGGAGGGTAATAGAGAGCATCCGTCACTGGATTAGCGGTTAGCCCAGCTCTAACCATTAATATTTTATTTGATTCCTACTGCTACATACTGGTATACTTATATACACATATGCATATTTACATAGATATATTTCTACATTGCTACATGTATGTAATGTCAGAAATTACTACCCATTTCAGGCAAGTGAAATGAAAACAGAGGCCAATCTCTTTATGATATTTTTTCCACTTTTCAGCTTCTTGCTTTGTGGTTTTAGGATGCAAATTTAGGACAAATCCATTACTTCAGAGATTTGAGGAGGTGGTTTGAATTTGGTTTTTTTTTTCCCCAGAATTTTGAAACAAAGCTCTATGTCTGCTTATTGAGATTTTTAGGGGGAAACTCTGAACTCTAAATAACACCTGAGATGGCCATATGATGCAACAACAAGGTATAATGTGAAGTAACTGCAGTATATGAAATTGTATTTCTAACATCTAATGCACTTACATTTCCAAAAATGCCATATTAACCCAGTGTATATTTGCAATCAGTGTAATTCCTTCCCATTACCTTCAGAAAACTTTGCATAACTTGAAATATTCACTGAAGTATTTAATTTGCATGCAGCCGAAAACAAGGAAGGAAGGGGAAAAATTCCCCCAAACTTCAACATGTGGAAAAAAAAACCAGAAACAAAACCCAGCTGCAATTACTTATTTTCATCTTCACCTTTCCTCTTCCTTTTCATCTCAACTGGCATAGAAACAGCCTTGGAAGTAATGTACAGTTTTGTTTCTGATTTTTGAAGCCAATCTAATGTCCTCAGCCTTACAAGAAAACATCCTCAGTCTCTTATATATCTATACCTCTTGGGAACTTTGTGGACTTGAATATGAGTGAGTTGAGCCAGAGAGAGTCTGGAATATGAGAGAGTCTGGGATATTAGAGAGTCAGGAGCTTCTTTCACAATATTTCCAGCCTAACCTGAGATTTATGATACCAGAAATTGCAGAGGAAAGCCTACTCCTAAGGAATTTTTAGAGAGAATTTGCAGATGATGGAGTTTAATTCACAGAAGAGTGGAAAAAGCTCTTTTGTTTTTTTGCTTGCTCTCTGCTAGAAGCCATTTAGAAATGCCTGTTATACTTGCCGTTCTTAATTCCTGTACTTCTGCAGTTCAAAAAAATAACTCACTTCTTGTAGTTGGTATTAGAGACTTTTCTGCCCTGTCCTTGTTCTTGTCCCTTCTGGCAGTTAACAGAGCTTTGCACTGGCCTGAGGAGGAGGTACAGCTGCTCCTTACCATGGAGCCCTGGCCTCACATGACCTGGAATGCCACTAGTTTTTGGTGGGATTAGTACCAACACTCCCACAACTGATTTAATAACAGCTGAGTGGCTTTTTCTTTAACAGTTCTGGTATTTCAGAAATCTTCTTACTCAGCCTTTATCTCACCAAAATTGCCAAAGTGTGGCCTCCCTACTGCCTGAAGTCAAGCCCTAAGGAATTTAATACCCTGCACCTGTGTGAGCCACCTCTCACCTTCTTGTGATGGGGTAATGTTCATATCTGGTACTGTTTATTCATCTGTGTTATGAAGTTGAATTTTATAAATACTTGGTCTAAATCCCATTTGCCTATTTTGATGAGCTTCTGTGAGAAGAAAGAAGAGCAGTTAATAAAAATGAGAATTAATTGTAATTATGTGTGGAAAGAGAGCTCATGTTTGGTCTTACATGCAATAGGATATACACCTGTTTTTCAAGCAATGATGAACAATGTCTCTGGAGATGAGCACTGGCTTCAGGCAAAATCCATTTTCCTTTTTTGTACCAATATGACTAACATTGTACCTGAGGTAAAGCTTTTAAGGTAGGCAGTGGCAAAATAGTTAAAATAGCCCACTGGAATACTGGTGATGGTGACAGGGCCTGAAATTCAATGAGGAGTCCGCCAAGAAACAGCACTGACTTTCTTGTCAACCCATATATCAATGACTGGGCTTCTGTATTGGATCAGCTGGGATTTCTTCACTCTATCAGGTGCAATATATTGGAAATCATGACAGAACTGGATGCTATGGTTTAGCCTGGGTGGGTTTTTTAACTCTCTAATGGAGAAGGTGTATTTTCTTGCACATGTTTGAATTCCCACAGCAAAGGAAAGCTGAAAATACACATGCTCTTTTGATGCCTCAAAGGCTGCAGTGCTATGAAACGTTACCTCATTGTCAAAAACAGGGAATCTCAGTGCCTCTATGATGATTTCTAGCAGTGAAAGGACTGACAATATGTAAGGAATGGGTTAAGATAGGAGAAGCAATATTACTCTATTAAAATACTATCCTCAATACAGACACCCTCATTGCTCTATACAGTCAGCTTTCTGCATGAATTAGGTTTGAATCTTTCCTAATGAAATGGATCAAATGCGGAATTTTTATTGGGAGAAAAAGTTGTCCTATTTTATGAATGATTATTGGTCTTTATAAAAAAAAAACCCTGAGGGCAGAGTTGGTCTAAAATGGTGAAAGTCAGTGATGACAAATCTGTTTTCCTGTTCAGTGTTTTTAAGAAGTATTTATAAGAACAGATGGTGGGCAGCAGCAGAACATGTTCAGTTTTATCAAGACATTTGGCTAACAAGCACAGACTGAAATACATTTTTTTCCTTCTCAACTTAATAATTTTAATTAGAGGCAAAAGGTGTGGTAGTCTCATTGTCTGGAGGCGTATGTGCAATATTGTCTTGGTTGGGCAGGACTGGGTGGGAGAGAATATCACTGCCTCTAATGAAGGGTGGTGCATATCTGTGCAATCTCTATTTTTTATTGTCTGGTAATCTAAAAAATGCAAATTCCAAATCTGCTATTGCACAACTTACATAGGGATACACTGAGGCTATGCTTTCTGTTAGAAAACAACATGACTACAAAATGTGTGTAAGCAATACTGTGCCACTGGAGAAGAAAGGCATGCTAAAAAACAAATAGCAGGATATTTTTATTATCTTGAGGGGGAATTTTCAAAGCTACACTGTAACTTAGTGATTTTTGGAATTCCTTCATTACATAAATCCTTTAACCAGGTCTTTTCTCCTTTACCAGCTTGCCAAGCCCCAACCTAGAGCTGCTTCTCTTGCTCTTGCATGCTGCAGTGGGAGGTGGGGAGGGTACCAGTATTGTACTGGTCCCAGAAGGAAGTATTGAAATGAGATTTGTACACTGAGCAGCCCTGGCACAATATTCTTACTATGAGTACCCTCTCTTGCATATGTGTTATGAAAATATTCAAAATGCCTTCATCTCGTAAACATTTGTTAAGAGCAATGTGCTTCTAAGATTTTCTGTGAGAAGCTAAGCTATCTTCATGCTTTGTCATCATAGCCCTCATGAAGGTGACTGTCCAATAGATCCACCACAAAGGTCATAGTATTTACATAGAGTACTTTATAAACTTGAAGCCACTGACTTCAAGCTTTTGTTTCACATGATTATAAAACTTTAAACTAACAAAAGAACCGATTTTATAAAATCTTATTGAAGGCTTTCCCTTACTGACTGAAGTCCATTTCTTGAGAACAGTTTTAAGGACTGTTATCAGGCTCGTGGCTGTAAAAAGGTAGCACAGCTTTATCAGTCTTTACTGCCTTTTAGTTGCTACTGTTTGGAATAAAGTTCAGTTCACTGTGTAAAGTTACTGATATTTTGTCTTTTTATGACTAGAAACTTGCTTTTGTATCCTTTGTGAGTTTAAACCTCTGAAATTTACAATGTTGCTGCACTTTGCTGCCCAGTAGGAGCAAAGCCTCAGTGAGGAAGTGCACCCAGGAAGGTCCACACTGCCCAGACTCTGCATCTTAGAGCAGGAGGCTTCCTGCACACCTCTCAAGTGGGAGAACTGAGGTTTTGTGCCCATGCACAGCCATCAACTTCACACAAGTTGCATCAGCCACTTAGCAGGATTAATGTTCTAGTCCTTACAGTCTGTCAGGTAAGTGATATGCAGCCTGTGTGGTGTACTACAATACATATGTGCCTAAAAAACAATGGTGGTTTGTTACATAATATATATACTTTCAAAATTTTAAGCACATAGTTAAGTTTTGGCAAGACAGACTGATAAAAAGCCTGATTACCAGCTATATCAGAGCAATGAGAATGAAATAATCCATTTTTCATCACTTCCTTCTTCTATCACAATCCTTTCCAAATAATCAGATATATGACTGAACCTGGGTGAAAAGGCAGCCATGTTTTCTTGTGATGACAGTGCCAGTCCTTGATGGCTTGCAGTAAACTAGGGGTGGTAAAAAAATCAAGGCTAGCCTCTGAAAAAGGTATGTGCATAGTATGCCTAATAGCAAGCTGTGTGCATGTACCAAACCATCATAATATTGTGTTGCTCACCTGTTCTGGTTACCTGAGTTGTTAAAAGACCAATGATAACAGAAAATAAGCTAAAGACAGATTGGAAAGTATAATATGTCAACCCAAGAATTTCAGGCTTATTTTAGGAGAAAACTGTTTAAACAATGTCTGTGTATTAGGTTGTATGTAGGCACATGTGCTTGTTCCCGCTCAGTTTCTAGACATTATGCACAATGTTATCAAGATCCTTAGTCAATGAATGCTGCTTTGTGATCCTAGATCAGCAAATCCTGGTGGTTTATAGCAGATGAGCATCTCATCCTCTCAGGAATTGTTATGGGTTGGTGGATGCAACTCCAGAATTAAACTAGATCCAGAAGTGGGACTGAAATCTTACCTCATAGATACCATAGGTCGAATCTATTCTGAGAGACACAGTAACACTCTCCTCGGAGAAAAGGAATTTTACTCATGAGGAAATAATACCAGGCTTACTTCTGTCTTCGTCTGGAACTGTACTTAAGCAGTGCAGAGCTGGGGACTCTCTGGTAAACTGTGTCACTCTTCTGAAAAACCTCTAATTGTTAACAAATAAGGTAAGGTCTTTTAGACTACATGTTGATTGTATTTGATTGGAAGGACAGGTCAATGTGCTAAAACAATTTGAATTTCAATAAAATAATAGTATTTCATGTTTTAAAATGTTTAGAGTGCCTACAAGACAATTCTTTAGGTGAGATGTTATTTTACAGATGACATTGTCTATGGTTTGTGGTTCTTTTATTTCTACCTGCTTGTAAGACATTGTAATATATAAAACAGTAATTGGAGATATTAGTGTAGATATCTAAAACCCAGATAAGCAAATCCAGGTTCAAGTACAATGCATTGCACTTGATTGAGGAAGTGCTGATGATATTTTCTGGCCTGTGTTATGCAAGAGGACTGAGTAGAAGTTGCTCTTGGTGTAAAGACCTCTGGATTCCTGACAAGGGCAAATTTTTTTGCACACTGTGTTTTCTACACGTTTGGAAGGCCTAATTCTGTAAGAAGATAACTTCAAATTGCTCCTATAGGCAGGCCAACACATGTATGGAGGTTTGTAGATTTGATCTGAAATGGCACAACTGGTGCTGCTCTACAGCCTTGAGAAGAGCTACTTTGTTTTGCTTGTGGTGAGATGCTGGCTTTGAGCAGCCAGCATGGTTCACTCTATTGGTCGGAGATGAAAATGTAGATTTTGCTGGCTTACAAGGGTAGGAAAGGTGTATCTGATATAGGGTGTGTCTCAATTATGTTTCAGAGATGTTGTGTACTGTTTTTGAAGAGAGATAAATGCTTTACTAGTAACAAACCTCTCTCACCCCATCTAATCACTAGGAGTAAAAGCTGTTGAAAACAAATTTGTTCATTCCTGTGTGGCAAAGTATTAAGATCAAACCCTAACTTTTCCTGAGACTACAGCAGTCTTGTAATCACTTGCTCATGTCGCTTCTCTTATTGATTGTGGCCAAATATTAGTAAATAAATATCTTCTCATCATAAGGACTTAAAGGTAAATGAATCAGACTTTGCGTGACCTTCTGCCCTTAAATTGGGTAATATACCACTCTTCAAATAGATCACTGACTTCATAATACTGTTATAGATATATCAGGTCAGCAATGGATGCCTAACTAATTCACATGCTGCTACACAAAAGACAGACAATTACCTGTAGTTTACTTTATCTAAGCTAAAATTAACAAATATCAGCTGGCTTTGTTTTAGGTGATAGAAAAAAAAGCAAGAATGAGAGTAAAAATAGAAAAGTACCGAGTTTTTCCCATTTGTTTGCACAGATGCAGGGATGACCTAGAATGTTCAGCACAATGGATGTTCGCTTTTTGAGGGGAGGTAAATTCTGGACTTTGGCCTTTGTGGTCTTGCCTGGGGCTGACTGGTGACATGGGTGATCAACCTGTCATTGTGGCTGACTAAAACTGGCTGTGGAGCATGTCCTGCAAGCTGTTAGTTGTACCCTGGCTACTGCTCGATGGGTTTCAAAGGGGGCTTTATTTCTTTAACTGCTGCTAAGGAAATACAAAGGTTCTCTAGTACCTTTTCTCTGACCACCTGTCTTCCTTGGTCCTGGGCACTCAGAGTTGCTCTGTGGGAGTCCAGAGCTTCAGCTATGCAAGATATCCTTCCAGAGACCTTCCAAGCTCAGCCCTGAGAACAACAGCTTGACACTGAGTTATTGCCTTTCCATCTCATTCATTCCTTACAGACAGGCTGAAAGGAGGGCAAAGTCAGCAGGGGATGGTGCCGTATAGGCAGTCTTGGAGGTAAAGAATTCTTGTCTGACTGCATGTTAACAAGTATCAGATAAAGAAATTGTGTGTGACTTGACAATGAATCCTGCATAATGGAGGGAAGGAGAACTTCTGGCACAGGGAATGCTGTGCACTCATGTAACACTATCCCGGAAAGTGCTGAGGAGATAATGATAAGGTATTACTCCTTTAGGGAAAAGAAAAAGGAAAATGATGAACCCTGCAAGAAGCCATCAAGGTAGAAACCTGACAAGAACTAGCTGAACACCGTGGCTGGAGATAGATAGACAATTGTTTAATTTCTTCTTTTATTACAGCTGAAAAATACAGGGAAGTGTAGGGTTGATGCATGGATGCAGCCAATAAGCTATACCTCTGAAAGATGAGGCAAGTATCAGTCGGTCTTCCCTCATCAACTGCCGCAACCACTCCTTCATAGAAGGCCACCAGATTGGTCAGACATGATTTGCCCTTACTGAATCCATGTTGACTTCTAGAATCACCTCTTTGTCTTGCGTGTGCCTTAACATTACTTCCATGATTTCATGATCTTCCCAGGCATAGAGGTGAGGCTCACCGGCCTGGGTCTTCCTTTCTACCCTTTTTAAAAATGGAGGTGATGTTACCCTTCCTCCGGTCACCNATGAGGACAGCCTGAGGGAGTTGGGGTTATTCAGCCTGGAAAAGAGAAGGCTTCGAGGGGATCTTATAGCAGTCTTTCAGTCCCTAAAGGGGGATTATAGGATAGACGGGGAGAAACTTTTTAGCTGGTCAGATTGTGATAGGACAAGGGGTAATGTTTATAAGCTGAAGGAGGGGAAATTTAGATTGGAGATTAAAAGGAAGTTCTTTACCCGGTGGGTGGTTAGGCACTGGAACAGGTTGTCCAGAGAGGTTGTGGATGCCCCATCCCTGGCAGTGTTCAAGGCCAGGCTGGATGTGGCCCTGGGCAACCTGGTCTAGTGACTGGCATCCCTGCCCATGGCAGGGTTGTAGGAAGTAGATGATCTCTAAGGTCCCTTCCAACCTGGCCATTCTATGATTCTATGATGATTCTATGATTTAGCATCCTTATTATTATGTGATATATAAATGCCAAGGTGAAGTCATTTAAGGAATATTTCCTGGGGTTTTTTTTATGCTCTAATATATGTATGCATTCTGCATGCCCAAAACATTAATTAAATTATATTAGGTAAACTCTATATTTTGGGAGGGCCAACTTAACTTGAATAAAGCATAGTAGCCATTAAGTTAATTTACTGTAATTTAGAAAATGCTCCCACCATAAAACTCTGTTCCTAGTACTCAAAAAAGAAGTGTAAATTGCATTACGACAAGTTGGTTGCAAAAGCACTGAACAGTCTAGATTTCCCCAAAAAAGAAGAAAGAAATGCAAGGCTCATAAAATAAATAGCAGGAACAAATATCCAGGTTTTGAAACATATGTTAAAAGCTGATAATTTCAAGCCTATTAAGTGAAAAGAAGACAGCTAGTGCTTATCATCAACCTATGTTAATTTTCTGTCTGCATAACTACCCCTCCTTTCAATGGTTCTATTCATGTTCCAACCAGGCAGCCATGTCTAAATGAAGGAAATAAAAGACATGCATGATATGCTTTATAAGGGAAAACTGGTATCTTGAATAGCATTAGGAATGATTTTTAAGTGATGGGAGTCTGTGGAACACATTTAAAACACACTCCATGTGAGAAGCTTTTGGAAAAGTTACTGAAGAACTGTTGAGCTGAAAACCATGATGAAATTTGGGGAATGTGATTTCTGGTTCTTGCTAGAAAAAGGCTTATGTTACATCCATATTTAAGTAAGGTAGAAAGAAAGACCCAGAAGGCAGAACTGTAGACAAGTGAGGCTCACCTCAGTCACTGGAAAGATCATGGAGCATCTTGGAAGTAATTTCCGATCACATATGGATGGAAAGGTGAACCAAGGGCAAATCCTCCTTGAGAAAACCTGACTGCACTCTGTGATGAGATGACTGCCTATCCTGAAGGGAGAAGAGTGCTGGATGGAGCATATACTGACTTCAGTGAGGATTTTGATAAGCCAGAATCAGGTGAAAAAACCAAACTTCTCTCGTAAGTGGCAGATGATATAATATGCAATTATAGCCATAAACTGGAGGGTCAGGTTGGACATTACAAAAAATGTTTTCACTAGAAGGGTAGTGCAGCACTGGAAGATCTTGCCTTGGGAGGCTCTGGAGTCTCAGTCCTTGGATATTTACAGGACTTGGTCAAAGCCACAGCTGACTTGATCAACCAGTATTGGCGGCAGTTCTGTTTCCAGACAGATGTTCGAGTCGACCATCAAAGGCCTCTTTTGACTAATGTTTCTGTGACTATGTATTTGCTACTGACCGTTAAGCAGCACTTCAGCAAAGCAAACAGGGAGCTACTCTGAGCATCATACCTTTATTCCTTCATGTGACATAGTGCAACCATATATGTCATGACTCTTATTCAGACTTAGGCGCTGCTAATGCAATTGTGTCATACCTGGCTCAACTTCAGTTAACACTTTAGGTGAGTGTAAGAATCATGGAAGATCCTTGTGTTGGACTGCAATGGGGATCCACAGGACAGGTAAACCAGGAAAGGAACTTAAAGCTCTCTCTTCCCCCTAACAATTTATTATCTGCAGCATCAAAGAGGTGAGATTTGTCAAGTCATTTGCATTGTCAAGTAAGTGCCATCTCCCATTGAGCAGGCTTGCAGGGAAGGGCAAGGCTGGATGAAGCACTGATCCCTGCCCATCTCCTTCTGCTCCCCTCTCTGGCCATAGTGCCTGCACCACCATGCAGCTTGCCTCACACACCACTGTATACAGCCCTCCACAGCCAAGAGACATCTAGGAGATTAAATGAAACTCAGTGGCCAGATGTGCTTTGTAGGTTGTTTTGGGCATCATTCCCCTTGCTGGGGGAAGCTGTGAAGTGACAATGCAGCAAACAGGAAATGATTCACCACTTTTCTGCACACATCTCAGGCAATATTTGTGCTACTACAAATACATCATTTAATTTTGCCCTAGAAAGTGCCTATAAAATTAGCAACAAAGAAACACCATTTTGTTTTTTTACCTTTGAAGAGATATGTCTATTATAGATTGCCCAGACATTGCCTGCATTTAGTTGTTTACTGCTACGCAGTGTCTTATTCTTCACTGACTAACTTTCCTTAGAGAGCCTGCCAAGCACAAATTAGGTCAACCTAAGTGGCTGTATGAAATGTAATTAGCCAAAAACTTTCTTAATTAGTGCTCTTATTCAAGGTGGGGAGAGCTTAACTCACAGTGAGTTGGGATAGAGCACGTTGGTAAAGAGAAACTTCTTCCTAACAAAAATTGGCTCTAACACTATATAGGTGACCAATAGCTTTCAAAATTTTGATTTTGACTTTCTGTGACCAGAATGAAGACTCTAATTGGTGCCTGTAGGGTGCTCTGTATTGCATGAAGAGATTGCAATAAATAAAACAACAAACTAATCATTCCTATGGACAACACCTTCTTGCAACTAGAATTAGCTATTCTAGGTCTTCAGGCACTCTGTCACAAAAATGTTGGTAAGAAACTGCTTCCTGCCAGAGGCACCAATGATGCATTGCCATGCCTGCACAGCAGCTCCTGTTGGAGTGGCTGACCAGGTACTGTCATCTTTCACACTGTGGCTGTATCCCTGGGGTCCAGTTCAGGAACCTACTTTGCAGGGGATACAAAAGATAGATCAGTACACCTTCCAGTGAACAAGTACCCATAATGCCGTATTAATATTATTGGCATCTTAATCATCAGAGAGTTAGTTAGATACATCTGAAGACAGTCAATTCATGAGAAACTTGTGTTAGTCCTTACCCAAGCAGTATTCAGATGAAGAGAGATTTCTACTCTTTGTCATCAAACCACTTTCACGTACTCTCATCTCTCCCTTCTAGTCAGTATAAAACGCTGGCCAATTTTACTTAAATAAAAGAATAAACACTAGCACAGCTTTTGGTTTCTGCTACCCTGCTCAGTTTTACTGCTTTTATAATCCATCTCCCATCTGGAGTGAATAAATAATTTGCATTTTTCCATCTACCAATGTTGGTGTGTACTGTTGCAGGACAAGTTACTGATTAATAATTCTTACTAATATGTAATACATTGATAACAATATTCTGCAAGAGTAAAGGGCTAAATATAGTATTAGTGGGCACAGGCTGTAGTAAAAATATAAATGGGTCAATATGGAAAAATATGCAGAAAATCAACCTACAAATCTCCACAAAGCAATGATTTTTGAACAGGCTGTGCATGAACCAACGCATGTCTGAAGGCTGTCTAGCTACATTCACACAGTATTGCACTCAAGCCAATAAAGCCTGGAGAAAGGCATGATAATGGGACAATGTATGCAAACTAACATTCCCACTGGGTAGAAACACAGAATTGTTAAGGCTGGAAGAGACCTCTAAGATCAAGTCCAACCATACCTATCAGTAACATACCACTAAACCATGTCCCTGATAGAGCATCTATATGTTTCTTAAACATCTCCAGGGACGGTAACTCCACCACCTCCCTGGGCAGCCTATTCCAAGACTTAACAACCCTTTCAGTAAAGAAATTCCTCCTTATGTCTAATCTAAACCTCCCCTGGTATAACTTGAGGCTATTTCCTCTCGTCCTCTCACTGTTAACCCTGGAGAAGAAACCTACCCCCGTCTTACTACAAACTGCTTTCAGGTAGTTGTAGAGAGTGCTAAGGTCTCCTGAGTCTCCTCTTCCCCAGACTAAACAACCCCAGTTCCCTTAGCCACTCCTCATAAGACTTGGGCTCCAGACCCCCTTACTAGCCTCATTGCCCTTCTCTGGACAGGCTCTAATGCCTCTATGTCCTTCTTGTACTGAGGGGCCCAAAACTGAGCACAGTATTCTAGGTGTGGCCTCAGCAGCACTGAGTACAGGGGCATAATAACTTCTTTGGTCCTACTGGTCATGCTATTTTTGATACAGGTCAAAATGCTATTAGCTTTCTTGGCCACCTGGCACACTGCTGGCTCATGTTCAGTTGACTATCAGTCAGCACCCCCAGGTCCTTCTCTTCTGGACAGCAATCCAAACACCCTTCTCCAAGCCTATAACATTGCATGGGGTTATTGTGACCAAAGTGTAGGACATGGCACTTGACCTTGTTGAAGCTCATCCCATTGGCCTCAGACCACAGATTCAGCCAATCCAGGTCCCTCTGCAGAGCCTCCCTACCCTCAAGCAGATCAATTTTCCCTCCTATCTTGGTGTCATCCACAAACTTACTGAGGGTGCACTCAATAGCCTCATCGAGATCATTGATAAAAACAGTGAACAGAGCCAGTCCCAACACTAAGCCCTGGGGAACACCACTGGTGACTGGCCACCAACTAGAATGAACCCAATCGACCACTACTCTCTGGGCTCGGCCCTCCAGCCATTTCCTTACCCAGCAAAGAGTAAACCTGTCTAAACCATGTGATGCCACCTTCTCCAGGAGAATGTGGTGGGAGACAGTGTAAAAAGCCTTACTAAAATCCAAGTAAATGACATCAACTGCTTGTCCTTTGTCCACTCGGCGTATTACCTCATCAGAGAAGGACATCAGGTTAGTCAAGCAGGACCTGCCTCTCATGAAGCCATGCTGACTGGGCTGATCCCCTGGTTGTCCTGGATTTGCTGTATGATTGCCCTCAGAATGATATGTGTTCCATAACCTCCCCTGGTACCAAGGTCAGGCTGACAGGCCTGTAGTTCCCTGGATCCTCTTTCAACCCTTCTTGTAGATGAGCATCACATTAGCAACTCTCCAGTCATCTGGAACCTCTCCAGTTAACCAGGACTGCTGATAAGTGATGCCGAGTGACTTAGCAATCACCTCTGCCAGCTCCCTCACTATCCTTGCATGGATCCCATCCAGCCCTATGGACTTGTTACTGTCTAAATGGAGCAGCAGGTCTCCAACCACTTCCTCCTGGATTAAGGAGGCTTCGCAGTGCTCCTCATCCCTGTCTTCCAGCTTGGGGTGCAGAGTACCCTGTGGATAACTAATCTGACTATTAAAGACTGAGGCAAAGAAAGCACTGAGTACCTCAGCCTTTTCCCCATCCTCAATGACCATGTTCCCCATTGCATCTAATAAAGGATGGAGATTGTCCCTGGCCTTCCTTTTGCTGTTGATGTACTTGTGAAAACTTTTCTTATTATCCTTTACTAGGATGGCCAGATTAAGTTCAGCTGGGCTTTTGCTTTTCTAATAGCCTCTCTACATGACCTAGCTATATTTTTATATTCCTTTTGTGTTGCCTTCCCCTTATTTCAGTGGTGGTAATCTCTCTATTTTTCCCATAAGTCTCAGCCATAGCTCCCTGTTCAGCCAGGCATGTCTTCTACCCCACCTGCTCATCTTACATGGGGACAGCCTGCTCCTATGCCTTTAGAATTTCTTTCTCGGAGAAGGTCCAGCTTTCTTGGATCCATTTGCCCCTCAGGACCACCTTCCAAGGGACTCTCTCCACCAGAGTCCTAAACAGTCCAAAGTCTGCTCTTCAGAAATCCAAGATAGCAGTTTTGCTACTCCCCTCTTTACATCACCAACAATTGGAAACTCTATCATCTCGTGGTGACTATGCCCAAGACAGCCTCCAACCACTACATCTCCCACCAGTCCCTCTCTGTTTGTAAACAGCAAGTCCAGCAGGGCACCTCCCCCCATAGGCTCCCTCACCAGTGGTGTCAGGAAATTATCTTACAGATAATTATCTCCTAGACTGCTTCGTCTCTGCTGTATTGTACCTCCAGCAGATGCCCGGTAGGTTAAGTCCCCCATGAGAACCAGAGCCAGAGATAGTGAGACTTCTGCCAGCCTCTTGCAGAGCACCTTGTCTGTCTCCTCATCTTGGATTGGGTGGTCTATAGCACACTACTACCAGGATATCAGCCTTATTGACCTTCCCCCTAATCGTCACCCATAAGCATTCAACCTTATCTCAATACAATCAAGGCAGTCCCTGGTATACAGAGCCACCCCTCCACCTCTCCTTCCTTGCCTATCCCTTCTGATGAGCCAATAGCCTTCAACCACAGCACTCCAATCACGCAAGCAATCCCACCATGTTTCTGTAATGGTGACTATATCACATTTCCCCTGCCTCATAATGGTTTTCAGCTCCTAATCATTATAGTGCACAGCAGAACCCTATCAACAATACAGAACAGAACCATTCTCTGCAAGAACAGAGGTTCTCGCGTACTGTTATTGTCATGAGAATTGCATTTCAGCAGGAAAATTCACATTGCTTTCAGGACAAAGAATACCCATTGAAGTGCCTTATACTGAAATCTCATCATCTGGACAGTACAGCAAATCTCAGGGTTTTCTATGGTTCTTATCTAGGTTTGATTTCCTGAGAAAAAGTGTTATAATAGCCTAGGAGTTGGACTGCATTCATGATCACATTCTTTCAAAATCTGAGAAGGTGGGTGCTTTAATATGGGGTGTGCAAAAGCATAGCAAGTCTGATTATAAAAATGGTTATACTGATGAAGATATAAAAATGTTACTCAAGCTCATTACTCAGATAGCTTATTTAGACTTGCTTTCGTTTTGTGAAAGGTCTGCAGCCAAGGCCTCTAGAAGTTTGTCACAAAATGTAAAGGTGTGTGCACATTTTTAAACTAGCGTAATTTGAATTTACGAGTGACTTCTGTATATCCAGTTAGGAAGAATGAATGTGTGCATCTCAGAATTAAGTATCTAAGAGCATATTTTAATAGGCAGATTAAAAGGGCCTGATCTTCAGATGCAGATTCTGAAACAACTGATGTGGAATGGTGTCACATTAACTCAAAATCTCTCTTAGATCCATGTTCAGATGGAAAACAGTTACCTCCTGGACTTCAAGCATTTGGTCATAGATGAAAAAGGAACACCAGAAAAGGAATGAGATCCTACTATGTGGTCTGGCCTGAAGCATCATTGTGCCCTGATATTACGTTCAGTTCTGTTAATGGAAAATGAAAGTCTTTCAATGACTGAAAAGTGATGAAAACACAGATAGTAGAAAGAAAGTGAAACTGCGTTCTGAAAACTCAGAATGAAAAATAATTTAAAGACATAGTTAAGAGATGCTCGCCAAGAAGCCAATGTTAATAATTCACTTCCAGAGGCTTCATTATAAACTACTTTCTAATAGTCTGGAAACTCATAAAAAATTTTGATAATTCTGCAAGATCTAGTGGGCATTGTTTTCCAAGTTAGTGAAAAATATTTTCAGGAAAAAACTACATATGCAAAAATAGGCTATTCTGTGAATACGTACATTAAAAATACTTCTGATGTTAACATTTTTTTCATTTTATTGTTTACGTATAAATCCAGTAAAATAGACCTAAATTAATATTTCTTCTATGTTTTTATTTCTAACTTTATTAAGCTATACAGATGTGGCACTTAGGGACATGGTTTATTGGTGAATATGGCAGTGTATGTTAACAGTTGGAACTGATGATCTTAATGGTATTTTCCAGCCTAAATGGTTCTATGATTCTATGTTTGCCCTTACAGAATGCTTAAATGCCTACTAGAAGAGATCTGTTATCTAACTCCAAGCATGAATGAATATTTCACAGAGAACCAAAGCCATTTTGACTCCGACTATTGGCTGTGATGTAGTTTTGTGCTCACAGTATATACATTTCTCCCTCTATGTATATCTACCATTTCTATCAAGTCTCTGATAATACTGTTAAAACAAAATGTATCATACACTTACAAAGAGCCTTAGAGTTTATGCTGACAGTCTTTCCACACAAGTGTAAAAATCAATCCTTCCTCAAGCTGAAGATTAGCCACCTACACAATAATGATCAGTGTAGCAATACGTAAAATGTGTCAAATCTAATATAAAAAATCTGCCTCAATAAAAGAATGTGTTCAAAAAGATTAGTGGATTATTGCAGGCTCACACAGTTTTCATGCTTTTTTTGGATGGCTTTTAGCACGTCTCAGCTGCTGCCAGTCACCACATGTATTCTTTAAGCAGGGAAAATAATGCAGGACTTTAGGAGAGTGGTGCTGATGGTTTGAATGAGATGGCTATTTGGTGAGCTGGTGACATAAAAGGCTTTTCTTTTTCATCAAAAGGATTTTCTACAAAGGCTGGAAGAAATCCTGTACTTCAGTTAATACATGCCCAGTTAATACATATCATCCTCATATAGCTACTGACTGTAGCAGGCTTAACCAGCAAACCATGATTTCCTCTCACAGTTTTTTGCCAGTCACTGTACATGCTGCTCTTCAGACTTGGATTAACAGCCACTGCCAGAGGGATACAGCTGCTTACCAGGACTGGCAGCTCACAGCAGCACGGATAGTACTGGTCAGGGTGTTAGGCTAATAAATACGTGGGCCAGATAGTCTCTCATGACTATAGAATTGATCAAATTTGCTATTTTGCACTGGAGAACAGTGGAATTGCAGTGCCTCTGCCTTACGATGTGTGGGCTGTGTTATTTGCACTGTATCTTCAGTTGCCTGATTTTACACACTCAGGTAAGTGGATCAATAGGCTTCTAAATGATGGTGAGTATCTACTTTATATATTACCTACAGCACACTCAGATGCTAAGATAGTGATGGTTTTGACAATAGGCTTTATAGGCTTAAAGGTTTATGATAAAACCATACAAATTCATCTGCCTAACTAATTTTGGGAATTCTGCGTGGGAATGCTGTGATTATTAAAATTTTTTTGTCATTAAACTTGAGTTCTTCTCTGAAACAGTTTTCTGAGTACTAGTGGTACACACTTTGCAGAAGCTAATAATTCCTTAGTAGTGAAGCAATTCTCAGCTTTCTCATTGCCAATGCACATCTTTACCTACAACTTTTTTTTTTACTAGGAAGTCTGCCTGCCTTAAACTTCTCATGAAGTATCCAAAATGGTTCCTGAGCTATAATTTTCCCTTTTACACTGGAATTGCAAGTCAAACACCCTGAAATGCTACTGCTTTTGAAGCCTCTTGGGCTGTTTCAGGAAAAATTCAGGGAAGTTTATCATAGATTACGGAATTCAATACTTCTGTTAATGCTTCAGGCTAGTTTTGCAGTTGACAGGACAACTCTGTCAGGCCACATCTGGTACCACATACTAATGTTATATTGGTCGTAAACAACATATTGTCTGATTAAGTGCTAAGGCAATTGTTCTTTAGCAGAAGTGACTGCACAGCTGCTGCCAAGAAGGTTCAGACTTGTCTGTAACACTGCAGAAAGTTCCCACTATTCATAGTGTTCCTGTGAAACTACACAGACCAGATATCTAACTTGTAAAACTGTCAGACAAACCCCTGTCATCTCATGTATGATATCACTTGTGGAAAAAATGTGCTTGAGACAGGTGCAATCCCACAGAGCCAGATTTGGATCTGTTTTCCTAGTCATCTTTTGCACTCTTTCCATATTCTGTGTACTATTGTAGGTCGTTGATGTGCAGGTATGTTGTTATTAATTTCTGTTAAAACTTCAGGGTCTCAATGTGTTGCTGAGAACCTGCAGAGAGCTTGCAGAAAGCCTTTGCAGTTAATCTAAATCTAAAAACATTACTTTTGAAACATCAATTTCAGCTACTGTCTTGGCAAACCACTATTACATCAGGTGACAGTGGGACTATTTTGCTTGCTTTCTGCTAGCAAGCAATTTGGCAAACGTTATATTTATTTAAATACTGCTTACAATTTATTTTAAATTTTGCTTTCCATAGTATGATTTATTAAGATTGGAAGAGAAATATGGCACTTTTGCCAATCTGAGAATGGACAGGTTTTAAGATTGTTTACTCTGATACTATCAAGTTCCTGAAAATCATCAAGGGATCGTCAGCTTTCATGCTTTCTATAAGCTGCTTTGAAAATTTGACTTCTGAAAACATGGTTTTCTTAGGCTGTCACACTAATCTGGAATCTTTACTTCAGTTTCAAGTTTTTAAATTTTTCATCTGTCTTTCATGCATGACTGAGGCTATGGGACACTTGGTGCTGGTGAGGCCACATCTTGAATACTGTGTGCAGTTTTGGGCAGCCCAGAATGGACATTGAGGTGCTGGAGAGGGTGCAGAGAAGGGCAACTAGGCTGATCAGGGGTCTGGAGAACAGGCCTTAAGAGGAGAGGCTCAGGGAGCTGGGGCTGTTTAGCTTGAAGAAGAGGAAGCTGAGGGGGGAGAGCTTACTGCTCTCTGCAACTATCTGAAAGGAGGTTGTAGAGAGGCAAGGGTTGGCTTCTTCTCCCTTTTGACTAGCACTAGGACTAGAGGGAGTGCGTTCAAGTTGTACAAGTGCAGGTAGGAAAAATTTCTTCACTGAAAGAGTGGTGCGGTATTGGAACAGACTGCCCAGGGAGATGGTGGAGTCACCATCCCTGGAAGTTTTCAAGAAACGGGTAGATGTGGCACTTCTGGGGATCGTTTAGGGATAGTAGTAGTGTAGGGCTGTTGGTTGGCCTTGATGATCTTGAAGGTCCTTTCCAACTGTGATGATTCTATGACACTTGAGTCTGCAACAGGTTCTGCTGTGCAGTCTTTTAGCTGTGCAGTGAAGGTAGAGAATACATTCCTGAGACACCTGTGCAGCAGAACCTCCACAAACACACAGCCACATTTACACAGTTAAAAACAGTGAGGCATTCACAGACATTCTGCTTTTCATCTCCCTGATCCAAAATCAAGTAAGAGGAAATAGTGCCATTGGTTTCTAATGCCATACACCCTAATCATATTGGCCAGATAATTCCTGATTAGATAGGAAACAGGACGCTGGTAGACCGATCAAGGTGCTCACCTGTTGTCATATCTCAAGAAAATGCTGCTCAGTGTAAGTGCTTGCTCTGTTATCATCATCTGTAATTCTCAGCTTTGAGCACTGTGGAGGACAAGAGATCATTAACTATGATGATAAGTTGGACTTTCCTGTTTTGAAACGGCTGAAGCATCTGCGTGAGGATGGGCAGTAACTTGCTTCTGGGGATGGGGAGATTCCTCTCTTCTTGTGAACATCTTCAGGCGCTGTTGAAGAGGTCACCACTTCCCCAGACTGCCATTGTGGTCTCCTGGTCCTTGGTGAAGAAGCAGCCCCAGGTTTTGGTGAGCCGTGTGTATCAAGTAGCACACACCCTTCTCATAGTCACAGAGCAAAATTTGCTGCAGCTGGAAGGACAAATAAGGCAACAGATAGTCACCTAATCCTGGCATGGCTCAGTTCCTGCTGCTTTTACATGGGTGACAGGAAGCAGGCTCCCTGTAGCAGCAAGCAATGGCCAAGTTCAGTGAGGTGGCTGCTTCAGCACAACCCCTGCAGGTGTAGTTAGGTGTGTTTACGCTAGGACGCCAGGATCAGTGGAGAGGTGGGAACCCAGGGGCAAATGCATAATCATTCCCAGATGCAAACTGATCTGTAATTCCAAATGGAAAATATTGACTCCCTGTCAGAAAGGTATGAACTTTGCCCCCCCCCCCTTCTTTTTACATTTTTGGTGTGGGTTTGTTTGGGTTTTTGTTGTTCTGTTGGGTTTTGTTGGTTTTGTGTGTGTATGTGAAATATCTACAATTTTCTGTAGACATTTTCTACTGAAAGTGTGATTTGTTGGAAAACAATTTTCCATCAGAAGTAATAAATGATGGCTGCTTTCTTACCAGTCTTTGTTAGAACTCCATAAATCCATATAAACATTCCTTGTGGCATTAGTAAGCTGATGCAATATATTATAAAGGTCATGTTTATAAAAGGATGTTCTATACTGCATAGTCTCAGTGCTGGAAAACAGCCCAAGCCAACTCCTGTTACAGTAATCTTTCCTTACCCTTTGTGCTCCCTGACTTCTGCAGTGTACTGGCTGTCAATAGTCATGTTCCCTCAAGAAGTGTGCCCAGTGGCACTATACATGTTCTAAAAGAATCTGCTGTACAAGTCATGTTTTTTGAATTCTGCTAATACTGTAGGAAAAACACTAAGTCCTTTAGCAGGCAAAACTCTAGCTGAAGTGACCAGTTTAGGTTTTTTTTCTTGCACAAGATTCTCATAATCAAGCCATTAATCAGTAGACTCCCAGTGAAGTGAGAGTCAGAACCTAGTTTGGTCAGAAGGCACCTACAAAGCATAAGGTGAGATTAAAGACATATTTTCTGAAAAGTCTTTGACACTTTCCCTTTAACTATGAATCATACAATTGCAGGAGGGGCAGAACAAAGAAGTAAAATAATAGCTATTACCCTAATTATGTGGACTATCTATTTTGTGTTAGGCTGAAACTTTAGGTGTGCTTATTATCTGTTTGATTTCATTAATGAGACTTCATAAATTATGAGCTAATAAAGAATGCAGATGGGAATGATTTCAGACTAAGTATGAAAATTTTATTGCTGGCTATCAAAGACCTTCTCCTAAAATGCTAATTTTCCAGACATAGTCCTTTGATCACTACAGATAGTAAATGTTAATCAAATAAAACTCTGACATAGTTCTTGTTATTCAAAATGGGAAGTGAAAAGTAGTCTGCCAAATTGTAATTGTTCATTTGGGCTATACTGCTATCACTTTGCAAATCTCAAAGCTCAATATTAAAGAATATCTTTCTTAAGAAGAATATTATATTTCTGGAGATGTGCCTGAATATCACTGGCTTGAGAGCACAAGTATTCCTCACTTCTGAGAGCTAAATTAGTACTCCCACTGAGTACTGCAGCAAGTTGCAGTGCTGGATGTATTATGGGCTTGCAGAAGGCAAGACTGGACACACTATTTCTAAGTTAGCTGGAAGATGGTATGATGTGGCCTGGCAGACTTCTTTGACGTGCCCACGGCTGGTTCCCCCAGCTTTCACAATGCTGTCTGTGTTGCAGAATGAGTCCACCATAGCAGCTCATCCCACTAAGATGTGGCCGCTACAGACCTTGTAAGCACCTCCTTTTGACACTTCACTCATATAACTAGCCAAATTAAGGCTTGTTTGAAAATAAAAAAAAGTTAGGAGGGGAAGAAAACACGTTTGTTGTCTTCTGCCTAACAATCTTTGGATGGGGGAGCTATAACTTAACACTAAAGTACTTAAAAGTCTTTTTGATTAAGTACTAGGATAAATAAATATACCCTGGAGGAAAAACATTTCAAGAGAGAAAAACATCACTTCTTCAGGTTTTTTTTTTCTTTTCTAATAGCCAGGTATATTTACTTTGCCAAGGTGTTTATTCTAATACAACATAAATCTGCAGTAAAGCTCAAACCATTATGACATAATATTTGTAGAATATTTTATATTTTAACATAGACTTTCAGGTATGGATTAAGATAGTCTGAGGGAGAAAATGTACATTTATTTCATCAAGCTCAGAATTTTTTTTTTAAGTAACCTTCTGCATAAAGTTCTGATAAAAGACTTCTGGGAGCATTTTTATGTGGATGTCTCCTGTTCCTTTTAAACCTCAGTTATAAGCTCCTAACCTCCTTTAGATGGGTTAATAAAGAGCAAAAATTTTTGCAAATACATGAATACATATAATTCTGACACTATATTCATAAATCGGCACTTCCCCATGTAACAATGGGAAATTTCTTGAAAGTGGCCTACAGAGGAGCTGATTGTGGAGGAGGTAGCAGCACCATCTTCAGGGGTCAGCATGAAGTTCCTTTAGAAAGGGGCTAAAAGCCACTTCAGTGGCTTTGGAGGAGACCTCTCTGTAAACAGGTTTGGGTGAGGGCGAAGAGCAGACATGTGGTGCTTCACCCCTTGAGATGCTGAGCGTGGCTTTCCCACCCTCCTGGCACCCAAGCATGTATATGTCTCACAAGTCAGGAATCATTGTCCCCAGGCAAGTTCCAGTTGCAGGCAGGGACAGGGAGCAGAGGGATGGGAGTGGTGCCTTGCCAAGGCACCTGTGCCGGAGGCCAGGGCTGCCTGGGAAGGAGGCTGCAGCCAGCACCATGAGGAGGGGCCCTGAAATGGGAAAGGCAGGGAAATTCCAGAGGGTAAAATTTATACTGAGAAGATGTAGGGACACCTCAGGGCATCTGTGGAAAAGACTTGGGCATGGTCCTCACAGAGGCTATTATAACTTTTTATTAGTTCAAGAGTAAAAAGCAAAGGCTTTCCTGTGCCTCTCCTCTTATCCCAACGGTAAAGAGCTGCCATAAGCCAAATTAATCCTTAAGAAAGATTACTTCCTCCTTTTTTTTTCTAGGAATTCCATATCACAGTAGTGGTGGTGGCTGAGTGTCCTCTAAGCATGTGCAAGGAGAGAGGCATAAGTCTTTTTTCATCAGCCCTAGAGACATTGCCAAAATAGCCTTCTGCCTTTGTGCCTGGCATACAATGTGCTAAGAGGAAACTCTCCACTGTTCTGGAGTCCTCCCCTGTATTTAAGAGATCAGGTCTTGCCAGATGAGCACAGGAGGAACTGGTATTGAAATATTTTATTTTGAAATGGAAGTGTAAAGCCTCTGGAAAGCCTTTAGTTACAAGACAAAAATTGCAGAGCTATTCCTGCCCATCTGAATTGTATTCCTAGTGCTACTTCACAAAGCGGATGGCATGAAGCTAACTCCTCAGAGCTCCTCTGGATGCACCATGACAGGATTCATCTCAGCCAGAGACTTTGTGGGGTACAAATTGGAGAGGAAATTTTATTTTCTTCAAATACACTGGCAAATGTTACAGTCAGAGTAGGGAGGCTGCTTGAAGTAAGCCTGGCAAAATCCTACTTTAGTGTGCAAAATATTATTCTGCCATACACGTACACGCACATTCAATTCTCCAACTATAGAGTAGTTCAGTACTCCACTAAGTCAGGACAGCATGTGGATCATAGTCTGTCACCATTCTACCATCATATTAAGCAATAATTTCTCCCTTTAACTGGACTGGCAGCAATGGAAGTGAATGTAGCTTCTTGAAAGGCTGACCACTTGGCATCCATACTGTGCTTGAAATGTCTTTCATCAGCAGACACAGGTTGGTAGTGGTTGATGAATACAGCAGAGGATACCTTTACTGTACTTGGATGTGTGCCCTAGAAAGCACCCATGAACTAGCAGGGAAGTACCAGTGCTGACCCTTGGGACACACTAGGAAGAAAGCGGTCTGAGGAGAAAAAAATCCAAGTTTATATCAATGCAAATGTGTGCAATGATGACCTGGTGAGAATACAGCTGAAGATGGGATTACACTATTTCCTTCTTGGCCAGGTAGATATCTATGTGGTCAAATGATTATATAATAGTTTTATGAAAGCCATGCATAAATATCTACATTAATAAAGATGTAATCTGCAATAGAATGGGAAAACATATAATAGGCAAGATAATTTTCAAATATATCTTATTCTGATTTCATGCACTGCAGCTTTCATTTGCTGGACTGTAATTTGTTTAGGTAGTGTTTAAGAACTCCCGTGACAGATCAGGCATCTCTTTTGCACAAACACAGTCATAAAATTCCCTGCCTGGGCTCTGGACCATTTTCTGTCCTGCATGGTTTCTATTGCAGTCCGTAGGAGGTGTACACATGCAGAAGACACTAGATGGTCTGTAACAGTGATAGCATTGTTGAAAGGTAGAATGAAAATACATGAAAATTTAGGTCTGAGATAATGCTAAAATGGATATTGTAATTATCCACAATGAACTTACAGGTCTGAAGGCAAGCATTATCAGGGTTTATTGCAATTGCCAGATTGCATAATTGATGGCAAAAATAGTGCACATTAGCAGCAAGCATGAAACCTGTTGTAGAAAGTAAATGATGGCACAAAAGAACCAGAAACCAGCAGGTGGTTCTGCAGTTCACCATGGACATTGCCCTTCCCACACAGTAACAGTCCCTCAAACTTGGCTGAAATGTGCTGTAGGTCAAGCATATTATGAACACATAAAATCTTCATTGGAAGCACATTTTTGCTTCATCTTTCTTTGTAGTGAAAAAGAAATAGCATTGCAAATGTCCATTTATCCTTTAATGAAGGAGGTGGTTGAGGCCCCATCCCTGGAGGCATTCAAGGTGAGGCTTGACAGGGCTCTGGGCAAGCTGATCTAGTTGGGGATGTCCCTGCCCACTGCAGGGGGGTTGGACTAGATGACCTCCAGAGGTCCCTTCCAACCCAAACCATTCTATGATTCTATGATAGTCCATAATGGCTTTTAATTACATCACCTTTCATAGTATGATATTAGCTACAGTTACTTAAAAGGCTATACAATGCTCAGGTATCACACAGAACATTTTCTCCTGGCAAGTGTCACCAATGAAAACATCCATGATAGAGCTACAGATTTACAGTTAATAATAAGTTTACTTTTGCTAGAAGCTATAAATCTCTTGAGATGGTTAAAGAAAGAATTTTAAAAGTAACTTTGGCAAAGGAAATTTTCAATACAAGCAAAAATGTTTTTTATGTGGCTCTCTAAAAAACAACAAATAGTGCAAAATGTGTGACAGAAGCTAATTTCCCCTGTTACTCTTCATGGATAATATCCCCCCACATGACTAGTCCTGAGCAGGAAAAAAAACATAAATACACTTGAACTCTTTTAATTAATATATATACACCTTTCCTTTCCTTATAGGGCAAGTTTAAACTGGGTACAATCACGTTATCTGCACTAAATTACCTTTAAGTACCATCTGTATATGGCCATTTGGAGGAAGTAAAACACTAAACTTGCTTTTCTTGTGACAGCAAGACCACTCTAAGTTTAATTATTGATAAAGAACAGTATCATAAGATTGATTTCTTCTAGTCACAACCATTTCAAAATTAAAATAACAAATTAAGAAAAATATCAAAATTAGCTCTCCCTAGTAATTTTCAGCAAGAATATTTTTGAGAATATTTTCCCTTTGCAATAGTTCTTTTGTAAACAGAACACAGGTTTTTTTGTTTGTTTTTTGGGTTTTTTTTTGTGATACAGTGTTTATATAATGGTCAAAACTTTAATTTAATTGTCCATTTAGAAATAGGTCTTGGAAGCGATTTGTAACCAGCTGTATTTCTGTGGATTATTCCCTCAGTGCTGTTCATGACATACACTATTACTAAATGTCAAAAATCATCCTGGGACATTACATGGTGTACAATGCAGATTATTATTGATTTCGCCAAGTCCAGGTTTTTCTTTCTCAGCTTTAGAATTTGGAAACAATCCCAAAGATATATAGAGAAGTTTGTGAAACTTCTGTTAAATATGCCTCTTGGCTGGCTTCCTTTCCTGTTTTCTTGGCCTCTCCAGGGACACACAATCAATGCAACTCGTGTGCAGTTCTGCACAGACCTTCTCCACCTGTTGGTCAAATTAAAAACCGAGATGGAACTACACAGGCAGTGGAAACAAGGGCAGAGATCTTGTGAAGAGTATAAAGATGCTGCCCCATGGTGTAGAGATGAGGTCAGTAAAGCTGAAGCACAGCTAGAGCTCAACTTAGCAAAGGATGCAAAGAATAACAAGAAGGGATTCTACAGGTACATCAATGAAAAAAGGAAGGTCAAAGAAAACATATCCCCCCTGATGAGTAAGAATGGAGAATTAATAACAACAGATGAGGAGAAGGCTGAGGTTCTCAACAACTTTTTTCTTCATCCTTCACTGGCAACCTCTCTCCCAACACCTCCCAAGTTAAAAAAACCACAAGATGGGGACCAGGGCAGTGAAATCCCTCCCACTGTATGGGAAAGTCAGGTTCATGACCTCCTGAGGAACCTGAACATACAGAAGTCTATGGGACCTGATGAGATCCTAAAAAGAATTGGCTGATGTAGTTGCCAAGCCAAGTCCTGGCAGTCAGGTGAAGTCCCTAGTGACTGGAAGAAGGGGCATGTTACACCCATTTTCAAAAAG
>VWZO01014692.1:0-72731 GCA_013396975.1 Bucco capensis
CCCAAACCAGTCTAGGATTCTATGACTTCAGTAGGGTTTGAGGAGGTCCAAGCCACATGGCTTCTAGAGGAAAGGAGACCATGCAGGTTGCCAGGTAGACTTGATAACAGAGATCACAAACCAAGCAACCTGAGCTTCTAGGGTTCATGCCACATCCACTGAGTAGCTCTAAAATGAGAATACTCTGGTAGAAGGAGGTATTTTTTCACCTCTTGCCAGAAAGAGATGCTCTGCAGCCTAGTAAGTATTAAACTGTGTTAGTTCAGTTTGGTTATGCAGATGGATTTTTCCTCCCCCCACCCCTTCTCTTTTGAGTCTTTTAAAATGTTTTGAATTAAAATAGCTTACTCAAGGTCACCAAAGGCATATGGTCCTGCTCAAAACTTTAAACAAAACATTAGTTTTTACAACCTTTTGTAATTTGGTATTGTATACAACATGGGTCTAAGAGGGAGTTGCTGTAATCTTTGCAGTGGGTGACAGAAATATGAGAGGGCAAATTTATAAGCCATTTAGTGAAGCATTGAATCAATTTCATGCATAGGCAAGAACTCCCCTTGCTTGGCTTGATCAAGCTTGCTTTGCCAGAGACCTGCACTCACCCCAAGCTCCAAACACTTCAGTGTGTGTGTGTGGGGAGGAAACAGAGGCAAAAACTCATGTCAGGAACTTCTAAAGACAGCTTCAACTTCACTTGCCAGCATCAAGAATCCCTCTGGAGGCTGTTAAGGTATTTCAGAAGGCAGGCAGAAAGCTTTAAGTTGGTTGCAGAACTTCTTTTGACTGAGTTTTGCATTAAGCATCCTCTGTCCAGGATGAGTCTTTGGTACTGTACAGAGATATGGAGATCAAACCTGCCTCTTGTACTAAACTCTATGTGTCTGCTGCCTCTAATCACACACAAACCCTTCAAAAGCCTTCCCTGTTTCCACAAACTAGGAACAGCATATCATTTGATAAGTACAGAGAGATGTTGCTTGAGATGATACTGCTCACTATGGTCATCCAAAACCCAACACATTGAGCTCCAGACTGTCTGGAAGCCCAATGGCAGAGTTCCAGACTGTCTGGAAGCCCAATGGAAGAGTTCAAAGTGACACTTCCCCGTGACAGGAGATAAGGGAACCATCTCAGGCCTTTGGCTTGGAAAAGGCTGAGCTAAAAGATTAGTAGAGGTCTTCTTCTAGTCTCCAAATCATGGTTCTGGATGGACAACCTGAGCCTTATCATTGAGCAAGCTGATGGGAACAGCACTGCTGAGCCTTTCCAGAAGGCAATGGGTGGCCTGAAGATTTGTTGCTTTGTTATATAGTGCCATTTTTACTCATAGAATCATTCAGGTTGGAAGAGACCTCTAAGCTCATCAAGTCCAACCATACCTAACACTCCCATACCACACAACCATGGCCCTAGGGAGAAACACTGAGATGCTCTCAAACCCCTAGGACTGATCTACTGGGATCTACCTGTACATGTGACTATTCTTTCCAGAGAAGGCTAAATAAAACATTGACCAAACCAATTCCATTCATTCTCTATGTGAAATCCCTACCTGCAGTAAGAGGTAGAGCTTCAAAGCCTGTTTCAGAGCATACTTCTTTCCTCCTGTACTACACCAGCTCCTACAATACCCTAAGCAGAATACTACAAAGTGACTTCTCTTTTGCCTGAGTGAAAAATTCCTGCAGGAGCAAAAAGGCAATCTCTCTGCTAATCATCAGCTGCTCAACTCTATTACATTGAGACAAAGCTCCAAGAGTGCCAGAGTTGTCCCCTGCCCTCTAAAATTAGAGCTGAAAGAATGGTGGGCACAGAGCTAAATATATCACTCATTTAACACTCGTGCTCTCCAGCTTCCCTAATGCTTGCAAGGCTGAACATCATCAATCCCACAGGCAGCCCCAAACATGCTTCAGGAGGGGATGGCCTTTCCTCAACAACCACTTTTCTTCATAGCATATAGGAAAAAAGAAGTACTAAACGTTTACTCCACCTAAATAATATATTCTTTATTTATCTAGGAGGATATAATCTTAACCTAGCCTCTGCTTTCTATGCAGAAGCAGAAAAATCATGAAAAATAGGAAAATAAAGAAGGTTTAATATTTATTCTCTCTCATAAGCACTAGGCCTGGAAGAGAGGATGGGAAATATCCATTTGAAAGGATCACAAGTGGGAGCTTTAACTCTTCAAACTGCATTAGCAAACCTCTACAGAGAGAGCCTCCACCCAGACTAATGAAGCAACCTCATCAACCTACTCCTCTTGAGCTTAGCAAAACCTAGTAGTATCTATTCTGGAACAAATCAAATAAGGAGGATGGATGAAGAAGAGTTTTGCACAGAAACAGAGATATAAAAACTTACAAGAGAACTTTTCTTCCTTCCTTTCAGGGTCAGGAATATTGCTGTCCAGAAGATGGCCCCTGGCAGGTCAATTATCCCTTGGAAGTCTCCATCTCCTTAGACAAGGGGTGTTGTGGAAAACTGACATTTTCATTTCCCACCTCTTCCTTTTGTTTTTGTTTGGGGTTATTTCAGCTCTCAGAGCAGATGCAGCAGATGGAGAGCCTTGGAGAAGAGAGACACAAGGGGATGGGAAATATTTGTCCTAAAAAAACTCCCTCCCCTCTCCCTCCCCTCTTTGGTGTGGTTCTGCCCGGGGTGGGACAAGAAAGGTAAAAAGCCAAACCCCAGAGGCCTTGAACAGATGGAGGTTAGTTGAAGAAGAAACTGCTGTTTCCTCACAAGATTTGCCTGAAAAAGTGGTGGGGTTTGTGTTTTTTTATCTTCTATGTACTTACGGGAAGTTGTAGAAGGCTTGGGTCTGAGCTCTTGCTCTACTGTGGGCCTGTGTGGGCCTGTGTGGGCCTGTGTGGGCTTCTGTGGGCTTCTGTGGGCTTCTGTGGGCCTGTGCGGGCCTGTGCGGGCCTGTGGGGGCCTGTGCAGGCCTGTGTGGGCCTGTGCCCCAAGAAGTGGCTCTGGACTTGATCTGCTGTAACTCTAAATGCTTGTTAAGGAAGCAAACAGGTCATGCTACACTCTTCTTGTACCTTAAATAAATCAAGAAAGGTGTAAATGTGCTAGTCATGAACTTATTTCTCCCTTGGGCTACTTCCATGAGATGTTTCTTTCTCTTCCTTTCCCCTCCCCTCTCATTCTACTTTTGCTGGTTTGGATGGCATCAGCTTCTTGGAGAGGTTTAATAACAATAATATTCAAAAGGTCTGTTTTCCGTGTGTTCGTCTGGAATTTTCTAGGGGGGGTTAACTCCTTTTCACCCCATCAATTGGAGGTTTCCTTTCTAGTTTTGTAATCAAAGGTGAAGTAAAAGAACCTGCAGGGGTTTTCTTTCTAGATAGAGATATACCACCTGCAACCTTCATCACCAGCTGAGCTGCTCTTTAGCTTAAAACTAGCAACTGGAATAAGAATTGTGATGTTGTTTCTACACAGATCCTCAAGATTCTCCCAAGATGAATCCAGATTTTTGGGGGGAAGCAGGCAGCATGGAGCTGGAGCTGCTCACACGTGGGATCATCCCAGTCGGATGCCAAGGGATCTGCTGATGCTCTCAAGGTACTGCTCAAACCTCAGCTGGTAGAAAGAGCTTTCCCTACCTTTTATCCTCTAGATATCCTCAAGGAAGTAGAGATTTGGATTGATTTCTTTGCTCAGGAGAGTGAAAGCTTCAAGCTTGCCTCTAGGAGAATAGCTGAATCCTCAAGTTAATGGTTGGTGGTTTTGATGACCAAAATGATTGCTTTGCTGCTGCCAGGAGCTGTTTGCTCCTCTTTGGCTTTTCCTGAGCTGCTTCGTTTTTACTAATGAACGTGAATTGAGCATTAAAGCAATGCTCCTCTCTACTCACTCTCTAAAGGTGTTTTTCTTGGAGTAGAATAGACAGAACACTTTGAAAACTTCCATCAAGTTGTTTGTTTGTTTTTTTTATACTGTTGGAAACCCACCTAGTTTTATGGCTGTAATTTCTACCCAGAAAAGAAGAGAGCTGTGCCTAATATTATCTTCTAGATATAAATAACAAACATCTCCAGTCATCAAAATTTACTGCAATTGTAATAGGTTTTGGCATCCTGTATGTATTGCAGGGAATGTTAACATAATGTTGACTTTCAAGAGTGGGGCCAGCTAATTTTTTTGGGGGGGTTGTTTCTTTTCTTTTAGGCTCTTTTCATTCTCTATAAAACCAATCAGGTCTATTTGTGACTTTAATGGCATCAGAGAGATGAATTCTCCTAACTAGCCCTGCTGGTATCTCCTCATCTGAAAGTTGAACTGCTCTGTGACAAGGTGAACATTAAAAGAGTGGTATCCTAGGAAAATATTTCCCTAATTAATGCGTGCACTATCTAGAGCAATTGACAGGGAGGTCATAAATATAATGGGCCATCTGGGTTTGATTTGGATCTGAAAATGCTTCAAGGGAAAGGCTGGCAATTCAGGCTTCTCTCACCAATGTAGACAGGCAAGATTTCCCCCCCCCCACCTCTTCAGAAGGTTGTTGAACCATTTCATTGCTTGAAGGAGGAAAAAAGTAGTTCTTCCAGGCTAGAGCCTTTGAACACATTTCCATTTAGCTCCTGGCTTCCCTGACACCAGGGAGACTCTTAGTTTTCTTTCAGAGGGTTGTCATTCTCCCTTATTTACTTTATAGTGTTTGCTCTGTAAGAAAAATGCCACTTGATGCTCCTGAGCAATCCCACTAGCTCCTTTTGCACTCTGGGGCCTGGGGGGAAGAGTTTCCTTTGGACCTTTCCAAGTTCCAATCTGCTGAAAGACAGCCAAAGGTTGAGGCAAGGCTCTGGCTCCTTGCACCTGGATTTGTCCCAGCTTGTCTCCTGAACATTTTCTCCCTTGTGCAAGTCAAGGTTCAGGTTACCTGCCTGGCTGGGGTTGGGTTTAATTTAGCACTAGGTTTCTGTGCTGGAATGGGGAGGAATGGATTTGACCTGCTCTGCTTGGGAAGAACTCTTTATCTCTGGACTTTCTCTGCATTGGCATCAAGCTGGAATGACTCAATAAATAAACAAGTAAATACCCCTCCTGTTTTCACTGGCTGAGCTGATGACAGTCAGGCTCCTGCTCTTGGCACTGGCTGGAGGCTCTCCTGAAGGAAATGCCATTATCTTCCCTCTGCCAGGCAGAGATTAATACATCCTTAGAAACTGAAGCCAGCCAGGACTACTCAGGGATTCCATGTGACCTCCTATAGATCAGGGCTATTAAATACTACAAATTACCTATGATAAGACCACAGATTGCAGCCTATTGAAAACTTTGTAAGGCTTTTTTTCTCCCCTCTGCTCTGCCCTTTCTTGCTGCCCAAGTGTTAAGTGTAGGTAGAGAATATGTTGTAGGAAGGTAGCACTGATGTCTAGAATCATTCAGGTGGGAAGAGACCTCTGAGCTCATCAATTCCAACCATCCCTAGCACTCCTATCCCACTAAGCCATGGCCCTAAGAGAGCATCTCAATGTTTCTTCAACCCCTGCAGGGATGGTGACTCCAGCACCTCCCTGGGCCAAGCCTTAACAACCCTTGCAGGGAAGAAATTCTTCCTTATATCCAATCTAAACCTCCCCTGGTGCAACTTGAACGTGGCTGAAATATTTCCTGTCCCTGATAATCTGCTCTGGAGTTCATGTCCTTCTCAGCTCTGAAGCAGCGTGATCCTGAGCATGAAAAGAACAGTCACCAGCCGTGAGATACCTGGGAGACCTCTCTGTTGCCTCTCCCCAGCTGTTGACCACCTCTCCAGCAGCTTATCCCTAGCATTAGAAAATCTTGGATGTAGCCAAGCAGGGGGAAAAATGCTGGAGTAAAGCATGAGGAGAAGCTGAATTATATAGAATCCTAGACTGGTTTGGGTTGGAAGGGAGCTCTGGAGCTCATCTAGTCCAGCCCCCCTGCAGTGGCCAGGGACATCCCCAACTAGAGCAGCTTGCCCAGAGCCCTGGCAAGCCTCACCTGCAATGCCTCCAGGGATGGCAACTCAACCACCTCCCTGGGCAACCTGGGCCAGTGTTCCACCACCCTCGTGGGGAGGAACTTCTTTCTAATATCCACTTTAAATCTACTCTTCTCCAATTGAAAACCATTGCCCCTTGTCCTTTCCCTGCAGGCCTTTGCAAACAGGCCCTCTGCAGCCTTCTTGTATCACCAAGGAGTGAGAATTATTCTTGCTACTGCAAGTACCTAATGCCCAGGGCTCTGGAGCATAAATATCTCCACAAGGCAAGGCCCCAGATTCACAAAGTAATAAGAGTTTGGTGTGAGGATGCTGAAGTTGCCATCACTTCCCTCCCTTGCATAAGCATCCCCTTTTCTTTCCCATATCCTCTCAAACAGGAGTGTGTGTAAAGTGATGGGTGTTCCAGTCAGATCATGAAGGAGAGAAATCCTTTGTCACAGTTCATGTGGATTAACACCCTTTACTTCAGTTTATATTTAGCTGTTATATCTCCAGATGGATGACTTTTTCCTTAAGAGCTACAGCAAATCTTTTCTCCCCCCACACTTTAGAGAGCAAACTCTGCCTTAAACACCTCAAGCCCCAAAAGTTTAGCACTTTTCAGGGCTGAGAAACTGCATCTTACTTCAAAGCTGAGTTGCTGGAACATCTGTTTCCACTTTGGCATCTTGTCATGTTGTTGGCAACGAGGTCAAATGCCCCAAGTTAGCCAATATTCTCCTTGCCTACAGGTACCAGTGCTTGGAAATCAAACCCTCCTTCCTTTTCCACACTGCAGAAGTTGTGTTTATTTGGCACAGTATTTTGTTCCCTGACTCTTGCTAGGTTGAGCTACAACTCCAGCAAACAGAATAAAAGGCTGCTCTCAATCAGAATCTTGTCCTCTCTGCTATGGGAGTGCTAGGTATGGTTGGTCTTGTGGAGCTTAGAGGTCTCTTCCATCCTCCTTTGAAGCAAGAGGTGGGAATTCTTCCTGTCATCTACAGCTTTTATTAGCACAATTTTAGGAACCATCTGAAAATATCATAATAAAGTTGATTCCTTTGTAAACTGCAAAGCCAAACCTGACCCAAGCCTAATCTGTGACAGATGCTTAGGGAAAGAGTATTAGAAAGAAGAAACTGTGCCCTCCTGCTTTCAGAACCAGCAGTTCCAACACATCCCAAACTGTTGTTTGAAGTTACTCAGGGAAGTTTCATGTTTAGTTTATACTTTTCAATCCATATCTACTTTTCTCTGCATCATCAAGGAAAATGAGTTCCATCACTGGATTTGTGCTGAGGAGGAAAATATCTTCTTGTAACAGGTGCCCTGTGTTGTATGGTGAGAAAAGAGGGAAGATTAATCCTCTGTTTAGCTCCTCTGCTCCAGATTTCATAGGTCAGATATGTTCCCTCTTTCTCTTTTTAGGTATTCTTAAGTTATAATCTCCTGTATCTATTTGGACTCAGAATGACCAGAACTCCCAAGAATTTATCCATGGCATGGGGATGTTTTCTGGCTTTTCCTTCTCTACTCGTACTCTTGTATCATATTTCCCCCTTTTGATGCTTTACAGAGAATTATTCACAATGCCTGAGCTCTTTCTGCCAGAGATGTGTCTAGAGCCTGTATGTGTGTGGCTGGCTCATATTTGGGTTTGCTGTTCACCCAGTGCCATTGAATTTCTCCTGTTTTCCTAATACCCTGGCAGTTAGTAGAGTGAGATCTTCTAGCCTGGATAGTCATTTGTCCATAGATGATCAGCAATCTGACTGAGCAAGTTGTGTCATCTTTGTGTGGTAGCTGCTCAGAGGTTGCAATCATTACTTGTTCAATTTTTTTTTACCTTCTGTTCCTTCCAGCGTATTTCTAGGGACATTTCTGTAAAGCATTGTTGGGGTAATATTGTAATGCAAGCTGATAAAGCAATGATGAAGGGCAAACAGTTTGCTAAGGGCCTTAGCTTACTGGTTTGAATGCAACTCAGCTCTGAAGGGGGAACATTGCCTTGCAGCAATGCCACCAGCAGCTAGTAAGTTTGCAGGTGACACCAAGCTGGGTGGCAGTGTGGATCTGCTTGAGGGCAGGGAGGCTTTCCAGAGGGATCTGGATAGGCTGGATCACTGGGCCAAGGCCAATGCCATCAAGTTCACTAAGGCCAAATGCCAGGTGCTGCCCCTTGGCCATAGCAACCCCCAGCAGTGCTCTAGGCTTGGGGAGCAGTGGCTGCAGAGCTGCCAGGCACACAGGGACCTAGGGGTGCTGAGTGACAGCTGAACAGGAGCCAGCAGTGTGCCCAGGGGGACAAGAAGGCCAGGGGCATCCTGGCCTGGAGCAGGAACAGTGTTGGAAGCAGGAGNTGGGATCCCAATCCTTCCATCCTTCCTCCCTCCCCTTTTCCAGTACCACACCAGCCCTGTTTTCCCTCTGCATCTATCATGAAGACACATTGATTTCCTTTTGGAGGCAAACACATATTTCTTCCCTCCTGCAAAGAAGATAAATCTGACAGATTTTAATCAAATGTAGTTGTTCACAACTATAGAAATGGTTTCAGTCTCAGAGATTAAAGCCTTGTTGGTTTGTGTTTTTTTTTTGTTGTTCTGTCTGTTTTGAAGAGGAGGAGGTTTGTAGGAGCCAAGTTTTATTTGGAGAGTACACCTGTGCTCCAAATCTGCCTCTCTGCACTGGCAGTTACCATTTCAGCATGCCCTATGGGCAAGTTTAACTTTACTGCCCTCCAACAGAATGCCTGCCTTGTAGAGCTAACCATGAATACTCCTAGAGTTAAGGCTCTGTCAGGCCTTCTGTCATAAACTCTCCTGTTTCCAGGCTTTTTATAACTCAGCCATAAAAACCTCTCTTTCTCTCTCTCTCCAAGCTAAAGCTGAGCTTACCAAGGCAGAGCTGACTCTGAGCTTGGGAAAGCAGAGGATGCACATCCCTCTGTCTCATCTGAAATGAGCTGTGATTCCCCAAGGAAAAGCTCTACCAAACCATACATGTCCAGCAATCTATGCTAGATGAATGTCTCAGAAAGGCTTTCATCTTCTTCAAATAGCAAATAAATTGGTCTTTTTTTTTTTTCCTTTGAAGCAAGAGGAGTCAAACAACACAGTGCTTTCCCATTTAAATCACCATTTAGCCTCTTCTTTCCTCAAGTAACTTTAGGAGTTCATCACTCCTCAGCCTGGGCCACAGGCAACAATCTGATAGCATTTTAGATTATCATTTAAGCATTCTGCTGGGTTTAAATCCATGTGAATGAAGGCAGGAGGTGGGGATCCTGAAGAAAAGATCAATCCCATCTGAGCAGAGTAAACCATGGCTGCTGTGACCCTGAAGGAAAGGAAGTGGTCTTGAGGATGTAAAATGACAATTTAGGTTATCTGCTAATGGTTGAAGTGTTGCAGTCCTGTCTCTTCTCTCCCTGAGTGCCCCAAAGCTGAACACTCACTGAAGAGTTTCCATTTAAACATGCATGGACATCCAAGCCAACCAAGATGATGTTGTGGTGACTCAACTGTTGTCTTAGGCTTGGGTCTTTATGAACATTCTCTGCTCAAGATAGCAAGGCAGCTTCTCCTTTGGATGAGCCTAGTCTCCTCGTGATCTTGAGGGGTGTGTGTGTGTGGATTTGCACATTTAAGTCCTATCCAATTCTAATAGGAATTCCTTGGATCAAATCCTCTCCCCTGTCCCTCTTCATGCCTCACTGGGAGAAAAAGAGCCATTAGTGTGTTTAAAAGTAAATTTCAAGGTTTCTTTTTTTTTGTGTGTGTGTGTGTCCCTGTGGCTGAGGTTTATGCCTTTGGTCCTTTTTCTTTTCTTGTGAGGCACCTTGAGTGATTTGCATGATAAGACACCCTGTAAATGGATTATATTGTAAGGCTTTGTGTAGCTTTAATGCTGACAACAGCTCGGTTTGGAAGTGAGATAGCAACTTGGATTTCTTAGTTTCTGATGGGCTGTGCAGAGAAATGCCTTTTGAGAAGCATGAGGCAAAGCAGGAGGCCTGAGGAGGAGGCAGCTGGAGTTAAGTTGTATGGATCATGCCAGGGAAGGCTGACATTAAAGAGGAGTTGAATCCATTAACTTCTCAGCCTCCCAACTGGAGACAAGCAAGGGCACAAGTGTGAGAGGCTCTCCCCTCTCTGCATGAGTAGTTAAGGTGGTTTTCCCCTTCATTTTGCCATGGATGGCAAAGGAATGGCAATGCTTGTTGGTAAACAACCTTTCCAAGGTAGCCTTCACCTTGTCTCTGCCCTGGGGAGGCCACAGCTGGAGGATTGTGGTCAGTTCTGCTCTCCCCTGTTTAAAAGAGATAAGGAACTTCTGGAGAGGCTCCAGAGAAGGGACACTGAAATGCTGAGGGGACTTGAGCATCTCTCTGATGCAGAGAGGCTGAGAGAGCTGGGGCTGCTGAGCCTGGAGAAGACTGAGGGGAGATCTGAGCAATGCTTAGCAGTAATTAAAGGTTGGGGATCAGGAGGATGGGGCCAGGCTTTGTTCTGTGATGCCCAGGGACAGGACTAGAGGTAATGGGCACAAACTAGCAGCCAGCAAGTTCCAGCTGAACAGGAGGAGGAACTTTTCTCCTTTGAGGATAGTGGAGCACAGGCCCAGGCTGCCCAGGGAGGTGCTGGAGTCTCCATCTCTGGAGAGATTCCAAACCCAACTGGACACATCCTGTGCAAGCTGCTCTAGCTTCTCCTGCTCTGACAGAGGATTGGACTAGCTGATCTCCAGAGGTCCCTGCCAACCCCTAACAGTCTGGGATCTCATTACAGCATCACAACAGGGACACGATGTCCCAGGAACTGCATCATCCCCAATAAATCAGGGATGCTTTGGTGGCCATTCTAAGCAGTTTTTCTTCCTTAGGAAAATCAAACCCCAAAACCCCAAAATACACCTAGCAGCCAGTCTTCCTCTTGTGCCACAGTGACAGCAGTAAACACACCAATCTTCAGAGTTCCCTTGAAGGTATTTTGGCCACATGCAGTGAAGCTTTAATAGGATCAGTTCTTTCCTAACAGGTCACAATATGCTGAATAAGTTCTGTTCCACTTGATGATTTCAAAGGCTTCTTTCCCTAAAGATACTCCCCTGTAAGGAGTGCAATGATCAAAGTGCTTTCAAAAATGTTGTTCTTGACTCCTTAGAGTTAAAAGAAATGAAACCTAAAGTGATTCCAAGCAGCACTTCATTTAAGGGATAGATAAATTTTGCCTGCCTGTTCAGCTTCTACCATTCAACCCTTAGAACTAAGAAATACTTGGTTTAAAATACTAAGCATTCCCTAGCAAACTGCAGTTGAATAGGTGAATGGTTCTGTCAGGGTGAAATGATGCCACAGGCATGCTGGAAGTTGAAGAGGTGTTCAAGAACTTTCAATCAACCAGCACAAGGGTGCTGGGTACCTTGTGCAGAATTAAGCCACAAAACCATGAAGGTTGGAAGAGACCTCTAAGCTCATCCAGTCCAAGCATCCCTAGCACTCCCATCCCACTAAGCCATGGCCCTAAGGAGAGCAGCTCAATGTTTCTTAACCCCCTGCAGGGATGGTGACTCCAGCACCTCCCTGGGCAGCCTGGGCCAAGACTTAACAACCCTTGCAGGGAAGAATTTCCTCCTTCTATCCAATCTAAACCTCCCCTGCTGCAACTTGAAGCCATTTCCTCTCCCTGTTAACGCTGGAGAAGAGCCCTACCCCCATCTCACTCCAAGCTCCTTGCAGGGAGTTGTAGAGAGAGCTAAGTTCTGCCCTGAGCCTCCTCTTCTCCACACTAACCAACCCCAGTGCCCTCAGCTGCTCCAGAGCCCTCCCTAGCTTCCTTACCCTTCTGCTTCTGAATTTGAATGCAAATTCATCCTGTATTTGAAATGAGAAAGATTTTTGCTTTATTATATTATAGAGGGATACAAAGTCTGCTCTCACGCTCCTGTTCTCTCAAAGAGAAAGAGTGATCAAAATGGATAATAATTCTTCCATTAAGTGACAGCTAAAACTTTAATTAAGACAGCCTACTGGAAGCTCAGGCTGCTGCTTCATGTGTGACTAATCCTGACTGGCAAAAATATTAATTTTAACAAACAGCAATTAGCAAGTTTTTTGCCTGTAGCAAAGAAGAGAGCTGCTGCGTGCAAGAGAGTGTGCGTGTGTGTGTCCATGTGTGCACGTGGGAGCAGGAGGGATCTCACACTGCCTGCACTAGCTTATCCAAGCTTGGCTGGTCTTGAAGCAACCAGAGAGTGTTAAAGGTTGGAAGTGACCTCTGGAGGTCATCTAGTCCAAGAGCAGGAGAAGCTAGAGCAGGTAAATATGTCTGAATGGATGGATGCATGAATTTCTCACTACCATAAGGTGTACTTAACCTTTTTGGTACTTATGGATGCTAATACAAACTATTGGTAGTTCAGGCTACAACTAGCACCTTGCATGGTTCACCAGGTGGGCACTGATTTGGAATGTCTCCATTTTCATAAGACAAACTGGTTCAGGATCACAGAATCATTCAGGTTGTAAAAGATCTCTAAGCTCATCCAGTCCAAGCATCCCTAGCACTCCCATGCCACTAAGCCATGGCCCTAAGGAGAGCAGCTCAATGTTTCTTCAACCCCTGCAGGGATGGTGACTCCAGCACCTCCCTGGGCAGCCTGGGACAAGACTTACCAACCCTTTCAGGAAAGGAATTCCTCCTTATATCAAATCTAAACCTCCCCTGCTGCAAATTGAAACCATTTCCTCTCACTGTTAATCCTGGAGAAGAGACCCTGACAGCCCCTCTTTCTCCTCCAGCTGAGGTGTTAGGGGCTCTTTCCAACTTCCAGAGCCCTGGAGTTTCCCTGTGCCTCTAGCCCCAAGGGATTGTGTGGTTGCTTGTCCTAGAGAGTGAGGTCAATAGCATGACTTGCCCTCCAATATTTGGGGCCTAAGGTTACACCACTGATGTTACAGGAGAGGTGCTAAATGGCAGAATGGCTGTAGTGACTCCTTGAGAGTGTTTTAACCCTTTGGCTTGAGGGTTTGGGTTCTCCTTTAGCAGCTGAGATGACCATTCTTTCCAGATATTAAGAATGCAGAGCCTTGTGAACAGTGGAAAATACATCATTTCATGGCTATCACATCTCACCCTCTTTTTTCTTATTTTTTCCAGTAATACTAGTGTATTGCAAGTCTTTTTTTTTTTTCCTGCCCTCTGTTATCCTTCTACACTGCCACAGAATGTCCTTTCATCTTTTGGGAATGACCCTTGAATCTAGTGGTTAAAGTAGACTGGAGGAGATGTGGCTCTAAAAAGGGTGAGCTTTGTTTCACAAGAAGAACACTAGGCTTCCATGACTTGTTTGGATTGGGGGTTTTTGGGCCAAAAAGTGTAGTTTTTAAAGTAAATGATTGGATTTGTTTTCCCCTGACTGCTCAATCTGCAAGCTCTCCTCAGACTAGGCTGTGCTCCTCCTGAGGTGTGAGCTCTTAGCTACTGACATCACATCCTTCCAGTGATAGCTGGAGAAGCAGAAAGTAATTAAAACTGAGTTTTCTTTGCAAGATATGGAAAGAAACATTCTGAAGCACCTTGCAAAACTCTTTTGCCCAACAAACTTCTCTTTTAATAGTTGGGTTTTTTGTTCCCCCACAACTTGGAGTTCTGAATGATGTTTACCCTCCTTAACGTGAAAGTTGTTACTCTCTCATCTTTTAGAAGCTTTCAAACCACATTGAAGAGGAACATCAGAAACAGTCCCTTCATGTGGCCAGGATAATTTCACTTCCAAACATCTTTATTAAGAAATAGAAGCATCTTCTCTTGCATCTTTTTATTGCCTTAGTGCCTGCTCTACTTACCTCTAGTAGCTACGGAAGACTTTTGCTTCTATTACTGTAACTCTGACATGGTTTTCTGTGTGGTTATCAAAGTTTTCTTCCATCCCAGCAACTGATTTTATTGCCTAAATGCTGACAATACTCAGTTGTCTCTATCTCATCTTGATCTATGCTCTCAGAGTTGCAAAAGACCACAGCCACAATTGAGCCTAAGCAGATAAACTCAAGTAATTCAAACCCAGTGAATGCTTTTCATTCTCTTGGGTTCATACTTTCATAACTTACTACTTGTCTGATCCATTTTCAGCTCGAATGGACATAGAATCAACCTTTTCAGGCTTCTCACATGAAAAGCTTTTGTTCCCTGGGCAGTAATCAGTAAGAAAAGCCTTTAACATGGTGAAAGTCAATGACTTTGGTGCATTGCCCAGGTACACTGTTGGTGATGAAGAGAACTGATATTACTCTGCAAGACCAATTGTCAGATAGCAACCAGGTCCTTTCACTTTGCCCGTCACCAGTGATGCTCTCCACTGCTTTAGAGGATGATAACTCAACGTTTGGACCCAACTCAAAGGTTAGGGAACATCTTTGAGTCCCTCAAAGCTGTCCCATGGAGGAAGAAAACACTAAGTGGAGTTTCTGGCTCTGATTGCTTTCTGCTTGCCCAGCTGTTGAAACACAAGCACTTCCTAGTTTTACCACTCTATAGAGCAGCTTTGAAGGCATAGTTGATTTTTGGGGCACCTTTTTGGGCTGAGATACCAAGTGGAAGTCCTTACAGAAGCTGCCATTTCAAAGGAGTTGTATTTGACAGAGATTTCTACTTTGCTATTAGCCTGAAAGCTATTTAGATGCAAGCATGGCTCCTTTTTAAGCTAAGCCAAAGGCTCTTAGGTGCAATGGCTTCTGTTAGATCCCCTAGGAAAGCTGGGAAAAGCAGAGAGCTCTTGGGAATTGGAAGCCTTCCCTTCTGTCTGAGCACAGCAACTTAGCAGACTTAGCTAAATACAGTGGAAAATAGTTGCCACATGTTAACTGTATTAGTCAATTAAGCAGTTGCTGACAGGGAAATGGTTGGCATCCCCAAGAAGAGAATAAAGCAAAAGCTTCTATTCCAATGCTCTTCTTTCTCTCTTTTGTTTGAAAGCAACATTAAGCACCTATTTCCTTATTTTTCTCATTTTTCCTCTAAGAATAGAGAGTGGTTTGAGTTTTATTTATTTAACCTCCTTTTATACTTCCCAACCTTCCTCTCTCTCTCTCTTTTTTGGGCTAACTCTTCCCAATCTTGACTTCTGCAGAGGTTACAGAAAGGAACAAAAAAGGCAATGGAAACTCTTTAAAGTGGTTGAGCTACTTTCATTTCTTTCTTTCTCCTGGTACAACTTTTCCAACCCAAATTGGAATGTTGGGTCTCACTCATTGATTCAACTAAATGAAGAAAAGGAAATGAACAAGGAACAAGAAGAATTCCAACATTTACCAAAAGACCATGTAAACAGCAGGGAAAAAAATGACATTTTGTACCTTGTCAAGGGGAAAAACACTTGAATTTTGATTTTTTTTGAAGGAAAAAGGTCCAGTTTTCAGCTGCTGTGAGAAATCCCAAGAGCTCAGCTGTTTTCATCACTAGTGTTGCTGCATTTCTACTTGCCTTGCCTCTTGCTTTTCCAAGATGCTATCACTGCTGTGCTGTGTCTCTTCTGAATTGACTGAGCTTTGTTTCAGTTGCATAGTTGAAGTCTCTATGAGTCAAATGTTCATTGGCCTCATCACTCATCAGCCCCATATATCACTAGTGCCAACTTTGATACCAAGATGACTCATGGCCTAATTATTTGGAATAACAAGTGTGCTCTTGTGGTAGGACAAGATGATTTTGGCTTGCTACGAAATAGATCAGCAGAAAGTGGCCTCATGATATAATGCAGGCTTGCAAAAGGATGATGGAAATGCATGTTGGTACAAAATTGTTCACTCTTATTCTTTCAAGGATGATTTTTTTCCTTTCTCCCAGTGTATCCATGGAACAAACCTTGGCTCTCTGTAGATAACAGGGTCATGGCTAGGCTTTGCGAACGCAGCTCTGGGGAGGGCTCCATCCATGCTCTTCCCAAGCACTGCTGGCTGCAAAGGCCAATTTGGGACAGACCAGAGCAGTTGCAAAAGGCACAGCACAAGGACTCCTCAGGAGGTAGAAGCTGCAAGACACGATTCTTTCTACGCTGTCTTTTCTCCTCCAGAGTGATCCTGCGTGCCTGCTCCAAACCATGGGCGNATGATATGAGGATGATGAAAAACTTCCTGAGGTGCAGGTTGATATAAAACTTCTGTTTTCCTTAAACTAACTTCCAGCCCAAAAAGCTCAGCAGTGGCTGCAAAGCAGGACGTTAAACACTAGATAACAGGGAGTTGAAAGATGAAACCTGACCAAGTACTTGCTTTTAAGTTACTTTTAGGCTGTAGGATGATTTCACCTGTAATGTGCTAGGAAAAATAATTAGGCAAATAATCTACCAAAGGGGGTTGTTAAGTCTTGGCCCAGGCTGCCCAGGGAGGTGCTGGAGTCACCATCCCTGCAGGGGTTGAAGAAACATTGAGCTGTTCTCCTTAGGGCCATGGCTTAGTGGCATGGGAGTGCTAGGGATGCTTGGACTGGATGAGCTTAGAGGTCTCTTCCAACCTTCATGATTCTATGATTACCATTTCCTTTCTGATCATTCAACATTTGAGTAGAACATAATTACTTTCTGTCCATTGTGTCTTATAGAAGGTAACAGAAGTGAGATAGAGGACATATCACTCATTAGATGTGATGCTATTGAAGTCTGCTGGGCTGTGGCTCATGGTGACTTCAGTGGTGGCATGGTCCTGTTCAGAATATGGCATAGAGTGATGAGTGGCATGAAATGCTTTGAATTGCAACTACCTTTCCTAGCCCAGTTTAACCTAACACCTTGATGATTGAACACCCCAAGCAAGAAGTTGCCAAGAAATAAGTGCTGCTGATTTTTGCTCTCCTTCAAATAGTCTCATACCAGGCTACTTTAGAGCATCTATGCTGCTTTGTAGAGACTTTTAACTGCATTTACAGCATCATATGCAGAAAGCCACCTTTTCTTTACAATCTTTAGGTGTTGTTGGATGTTAAAATACCTATCAAATTCATATGAGCTGGAAGGCTGCTGTGCAGTGGTTGCTCCTCACCTCTAGATCTTGTAGGTTCGTTATAAAAGGTGGAATTATTTAGCAGATTCACCACTTTTTCTGTTCCCATCAGTTATTCTGCTACTTCAGTGAGCAAAGTTTTACTTCAGAATTAGCCTCCTTTTCTTCTTGGAAAGGTGAAGTTGTCCAGACTCTCTCCATATTGTAGGGGCACAGACAACCAAAGTGCTTGGCTGAAGTCTGCCCCAAATTCCTCTCAGCTGAGAAGAACTTGTTTCTGAGATGCAAGTTGCATATTTCAAGCTCAGATGGAAAACTGAAGAATGTCAAACATTCGAGGAGCATGTGGACCACACAAAATGTAAACAGCTAGCTGATCTTTGGCCTGATCCAAACAAATGCTGTTGAAATCATTGAAAAGATGCCAGTTGACTTCTGTGGGATTTACAGCAGGTTTGGAGTTGGCAGCTACCCCTTTCTAGCAAACAAATCTTGTCTACTTTTACATTTCAGGCTTCTAGTTAATCAAGTTCCTGAGACAGAAATGTCTTTGGCATGCACATAGTTCTCTCTTTTCCCCTGTAACTAATAAATGCTTCTCTAGAAATTGCTTCTAAAACAAGGCCACTATTTAGATAAGCAATATGAAAATGCTCCAGCATTAAGCTGTGATAAGCATTTCCTCCTGTTTGTCCTAAGAAAAGGAGGTTTTTAACACAAGCCATGCAGGCTTAGCTTTCACCAAGTAAAATAAAGGTTTAGTTAAAAAAAAGGAGTTTGTGCCCTTTTAACCTCCAATAACCAGAGTGCATCCTGTGTGACCATTCCTTACCTATGAAATGGCTGTAATTTATCCCAAATGGAGTGGGGGAATTCAAACAGAAAAGATAGCATCAGTGATAAAAAGATAACACTTCTCTGGAACAGATGCTTCATTTTATGATGGAAATGGGGGAAGCTGAATGCTGCAGGTGCTGGGCTGACACTAGGCCTGTGGAGAATCATTAGAGCCTCCTCAGAGATCGAGGTTTACTCTGTGTTTAATCAGCCACAGTCAGAAGAAATGGCTTCATTTCAGCTTGATGAGAGCCAGATTACAAAAGGAAGATAGATGGCCAATAAGGTTCATCACTATAAGCATATTGTCTTAATTTGAAGAAACAAGCTGGCATTCTGTGCTGAGGAAAAAAAAAAGTGAAGTGCAATATGGCTAGCATCAAAACCTAGTGATTTCAAGTCTCTCTGCTCCCCACCATGAAAATATCCTGCCTGCTCTGCCTTGGGCTAAAAATACTCAACACAATATCACACATGCTGCAGATGACCACAGTTTTCCTCAGGAGATAACTGCTCCTTTGGCTTCCAAGAGGCTGAAACCTAGCACAGGAGTTTTGGGCATCTTCATTCTCCCACTGCTTCATTTATATACAGATTAATACCTGAACCTATTTGTGTGTAGAGACACGAGGGAAAAGATTTGGATTGATCAAAAGAAGGTATGTGAGCATAATATGGACATGCAACCTCCTCAAAGGGTTGTGAGGTAGCCTTCTCTCCATGGCTTCCAGACTAGCAGCTGGGGGATGGAAAAAGAACCCAGAACAGGGAATTAGTTCATACAAAAGATAACCAAAGCAAGAGATCTCTGCTTTCTGAAGAAAGCCAGGATTCATTGCTCTTGTTTAGCTTTACCTTAGTGGTGTTGTCTTTTTGTCTCTTGTGCACAGACTAACTTTTTGTCTAAGTTCTTTCTCCAAAAGAGTTCTCCTTTGAAGCAGAGGAGCTCTCAGGATTCAAGTATAGGAGCCTAACAGGAGGATGGGCACAGTATGATTATTTCACAGTAGAATCCAGGTGGTTTTATTAAACTCAGAACCTTTGAGTATCTAGAAATACCTACAACTGAATTTTCAACCTGTTTGCAACTGTGCATCCATAGGAATTCTCTCTTCTGTGGCAAAGTTAAACACCCTAACAATAGGTTTTCATGTCTAAATTGCCTCTTGAAGTTCTCTGCCCCAGGGAATACTCAGATTACTCATGCAGGGATTGAGATGCCAAACTGCTGAGCATCAGAGAGTTATGGAAAGCTAGGGACTAAATTGAAGGGAAATTGGGAATGGGAGTAAATGAATCCCTGCCCTAAAAATTGGTAGGGAAAGAGCTTGATCCATAAATCCTTGGAAATCAGTGTTTCATAGCTTACTGGAGCAGACCCAAAGGTGTAAGGAGGAAGAAGGTAAGAAAGCTATATAGAAAGCTGACAGGATTAAAAGCATCTTTTAGCAAATGCTCTTTTAGGTGCAATTTTATAGATGTGATGAGCATGTCACAAGCAAGAAGCCTAAGATGGAGATTTTCTGTGTGCTGCAGAATAAGTGGTGAAAAAGGGTTAATTTATAGAGTTTGAGACATTTGGAGACTGCTACAGCCTGAGGGAAAAGTTGGACAGTCAGCTTTGATTTGGGGTAAAATCAACCTGAGAGGAGTGAATGGCTATAGGAGGTCAGATTTATCTTGGATTAAACCAAGATGCCTTGATGCAGTGGATTAAGAGGAAATATGGAAATGATAAAGCAAAGTTAGAAATGGGGCCATAAATTAGAGAATCATGAAGGTTGGAAGAGACCTCTAAGCTCATCAAGTCCAACTATACCTAGCACTCCCATCCCACTAACCCATGGCCCTAAGGAGAGCAGCTCAATGTTTCTTAAACACCTAAAGTTGGTCTTAACCAGTATTTTTAACCAAGTTGCAGAGGATATTGTGCTTGGTTCAAAGCATGCTATAGCCCAGAAGAGGAGCAGAGGAAATGGCAAAGAGCTAGAGAGAGGATTTGGGAGAAGCTAGGGCTTGAATTCCGAGAGAAATATTATCTTGTGCAGAATAACTTTTTGTTTTTGTTCTTACACCAAGAACACTGCTGTTTCTTTGGATCTTCCTTCAATAAGCTTTTTTTCCCCCCTCTCAAGTGAGTTTATTTTGTTCCTCTTGCCTTTGTTCTAACTTCACCCATCTTTGCACATTAAGATAAAAGTGAGGCAACTCCTCCTGACTGCACAGGGCTGGAAGGGAATTAGGAATTTGACTCATCCAAATTGACTCTCCTCCCACACTTCCCCCCCCCAAAAAAACACTGAAGAAAACACACTCCTTCATCCCTCACACATTTCCCTCCTGTGTCTCCTGCCTTGGAAGCAGCTCAGGCTCCAGCACATCTGTGTTTCTGCAGTACCTGCTACGCTGCTAGCCTGAGACAGCTTGAACTGCTGCCTCATTTTATGGCTGTACTGACACAATCCTGCAGTGAACCATATGACCCCTGAAGTGTTTAGAAAGGTGCATTTGTGTAAGGGAGACTCCTTTATTCCCCTCAGAGGCTTCTAGATAATCTTGCCTCAGCACATTATTGACTTGGACCTTTCCCTAGGTAAGGAAGACTTCGCTTTTTGGACCGAAGCTGTCACAAAGTGGAGACTTAACAAGAGGGAGAAATATTATCATCAGCTATCACAGGAACATTATCCAGCCATTCCCACCCACAGATACGCTGGATTTCAGCTTAGAAAGCCCTGCAAATAACAGCCTGTAGGTGTGTGTGGTCCTGCAAGTGTTTAAAGGTTTGAGGATGAAGTGAGCAGGAACATCTTGCAAGAGTTTGGGAGAAGTAGGGGGGTGGATTTCCCTGGACAGCTAGATGATCATCCTCTTTCCTTCTATCTGCTGCCAAACTACCTCAGCTAATGTGGGGGTTTAGAAACTTTTCTTTGTGGTCTCTGAAGAGCAGCTCTTCCAGTGGTATTTTTTTTTTTGGAGCAGATCAAATGCAGTACAATTAAACAGGAGAAAAGCATATTCCCAGGGCCCCTGCACTCCCTTCCTTTCCCCTGTCAAGATATTACTTAATTTAAATGCTGCCAAAGTTAATAATGAATGATGACATCCTCTGGTGTGTCAGAGCTCAGTGCCCAAGCAGGAAAGGATGAGTAGCTTTCTGCACTCCTCTCTTTGCTAAATTCAACCTGGAAAACAAAATCTAGAGCAAAATCAGAGATGCTGTAATTAGCAGGATAGAAAATGATCTCTTCAGGTCACTTTTCTTGGCCCAGAATTGCCCAACACTTGACTCAAGTAGCTGATATGACTGTGCCATCAGCAGAGCATGAGGTTACAAGTGCCACCAAGACACTTTTGCCACCCACAGGTACTTGTAACATCATCTTTTCCCTTAGAAAAATGCTGGGAAGTGGGCAGAGTACAGGTCAGGGATACACACCAGGATTTGGGGGCTATAACTTAAATGTTTGAGGGGGAGGAAGGAAGGGAGTTGAGGACCTGGGAGGTTTTGGGATGAGGGAGGTGACAGGAGGGAATGCATCCTCTGTTTTCTTCCCTCCTGCACCTTCCCACATCTCTGACACACTGCTGAGGAGATGAATGGATGAGGAGTGCCAGACCTCACTTCAGTCCATTTTTTTATAGCAAGAAAATGAAGCTTTTTTCCCCCCCTTTGCTAAAAACAGCCTTGTGTGTGAACCAAAGGGGGAAAAGGAAGGTAAAGCACAAAGATACAGAGCAGCTGATTAATTAGTTTGAGGTGCTCTCAGTGCTCCTGTCTGCATGGAAGGGCTAAAAAGATACAAGAGTGAAGTGGCAATTCTGCCTGTGGAAGCTTGCTGTGATGTGCAGAACCTCCTTTGCCTGCCTAACTCCCTCTTGGTGCCATCCAAAAGCAACTGAAGGCTGCACAGAAAAGATTTGAGGCTGGGGATGGAGATTTGTGCTGGATTGGTGCAAGAAGGCATATTCCCTCTCAACATAGCCACTCTGTGCAGGTGACATTTGGTGGCTTTGCCCTCCCCTGTCCCTCTCCTCAGCAAAACCCAATGCCCATCCTTCTTTCAGGAGGTACTTTGTGTTCTCCAGCAGAACTTTTGGAGGCTTGCTGATAGAAATTCATGTCCTCCTCAATTCTCCCCCAGGTCTCTAACAAGGCAATCAGAGTCCTTACTCCAGAGAGCAAGAGGAGAGTGCTGCAAACTGTGGTATTCACCTGCTAGAAGGTCAAGGTTAAAGCCTGGCTGGCTGTAGAGTGGCATACCTTAATCACACAAGCCTAATGGCCTTTTTTCTGGAGCTGATGGAGCAGAACATCATGTGATGTCTATCATTGCCTTGCCAGGTACCACTTAGAGCTCAGGCATGGCTCTAAAGCAAAGCTTGTGCTCCTCTGTCTGGGTCTGTGAGAAGATGCTTTAAACCCTTTGACCTTGGCCCATTCACACCAAAACTTGGAGCAAGGGGAGCTGCAAGGAAGGAGGTAGAAACTAAACCCACTCCAGCAGTTCTGGAAAGGAACTGTGGCAGTGTTTAAAGCCAGCAGAAGTGTACTGCTTGAGGGAAAGGCTATTCATCTCCTCTAGCTATGGCTGTAATCTCTGTTCCTTCCCCTTTAGCTATGCAAGCTTTAAAAGAGGCAGGAAAATAACCTGAAGTACATCTAAGCTGTTAATAATTCAGCTGAGGAGCACTGTGGGTACAGGATGAAAGAGAAAAGTTGAATGTCTTGCTCAGAAAGTGCTAAGAATAGGTTAAACTTCTCTTTTCAATGCATATTATGCTGAGAGTAGTCCAACTTGTACCTGTCTGTGACCTCTCTCTGCCCTAAAGAACTACTGTTTATAAGCTACAGGGTTTGGGGAGTGAGTAGCTGGTGGTTTTGCTAAGAGATCATAACCTGTATGGTACCAAAAGGTACAAAAGAAAAAGGCAAAGTCATGATGAGTTTTAGAATGATTTCTAGAAGTAGTTAGCCTCCTAAATCGGATGCCATTGTGCTAAGCTTGTAGCAAGCAGTGAACATCCACACCAGGTATCTCCTTCCCTGCTCTGTGTGTCCTCTTATTGCAGGGAAGCAAAAAGGCTGCTCATTTCTGACTCCTATTAATAGAGCAGGCTGGCTGTGTTGACAATCTATCAGTAATTATTTCTGGCAAGAGCTGACTGCTTTAGGATGGGTCATTTTACCAGAAGCCAGATCTGTGTGACCGGAGTTTTATGACAGGCATCAAATCAATCGAAATGTTGGTGTGAGGAAGATCAGCTTATTGGCAAAGGAATGAGAAGCCAGGGGGAAGATTCATGTTAAGGCTGAACTGTGTGGTGCCTCTCTTGGTGATAAGTGAAAGGAAGGGCTTATCCTCTGCCTTGTTGTGTGGGCTAAAAGTGAGAGAAGTTTGGAGGAGCGAGAATATGAACTAACTTTCACGGGGAGGCCAGCAACTAAACAGCTTTTAGAAGGGGAGGGAAATGAATGTAGGGAGGTCCTCTAGAAGAGTGGCCAACTAACCAGACAGTCTGGTTTAGATCTTGACTGTTGTGACAACTTCAATAGGTCTTATTTTCAGCCAGTTCTAAGCCTCCCACCTTCTAAAGCCAAGCCCTTGTGTCTCACGCTGGCTGCCACCGAGCGAAGCTCAGCTGCCACCTTGCAAGTGTTAGGCTCACAAAGCCTTTCCTTCTGCAAAGCCAGCAGAGCTGGGCTCTTGGCTGGAAAGCCTACCCATCTGTGCATCTCTATGATGTCTTTGGAGCCCTGGTGTGGGCTGCTGTGGTCCTTCAGGTGCTATCAGAGCAGTGGGTGCACAGGGCTTGCTGTCACATCCCTTCCTTTGGCTCCTGCTGATCCCCAGATAGAGAAGTTCTAACAGATTTGGCTTTCAGATAAGAGCTCTGAATCCTGGCCTTGCCTGAGAAGTCTGGCACTGCTTTGCTCCTATAAATCCCACCTCTTTTGTCCAGAGAAGCCCAAGAAGAGTCCTTATCCCTCCTGGAAGGATGCTGAGGTGTTGCCACCTCAGGCAGTGAGGAACAAAGCCTGATTCATAGTGGAGGCAGCAAAAAAAATCCCCACTCTGTGTAGCTTGATCATTTTTGGTCCTGCAAAACCCCCTGCTAATGCTCCATGGGGAGGAAGTTGTGTGTTCCCCAGAACAGCAATGTTATCCAAGGTGTGAGGGAAAGCCTGTGCTGTGCAGATCTTTTTTTGTGTGTGCAAAAAGCCCTCTTTTGAGTGACCTGGGTGCTTCAATGTAATAACAAGGTCAAGCTTGAAAGAAGAAATAATATACTTTGAATAATTGAGCTGTATTTTTAGCCCTCACTTTGTGATCTGTGTCACATATATATATATGTGTGTGTGTGTGGCTCATTTCCCTGTGCACCAGAGACTCTTTTACCATATTCAGGTTTGCTACCTAGAGAAGAAGAGGTACATGGTGAACTAAAGGCATCTCTTGGCTCCTTTCAGCATAAAAAAAAAGAATTGCAGGGCTTTTTTTCCTTGCCTTCTTTTTTTTTTTTCCTCTTGGAAAGGTCATGATTATAATTTCACCAGCAATAGGACAATTTTCTTTCATTCAGCTCTAATAGTGGCACAAATTTAACTATATTGTGCTAGCAGGCACTGATATATTAATTAAAATATAGTCTAATTATTTACCCTAGTTAGTTCATACAAATCTCAGTAGTGTAATCAGTGGACTCCCTTAAGGATTTGGGCAATGTTCAGCAATAGAAATGGTTTTTCTTTATCCACTCTACTCAAGGATAGAGTTAGGTTGGGATTGGATTTCCAGGCCAGTAGTTCAGTGGCCACCATGACCCTGAGCTGTGCAGCTACAGTCACACTGCCTGATGCTAAGAGATGGATAAACCCTAGAAAAGAAAGGAATTGTAGGAGCTGTGGGAATTGGGTGAAGTATCTCTTGCCAGCCCTGACTTGGAGGAAATTCCTGGCCTTGTGCTGGTTCATCTGTGGCACATTTTGGATACTCACAGGCAGAACAGCTTCTGAGATATGGTTCTCTGATGTTTCTTCAGGGTGAGCAGATGTGGAGCAATGCTTGCCCAGGGAAAATGTTCAGCCTGTGTCATAAAGAAGGGAAAGGAATGCCTCCTGGCAAAACGGAGGCAGGATGCTAAGATGACAGGGATCTGAGCCTGTGTTAAAAGGACAAGAGACAGCATAACTTGGGATGCCCAGCTAATGTATCCTTTGGTCTTCTTTGCTGTCAGGTGTTTAGTTTAAACACAGGTGGTATGAAAGTTGCAGATGGCTTTGAAAGGGAAAGAGAAAAGATTCACAACAGAGTTGGAGGAGAGGAAGGATGTGAGGTGAGACTCAGGAGGACCCAGAATGACCCAACTCACAACCCGGGCAATCTCATGAATGCTTTTTCTTCCTCTGGCATACAGCCATCAGCCTTCAAATCCTGTCTCCAGAGCATGGAAAATCGAAAAGAGTGGGTCAAGAATTCCTCGTTTTGCTCCCTTTGTGTTTGTCTTTCATTGCCAACCTCTGCTTTCTCATCTCACCTCCACTTGAGTCTCTGTCTCAATGAGAAGATCGAGCAGCAATTCACTCAGCTTTGGGGAGGCCTCAGCTCCAGTACTGCATCCAGTTTTGGGCTCCTCACTCCAAGAGGGACATGGAGGTGCTGGAGAGGGGACAGAGGCTCCCAAGCTGCTCAAGGGCTTAGAACATAAGCCTGAGGAGGAAAGACTGAGGGATCTGGGCCTGTTTAGNAAGAGAAGACATTGTGTCATCTAAGCTTCTAGAAGAGACAGGGGTGCAACTCTACACACACTGCAGTTAAACAGTGTGTCCTTCCCCCTGGGAAGAGAGGGACTTGACAGGTCCAATTTAGGGTGTTGAAGACCCAACAGAGTCTTGGCCCAGGCTGCCCAGGGAGGTGCTGGAGTCACCATCCCTGCAGGGGTTGAAGAAACATTGAGCTGCTCTCCTTAGTGCCATGGCTTAGTGGCATGGGAGTGCTAGGGATGCTTGGACTGGATGAGCTTAGAGGTCTCTTCCAACCTGAATGATTCTTTGTAATACTTGTCAGTCTAAGTAGCATGGGGAACATCTGTGAACCAAGCTCTCTGTAGGAATTGTGGCTCTCCTTAATTATAGACTTCTTGCAAAGAAAAAGAGCAAAGAGGAATGAAGACAGGGGCTGAAGAATCAGCTTTTTCCAGTGAGGCTCACAAGACTATCTTAAAACCTGCCTCAAACAGCAGAATCATCAGTGCTCCTCGAGGTACAGCCTGAATTCCTTTGGAAATCAGGTACCCTTTAAGCACATTTTCATCATAATATGACCAATATATCTCTTAGTACATTTCTTCTCCCTGTTCTGCTTCTGATTTAACCATGTGTGACCCAAGCTAACTTGATTAGACACCTTGTTTTCCAGCAGTCATTTCTGTTTGCAGTCGTCCATAAAGTGCTCCAAATGCATTTTAATCTGTTGATGCTACTTACTGGAGAGATTAATATTCATAATAAATACCCCTTAGAAATAATCTTCAGCAAATCCTTTTGCCAGAGGAGGCAGGGCTGCTAACGACAATAACTGCTACCAAATGCAATTTGGTCAATTACTTTAATTAAATTTCACTCTGTAATGTCTTCTCATTTATATAGTAAACTAATAGGGGGGAAAAGGATCTCATCTTTATTTGTCTCCACTTCAATATCCACAACTCTTCCCTTCTGTTGTACCATGTGTAGCTCTTCCAGCCTCTCAGAACATTGGAGCTAATGATGGGCTTTACAAATGAAGTTTATTCTTCACCTAGAAAAGTTGAGTTTTTCTTTTGAATATGCTTTTCCTAGAGTAAAAAAAAAACCCACCCTTGACTCCACAGATCCTAATCTGCTATTTACAGACTAGCTGGGTTTTTTTTCTTTGGATGGTGCCAGCATTCCAGTGAAAGTATCTTACATTTCATCAAATGCCTTTTTTCTTTTTTAATTGTATTGTTTGAAATTGGAGTAAAAAGGAACACAGCTGTCTAGAGATTTGTTGGGTAGCATACAGGTTATAATGAACTCATGAGAAATAACAGCAGCAGTCTTTTTGGATGCACTTGACTGTGCTGAAGAAGGAATTTTACACTGTGGGCTACATTCTCAGCTGGAGTAAATTGCCCTAGCTCTGGTTTCCTCAGCTCCTTGCTTAAAAAAGAGAGCAACTCTTATTTTCCACAGTTCAAACTGGCCTGCTGCAATCCTGGGTAAATATTAAGGTCATCAGTTAGCTGGGAAAAGAAAGGCATGAATTCAGTTGGACATCAGTAACTCCCACCCTGTATCAGTCAAATCAATAAAGCTCTTTCCCTCAGCACTGTGAATATTCCTGGCAACAAGCCTAAGAAAGGCCTAAGGGAATGGAAAGCAAGCAATTTTGGGGCTGGCATCATTTTGGGGAGCTGGTGTTGTCATTCTTCTACTTGCATGAGTAGAAAGTGAAGTTTCAAGAGGGACAAGACAGGCTGAGGGAGCTGGGATTGTTCAGCCTGGAGAAGAGAAGCCTTCAGGGGAACTACTAGTGACCTTCCAGGACCTAAAGGGAACTTGCAAGCAGGCTGCAGAGGGCCTGTTTGCAAAGGCCTGCAGGGAAAGGACAAGGGGCAATGGTTTGAAATTGGAGAAGAGTAGATTTAAACTGGACATTAGAAAGAAGTTTCTCCCCACGAGGGTGGTGGAACACTGGCCCAGGTTGCCCAGGGAGGTGGTTGAGTTGCCATCCCTGGAGGCATTGCAGGTGAGGCTTGCCAGGGCTCTGGGCAAGCTGCTCTAGTTGGGGATGTCCCTGGCCACTGCAGGGGGGTTGGACTAGATGAGCTCCAGAGGTCCCTTCCAACCCAAACCAGTCTAGGATTCTATGACAAACAGCTCACTTTTAGTTTGGGGTAAATGGGGGAGGGGAACCCTTCTTCCTTAGCAAATATCTTAGATGCTAAAGTAGAAACCACAGGTTTGGGGTGTTTTTTTTTTCCCCCACTGTTTCACTGAACTCCTGTAAACTGCAGCAACTTCCCATTTCTCTGCTGCTGCTATAAATTTGGTGGGGGAGATGAAGTCTTACAGAGCAATTAAGTCCAAAAAGTGGTACAAAGCAAGAGCTTGCAGCTCCCAGGCTGCAGGGCTTAGCACTTAACTCTGCAAGTCTGATAAGCCCTATCAAGCCAGGGTTGTGTTTAATGTTCACTCCTGCTTATAGACTGAAGATACAACCTCCTGGTCACAGTGTTAACACTCCCCAATATCTATTACAATTAGTTTTTGATTAAGAGGCCTAGCGTGGCTTTGGAAGCCTTTTATGTTGTGTCAAATGGCTAGTGATGGAGTGAGATGCACAGACACCTCCCAGTAACAAAGCCTCTTGTAAAAGGTTTCAAGTGAACTATTTTATCATCCTAATGGAAACCAGATGACTCTAACTCCCCCCTTTAATTTCAACTATTTACTGAAGAGTCCTTGTTTTGAATTACTTAAAGATTTATTCCAAACCACTATCTCATGCATTAAGAATCACTAATAACAAAGCCATTCTGAGCAGAGCAAAGCTTTTAAAGAATGTGACTATGCCATTGCATTTATTCTTAAGTTTAAACAGTGTTTTTTTTTTTAATGGCTTTCACATTTTTATACCTCAGTTTATTTTCTTGGTGGGTTTTTTTTTCCCCTTCATATTTTTTCTTCCTTGAAACCTTGAACACATTTTTTTTTTCTCTCTAGACATTTCAAGCCCATGCTGCATTTTTCCTGCCCTGCTGCTGCCAGGACAACAGGTACAGAATCACAGAATATTAGGGGTTGGAAGGGACCTCTGGAGATCATTTAATTCAGCCCTCCAAGTCTGGAGTTTGGGTGATAGAGTTGAACCCATGGTTATACTCCTTCATCCCAAGTTAGGTTAATGCTTGGACTTGATGATCTTTGAGGTCTTTCCCAATCTTTATGATACTGTGATCCTCTGGAGAGTGTCTATTTTGGATCTGCTTGGTGGTTTTAGCAGAGGAAGGCTAGCCAAACGAGGGCCCTAGGGGTGTAGTCATGTCCACCATGCACAGCAGCATCATTTCCACTGAGCAGGAAACTTTTCTGAGGACAGAAGTGTCATTTTGTGTTAGCTGTGCCAGTCTGATGGCTGGAGTCACCCCAGCTTGGCAGCTCTCCCCTGCAAAAACAGGAGGAGCAGGGGGGGGGCATCTGCTTTGTCTGCCCTTGCCCACTATCTCTCTCAGGCTCATCCTTTCCTCCCAGCAGAAGGAACCCTGAAATAACCAGGATTAACTGGATTAGCAGTGCAGAGCAAGTCTCCTCTCTCTGCTGCCTGGGGTGCAGAGCTCCCCGTTTCCCTGCAGAGACACAGGAATGACTCTTAATGAGCACAGCCATGAACTGCTTTTCCTCCCCAAATGTGACACTGTTATTTACATCTGTCAGGATTTTACTGAGCTCTCCCCCTCCCTTTGGACTCTACCTTCTAAGATGTTTCAGGCAAAACACAACTGCAATATTCTTCTGCCAAAATGCCCTTTTGACTTAGGCTGTAAAGTTCTTCAGTATGTATTTTAGGAGTATTAAAAGGATTAAAGAATGGCATAGTGAATAAAAGATATATTTTTTTTTAAGGGTAATTTATGAGCACAAGATACATGTTAAGAAAGAAGAGAGTGAAGAAATACAGCTGTCCAAGATTAAGTATAGGTTATACATTCAAGCATGGCCATTAAATGCCTTGAGAACTTTAGCTGTGTGGAATAAGGAATTTGGACAAACAGAAGATGGTTTATTCCTAAAAAAAAAAACCCACAAAAAAAAACCAGAAGCAGGTTTTTGTTGCAGTGTAGAACTATTGACCTTTTGTGACCATGAATCTTCCTGGGCCACAGAAACAAGGAGTTAACAAATCCAACACACACTCCAAATGGAGAGCTCTTCATCCTTCCCAGAGATTTCTCCTCTGTGAATATCTATTTTCAAATCTAGATCAAATAGAGACCTTTTAGTACCAGTTTTGCATGTAGCTTTGGACAGAACTAGAGTTCAGGGGATGAGGGGGAAGGAAGGGAGGGCAGTGAGTTAGGTGAGGCTGAGCTTCAGCTCATAGCAAAGAGGATGCCAAAGGATGAGGTATACTTGGCATGTAGCTGCTGATGACATTGCTCTTGTTGCCCAGACAGAAGTAGCTCTGCAGTGTTTAACGTCCTGCTTTGCAGCCACTGCTGAGCTTCTTGGGCTGGAAGTTAGCTTAAAAAAAACAGAAGTTTTATATCAACCTGCACCTCAGGAAGTTTNCTGGCCTCCACTCAGCAGCTCTGCACACACACTAGTGTTAATGCTGCCCATGGTTTGGAGCAGGCACGCAGGATCACTCTGGAGGAGAAAAGACAGCGTAGAAAGAATCGTGTCTTGCAGCTTCTACCTCCTGAGGAGTCCTTGTGCTGTGCCTTTTGCAACTGCTCTGGTCTGTCCCAAATTGGCCTTTGCAGCCAGCAGTGCTTGGAAAAAGCGCTTGGGAAGAGCGTGGATGGAGCCCTCCCTGGAGCTGTGTTCACAAAGCCTGGCCATGAGTTGCCTGCATCTTAAAAACATGAAGGCAAAAGGATGTATCTAGAGCTTCTCTCTTATCTGACTGTGATTTTTACAGTGGTGGATGGAATAGGGATTAATGAATAGCTCACTGGCATCAACTAGAGCTTGGTATCAAGAAGCAGATCTCATTTGGCAAACAAGGAACAGGAAGCACAAAAAGAAAATGGTGACTTGTTCATGAGATGATGGAAATGATGTTAAGTTGCAGTTCTTCTCTCAAGTTATTAGGCTGGGTTGCATTGTAAAGCCTGAGATGGCCTATAAATTATATATGGACAGAAGTATTTCTGCCTTTGCATGCTGGATCACAGAGATGGTGACTTCTGTAGATCATTAAGGAAACTTCAACAAGTCAGGGAGAGAGGATCATTGGTTCACAGAAGGCTCCTGCTTCTCCACTTACATCCCCAGAACCTTTCTGTTACACCACAAAATATTCTGTCTATTTTACTTTGGCTTCCCTAGTATGTCCTCTGCTCTCTGACTCTACCTTCCAGGTGATCTTAGATGTTTCTACAGCTTGACTCAATCTTTAGGTAGCAACATTTGACTTAATAGTCAAACTAGCATATTTTTTAACCCTAGAAAAAGTGTTATATTTATCTGCAGAAATATTTCTCTACACTTAGCCATAGTGTGAGGATCAGGATGATTGTTGAAGGACTGGAAATTCCATGATGCACTTTAGATGCTTCATATGTTTTGAGTTAAAATAACCATTCAAAGTCAGAAGCCAACTGATTGAAGTTTCCATTGTGCAAACATGCCAGGAGAGAGGCAGTTAGGCTCAGCTCCTAGCCTGAATGACCATGGAAGTTAACTTAGGGCTAATTGTGGACCTAAGAGAGAAGTCTGGCTTTTCATGGTAATTATGGTATTGGTCTGGAATAAACAACCAAAGAATCATTCAGGTTGGAAGAGACCTCTAAGCTCATCAAGTCTAACCATCCCTAGCACTCCTATACCACTAACTCATGGCCCTAAAATGAGATTACAGCTAGGTCTGTCGAGGAAAGCTGCTGCTGAGCTGAGAAGCCAAAAGGAACTGTGGAGAGAAAGGCTGAGACTCTTCTCTTTTAGGACAACAAGGTGTTGGGATAACTTTCCTTGCTGGCAATTCCAAGTCCATTTTGCTTAGGGCAGCTCTTGTGAGCACTGATGGGATGTTAAATCCAATTATTCCTTATATATATAAGGGAGGAGCTATATATTTCTTTTGTTTTAAACCAGATATACTGAGGGATGACATCAAATCTTGGAATAGTTTATCCTCTACAGAGACAGCATCAGCACAAGAACAATCCAGCTTCAAATATCTTCACACTCCATGAATTAAAACAGAAATAATTGTTCTAAGTTGAGAGAGAGAGAGAGAGAGAGAGGATAAAAAGAGTGAGAAATGAATGCTTTGGAATCAGGCTCCTCTAGGCTGAATTTTTAGATGCTTTTTCAGTGTTAGTCCTTGCCCTTTCCAAAGTTATTTCTCTTAGCTCTTTTCCTAAGCCTTGTGCTAAAGTGCCAGTTTTCCTCTGTGTTAATTATTAATATGAGCTGTTTATGGAGCAGTTATCCAGCTAACCATTAATGGCTGTTTACTCATTGATGACCTTTGCAACTCCATGCCAGCCTCTTGGCTAGGAAATGTCAACCCTTTCTAAGAACCTAAAATGACTCTGCAGAGCTTAAGATCATCTACCTAAAATCCCTTTTTTATGGGGGGTGTGAAAAAACAAGAATTAAATGCTACTTATTCCCAGACATCAGTTTCAGCCAAAACAGCACAGTGAAAGGAAAAGAAAGACTTGTTCACTGATATTCTTGACTCCTAGTTTTGTTTTAAAGTACATTACAACAGGAAAAACAAACCCAGGCCCATCCTGCAGGCAGAATAAAATGCTGTTCAAAAAGAATTACTGGAGGGAAAGCTTCATTTATTCCCTTCAGATTTGCAGGATTAAGCAGAGCACAAGTAAGACATCTAGCCTCTATATTCTGTTTAGTAGTATTAGCTATTAGTTGGTAGTATCAGCTATTAGTTGGTAGTATTAGCTATTAGTTGGTAGTATTAGCTATTCATTGGCTACTAGCTGCTAGTATTAGCTATTTACTAGCTATTAGTTGGTAGTATTAGCTATTTATTGGCTACTAGCTGCTAGTATTATCTATTTATTAATTGCTAGTACTAGCTATTTATTAGCTACCTATTTATTAGCTGCGACTATTAGCTATTTATTAGCTGCTGCTATTGGCTATTAGCTGCTAGTATTGGCTATTTGTTAGCTGCTAGTATTAGCTATTAGCTGCTACTATTAGCTATTTATTAGTTGCTAGTATTAGCTATTGGTTGTTAGTATTAGCCATTGGTTGTTAGTATTAGCTATTTATTATCTGCTAGCATTGGCTCTTAGCTAGTTGCTACTATTGGCTATTAGTTGCTACTGTTGGCTCTTAGCTAGTTGCTAGCATTGGCTCTTAGCTAGTTGCTAGCATTGGCTATTAGTTGCTAGCATTGGCTATTAGTTGCTAGCATTGGCTCTTAGCTAGTTGCTAGCATTGGCTACTAGTTGCTAGCATTGGCTCTTAGCTAGTTGCAAGTACTGGCTCTTAGCTAGTTGCTAGTATAGGCTCTTTATTAGTTGCTAGTATTAGCTATTAGCTGCTAGCAATACTAATGAGCAGTGGGGACAAGGCTGGATTCCAGCTGAAAGTGGGGACACTCCTTTTCACCCCTGCTTACCAATTCTGTGCTTCTTTCTCCTCACTTACTGTGTCTCACTTAATAAGACAAGCAAGAGCCCAGGATGCAAAACAATTTGAGGGCCCTTCCCACTCCAATGGATGTGTGGGATCATCCATTCTGCTGTGGGGATGAGTGGAACAGGCAGGATTCTTCTTCCTGGGGCTACTAAGAAGAGCCTTGACATATTGCCTTTGTGATGAGCATTTGCAGGTCTGAAATTGGCTTCCTCTTGAAGTAGTTTGCAGTGTTAGCATCATCTGAGCCAGAAAGAATGGTGCTGGCATTTACAGGGATTGCAACTTTAAGATATATATATATATATAGGTATATGTTGACATTTTCTTCTTCATTGGAGTTCTAACTTCCCTAAGGATTAGGTGGTGGGGTTGTCTTTTTTAGTTACAGCCTTGAACCACTTGCTGTTGCTGTCACTTCACGTGGAGTTTCTCATCCAGAATGGAAGTTGTAAGGCTGAGGAAGCATCTGTCATAACCTATTGTATCAATGATTTCTGAAGGGCTTTGTTTTGGTCCTGGCTGGGGAGGTGTAAGCTTCCTAGACTTCTCCTCTCAGTTGTATAGACAATTTGGGGCTCAGGAGGATTGTTAGCAAGGGATTTGTCTGGGCTGTAAGACATTGACTTCAGCACTGTGTTTCTGTACAGGATGGTTATACAGTACTTCAAGCATATAAATGCCTTTCAGCTTTTCTGTGCTGAATGATAACTCACCTTGTCTTTCTCAGTGAGGTAGGTAATAAATAGGAATCTGGGCTGTTACTGAGACATCCTGACTTAGTTAGATCTTCTAGTGGCCTGAAAAAGACAAGTAGACTCAATTACCATGCCAGCAACCACATAAAGATTGTCAAATTAAATCCCCAAACCTATGTTTAAATAACAGTGTGACAAAAGCTGAGGGAAAGGCAAGAATATCAAGCTCTTCTGACATCTTGACCTGAAGTTACAGCACTGTGGAAACAAAGAAAAATCCTCTTTAAAAAAAAAATCCATTATTATCTTGTGAGAGGATGAGAGGAAATGGCTTCAAGTTGCAGCAGGGGAGGTTTAGATTGGATAGAAGGAGAAATTTCTTCCCTGAAAGGGTTGTTCAGTCTTGGCCCAGGCTGCCCAGGGAGGTGCTGGAGTCACCATCCCTGCAGGGGTTGAAGAAACATTGAGCTGCTCTCCTTAGGGCCATGGCTTAGTGGCATGGGAGTGCTAGGGATGCTTGGACTGGATGAGCTTAGAGGTCTCTTCCAACCTTCATGATTCTGGGATTCTGTTCCCTGATGCTAATGTTGTCCATTTACATACATTCTGCATTCCCTTTTCCATCACTGAATTCATACTGGTATTGCCCAGATTTAAAGGAAACATTTTATCTGCCTCACATTCCCTTCTTTTTGAACAGAGCTTATCCTTCCTTTAATGTCCTTTAATATTTTGGTTTTATAAGGAATTAACAAAGTCAAAAGCAATCAGTACGGAACTCACAGCAATATATATATAAAATATACATACAGACTTTATAGAGACTTATATACACATATAGAGACTTATATAGATTTACATACATAGATACACATATATAGACTTATATACACATACATAGACTTATATAGACTTATATACACATATAGAGACTTATATACACATATATACACCTATATAGACTTAGACGTATATACACATATAGAGACTTATATACACATATATACACCCATAGAGACTTAGACTTATATACACATATAGAGACTTATATACACATATAGAGACTTATATAGACTTATATACATAGATACACATATATAGACTTATATACACATATATAGACGTATACATATATACACCCATAGAGACTTAGACTTATATACACCTATATAGACTTATATAGACCTCTATACACATATAGAGACTTATATAGACCTCTATACACATATAGAGACTTATATACACATATACTTATATACACATATAGAGACTTATATACATAGATACACGTATATAGACTTATATACACCTATATAGACTTATAGAGACTTATATACACATATAGAGACTTATATAGACTTATATACATAGATACACTTATATAGACATATACACCTATATAGACTTATATACACTTATATAGACTTATATACACCTATATACACATATATAGACTTATATATACCTATATAGACTTTATATAGACTTATATACACCTATATACACATAATGCCTTTTAACTTGTGGTGAAGGATATGATCTATGAGCTCCTTCCATTGTCTAACTGAGTTCCCCAGACTTTGTGTCTCCTTTGGCTAGGGTGTCCTCCCAGCTGTTAATATGCAGCCAGAGAAGCAGAGGGAAAGATCAGATTTAGTGTCCATGGTTTCCTTCCCTGAAGAAGTGAACCAAAGCTGTTGCATGGCCTGCTTGCCTTTTTAGTGCCTGGGTGATGATGGCTGAGCTGCAGGATTGGCTAAGCTGTTGAACATCTTGTTTTCTACATTCTGTGCTTCATCCAGCTCTGTGCCTCCTTTCTTTCACAGCCTCTTTCTTCAAAGCAAAAAGCCTTGTCAGTCTGTTCCCAGTCCTCTCTCATGTTCTGCTCATGCCTCAGCTGGTTCAGTTCCAGCTCCTCTACAGGCTTCCCAAAACTCCAAATATTTGCTTTCTTCCAGCAAGCTCATTTCTGATTTATGGCCCAGATGAGCAACTCCAACAAGCACATGAAGAGGGAAACACAGTTTGGGGTTTGAAGTTGTACTGAGTTACAAGAACTGAAGTTTCCTGAGGTCCAGAGAGTGTCTCTAGTGGGGGAGTTGGAGCCAAAGCTTTTCCTCTGAACAAAACTACTTCAGCAACACTTTTTTTCCCCCCTGATTGGGAAAGGAATGGCTGAATATCCAAGGTTTGAGTTGCAAAGGCCTATATGTCATATATACACATGACATCTTCTTGCCATCTAATTTGCTTTTACACCAGTTAGCTGACCAGTTTAACCTGATTGAGACCTCCTGCCTTTTCTATCCCACAATAAGGTTGCAGCAGGGCAAGTTTAGATTAGCTATAAGGTGGAACTTCTTTCCTGAAAGGGTTGTTATGTCTTGGCCCAGGGAGGTGCTGGAGTCACCATCCCTGCAGGGGTTGAAGAAACATTGAGCTGCTCTCCTTAGGGCCATGGCTTAGTGGGATGGGAGTGCTAGGGATGCTTGGACTGGATGAGCTTAGAGGTCTCTGCCAACCTTCATGATTCTGTGAAGGTTCAGTTTCATACTGGTCAATGAGCTGCCTGTGGCAGCATCATATTCTAGCACAGTTCAGTTATCTTTTGTTTTCCAGACAACTTTCCTGGTTCTACTTGAGTCCTTGCAAAAGTGGAAGCTCCTAAAGCTCTCTTGAAGCTCTAGCATGAACAAAACATCTTTCTTAGCGTATCGAAGGTGCAAAGAAAAACCTAACACAGCAAACCAGAGGTTATGTTGTCTGCCTGAAGCTGCAAACAGCCTGCCACAAAACCTAAAGTGCCATTAATTTGGCCTTAATTCTCTTCAGCCCCCAAAGCAGCAGGTTCTTGCTGGAGTTTTGGGTGGAGAGGTCCTTGCAGAATCAGCTTGAGGGCATTGGATTTCCTTACCATGACCTTGCTCCATTCCTCTGCCTATAGATTGTCTATTTAGGGAAACATTCCAGTGTCCTTGCTCATGCTGAGCCAGCCCCGGAGAGATAAATCATTCTGCTGGGGCAGCAGGCACAATTCAGTGTGACTAACAGAACATGGATGCTGGAGGCATCCTACATTCTGAAACCAGTGTGGGATTGCTCATGGAGTAAAGTGCTGCTCACTGTGAGGAAATGCAGCCATGGAGAAGCAAACTCTTTGGGATAGGGAGCTGCCTAATAAAAGCCAAGCACTTAATTGAGTTGGATGGTTTAATTAAGACTTAACTTCTCTCTTTCTGTCAATAACCACACTTCACAGCTGGAAGAGCTCTAGGGATATAGGGGCAGGAGTGTAATCTACCAGTGTGGGCCTGTCCCTCTGGAAGTCCTCCTCAAACATGCTCAATAAGGGACAGCTTTTAATGCTCAGCAAGAGGTTAAATTCCCCAAACTTAACTATTTTTCTCCACAACAATTGGTGTTTATTAGTGGCTCCTACAAAAACCCTTTTATCCATCACCAAGTGAAACTTGAAGTTGCTGCTTGCCTTGAGTGCCCAGAGTCAACACTATGAAAGTAAATAGTGGAGGACATTCCAAGATAGTAGGAACAGAATTGATTTATTGATGATTGCACAATGGGAGGTTATCTTTTGTTAATTGACTCTGTAAATAAGCTCATAGGTGTCTCAGGAACAAAGAAATCTCTTGCTACTAGAAAGTCTAGAGGGTGAGTTAGCTCTGCCACTCCATAAAATGTCTGCTCTGCTTCCTTCTCTCCACCATGTTCTCTTCTAGTTGGAGCAGAGCATTGCCCAAGTTGGCTAAGACTTTTACTATGACATTTACTAGTTCTTGCTTCAGTGCATTTATGGTGAATCAATGTAATGCTTACCCAGTGGCTAAGGACTCTGCCTTGTTCACTAATTTCTAGCCTTCTTGCTAGAGACAAATTTATTAGCCTACTTTTTCCCACTTTGGTTTTCATTTTCCTCCTAATGCTCTTTCTTTCTCTCTTTTTGATCCCTCTCAGCTCTTGTGCCCTCTGACCATCTCATTCTCAGACCCTGTCTGGTCATTAGGCAAGAGCCCTCCTCAGTCTGAACATCCTCCTTGGTGTCAGATCCAAGAGGAAAAGTGCTTTTCTCCTCATGGAAGAGCCCTGAGCAAACAGAATCCTTCCTTTTGGCTGACACCAGCAGATAGACATTGTGGCCACAGAGCTGCTGTACAGGGACAGCTGAGGAGAACATCTTTATTCCTGCTAGGAATATCATCATCAGGAGCTTGCAAGGAAATTGGCATCTAGTTGGGGGAGCTCAATGAATCACCTGGCCTGAGTGATGCTCCTTCCCCTGCCACATCACCAAGCTCCACATACAGAGAGCCAACCACCTCCACCACTCTGCTAGAGGAGCTCCCAGGCTCTGGGAACAAAGGCTTTGCTCTTGCCTAATCCCCAAAAACAATGAAGACATCAGCTTAATAGAAGCTTTCAATGCTGTGGTGGATGCAGGTGGAATGCTCTCTGTTTGCATTCCTAGCAAAGCCTAGCAGCAGCCTGAGCAGGAAAGGGCACCAGGGAACAGAATGGATCAGGCTTGGGAACAAGACCAAGCATGAAGGCTTCTACTAAACAAAGAGGAGAGATTCAAAAAGGTAGCATGTGTCCTTTCTTGTGTGTCTAGCTTCTGAAGCTGCTGCTAGACATCACCAAAGCCTGAAGTTTCACCTCTGAGAGGACAGGGAATTCCCTTCCCTTGGGAGATGTAGTTTCCTTTTGTTATCTCCCTCAACACGAAATTGCATGCTAGTGGTTCACTTCATGACTGGAATGCCTTTGCTTAATTGGATTTCACTGCAATTCCTAGCTTTTACCTTGGCACTGGAGCCTGGTGTGTATGCAGGGTTAGGATTTTAAGGTTTTCTTTAAAGTGCTGTCAGCCTGGAAACAAGATGACAGCTTATTCTCCCAATATTCTGTGTAGTAAGCCTTGGAATGACCCTGGATTAGGCAGAAGGGAAGATCCTGTCTAGAGGACTCAGGTTTCTCTGATGGGATGGCAGCTCATGCTCCATATGCCACAAAGAGATTTAGGCACTTCAACAGCTCGACTGCTCTTTGGAGAACTGCTTCTAGCTGCATTGAGCACACCTGCCTGGCAACCAAAAGTCCCAAACTGGCTACACCAGGAGCAGCATGGCCAGCAGGGACAGGGAGGTGATTCTCCTCCTCTACTCCACTCTGGAGAGACCTCACCTNGGAAATGCCTACTGATTCCTTTTAAAACAGCTGCTGATCTTTTGTGGGAAGAAGCCCTGGCTAAAAAGGGAACCATTTGTTGATCCTTTAGTTGGGAGAGGGTAGTGAACTTCCTTTCCCCTCCTTGCTTTTTACAGTTGAGAAGAAGATGAATTTAATATTTTCCTTTTCCACCCCCTGATCTGTCATGACCCTTCCTGTGCCTTTTGTGACACCGAAAGTGCTTTTCCATTCCTCATTCCATGGCTTTGGAGATCTATAAAAAGGGTGAGGGATTTCTGAGCAGTCTGTTTCATTCCTGTCACTGTCCCAGCAGGGTTAGAGTTGCGGAAGCTTAGAGTTAGGCTCCTACTTCCCTCTGTCCACATGCCTGCCTCAGAGACAACAGCCTTTGTTTAGGAGGTCTTCACATTCCTAAAGGCTGTGCTTGAGATGCTGTGTGTTCACCTTGCCTCTCGCCCTCATCTTTGGTCCACTCTTGGATGAATTCAGTAACCCAAGCCATGCTCTGGAAGCATTGGTGCCTCCTGTTTACGTCTTTGCCACCTTTTGCAAGGATGTGTTCATTTTGTTGCTCCCATGTTTGAAGGCAGCAGTTGTCCCTGCCATTATCCTTGACCTAATCATAGCATTTGGGGCTCTGCGTGTCTCATGGTCACAGATGAGCACATGGGCAGCAAGGGCCTTAGAGCCCTACCCTTATAGCTTGCTTTGAGCCATCAGAACAGCGTGTGAAATTCCTCCTAGGTCCAGTTTCTTCAGAGCTGTGAGGGCCAAGAGAGTTGTGCTTCATAATCTGCTGGAATGCTTCTTCTCTGGCTTGGTATAGCTGGTCCCATGGAGAGGAGAGGGAGGGGGAGAGGATGTGCTCCAGCCCTAAGATCAGATGTCGGGCACAGGTGCTGGCAGCAGAGCAGTGTTGCAGCCTCTCCCCCCCCGGGATGAAATCCCAAGCTGGCCTCATCCTCCAGAGCTTCTGCAAACAGCCCCAAGATTGTGTGTCATGAGTTATGATGGCAATATAAAACTGAAAGCTTGGCTGCATCTGTTAGTTCAAAATTGCTGTGAGAACTTTGGGAGGCTGCTAGCTCAGTGGTTTTTTAGCTGCTCCCTCTTAGTTTTTGTTGCTCAGGTTCATTGTTATTTCTCCTTTCTCTCCCAAGCTGCTGTTGATGGAGACACTGATACACAGTGTGAACTTTGAATCTGGCTTGGTTATCTTGCTCTTTTCCTCAAATGTCAAGTCCTTTGAGTCCACCTGGAGCCTCCACTTTCTGTCCCAGGGGCCACGTATCTGGAGAAGAAAAGAGATCTCTTCTCACAGTAAGCCAAGTTTTGGCTGACTGGAGACATATGTTGAAGCAAAGTTGACTTTTTTTTCCTCTCCAATGGGCCAAAAGCAGAAGTAAACACTGGTACTGCACATCCAGTTTGGCACTTGGAGTGAAGCAGCAGCTTTGTGGAGAGATTCAGAGCTCATACCTTCTTCTACACCTTCATTTAGTGTTAGACATCTCCTTGGCTTCCAAAAGGGCAATGTCAAACTGAAGGAGGAGCAGGTAGAATGGTGCTAGGAGAACAGCTAAAAGCCTCTGAAGTGATCCAAGGAGCATTCCTAAGTGCTCCTCTTCCCTCTAAGGAGTCACTCCTTAATCCCAAAGTGTCTAGGCAGAGCACTCCCTCCTGACACAAGAGCAAGCTTCACCTCAGCAGACCTTTAAAAGAAGTCCTCTAGGCTTGCTTGCTTTTCCAGGAGGTAGCTGACCCCAGTGACCTTACTTCTCCTGAGCTCATCCTACAGATGGGAGGAAATGGAGTATTCCTTTCACTTCCTCTCTTAAACCCTAGTCTTAGCCTTAAAAGCAGGGCAGCACTAGTGCTGGCTGCCCAGCAGATGTGTCTCCTGTCCCTCTTCTAGCCCTGGCAACACTCTGGTTAGGGGTGAAACCATCCTTTTGTGTAGGTTGCCCATCATTTTTTGGAGTGTATGAAGCACTTTAGGTCATTTGGTGAGAAAGGATGCTACTATAGAAATGGAAATCCTTCTGAAGTCAATGTTAATTCTCCTCTTGGTTGCCACATGTATAACCTGACCTTGTTTATCTCTTTTTCTTGATGACTGAAGACACTACCCAAAGTGATTCTTCTAGGGATGTTGGTCAGCCACATGTTTTAAGCACAGGAAAGGCCTTGCAAGAGTGGAAAAGGGAAACTTGCTTTCCTAATAACTCCTAGCTGTTGTGGCTACTATGTAAATCTCTTTATCCAATCAATCAGACATGTAATAAAATACCCTGACCTGATGCTTGGCTAGCATGTAAATTCCAAGTCACATGAGGCCTGGGGAGTTCTAGTGGAGTAGAAGGGAGTTTTCATTCCCCATTTGTAAGATGATATCTGGCTGGGCTCATTAAGCAAAAATATTTTGGGGCCTGTGTCTTACAAGGTAAACTTGCTCCATTGTGCAGGAGAACATCCACTGAAATAGCTAACATGGATCATCTGATGACATTAGCTTTGTAAAGTAATTTCCATGATGTCAAGGGTACACTGGAGATTAAAGGGGGATTAAGACCTACTTGCACAGTCAAAGCATCACAGCAAATTGACTTGACTTGGCAGGCTGCACCTAAAGTTGGCAAGTTTTCACTACCTAATCACATCAAATCCAGGTTTTGTGGTGTTAGTTAGGCTCCACTTTCACAGAGGCCAGGAAACGTTCAGCTTGCAAGGTGGGAGGTTGGAGGAGGAAAAGGGAGGGGAGAGACTGTCAAGGAGACTTTGGCAGTGTCAAGGTGCCAAGAAGTGCTAAGTAAAAGAAGGAGCCACTTTTTTTGCTGCAGGAGGCTCTGCCTTTCAAGAGCAAACTGGTTGGGTTTCTACCCAAAGGGCTTTTCCTCCAGTAAAGTTGATTTGTTGTTTTTTTTCCCCCTCTCCCTGTCACAAACTGCAATCTCCTCTTAAAGGCTCAGAGCCTGCACAGGAACTTCACTGAATAAAGATGAGTTTATAGTTGAAAAAGGAAACAGCTGGATTGCAAAAGCAAGGGAGGTAGGCAGCTCGTGTTTCATTAGGCTAAGGGAAACTCAGGGCCCCAGAGGAGAACAACTGGGAGAGCAGCCATGGCAGAGAACAAAAAAAAGAGAGAAGGAAACAGAAGATCATAAAGAACTAATAATGAAAAATGGAAAGTGAGAATGAGCCAAGAAAAACAGGCAATAAATAGATGAAAAAAAAGTTGCGGGGAGGGGGAAGAGAAATGTAAAGAGTGCAGGCAGCAATAGAGCAAAGCAGAGAGGACACAGTTGTTTGGGAATAAAAGAAATAATCCTAATCTTTCTCAAGAGTCTGCTGAAAACCTGGAAGCATCTCCTGGCTGAGCTCTTGATCTCCAAACTGGTGGCCACTTCAGTATGGGAACTGAAGGAAGAACACTCCATGTATAATTGCCCAGCAGCAATTTGCTTGCTGCTTCCTCTGGGAAAAAAGTTAGGCCAGGCAAGAGAGTCCAGGCTCTGTCCTTGCTGATGGATTAGGCTCCTCTAAGAGCAGCTTATAAAGAAGAATGTATCTCCTGCTTGTTTAGAAGGAGCCAGTCAACTGTTTATCTGAGCAGGAATCACTGGATGATGAGTTGGAGGTGAGCTGGGTATGGGACAGCCCAGCAGCACAGATTGAAGGAAGAGAGCACTAGGAAAGAAAACAGATGCTAGCCTGTCCTTTGTCTTGCAAGCTGTTCATTGTGATAAAAGACATAAACATGGCCAAGACTTCAGAGTCCAAGAGAAAACAGAACTTTTTATTTTCTTCCTTCAGTTAGATCCACACTAATCCTGCAGCTCTCTCTTGCTTTACAGAAGACACTTTGCCCAGCAGCAATGGTGCTGCTCTTGAAATTGGGCTGTGCTCATTAGGTTTTCATAGGAGCAGTTGTTTAAAGGCTGGGGAGGGGGGAAATGCACTTGGTGATGCCTAGTGGAATGTACATTCATCTTGTTAATGACAACACAGTTAATGGCTGGCAAAACATTACTTTTGAATTAACCTTTCTCATGTGCAGGCTCCACTTGAGAAGCAGAGCCAGGACACTGAAGATACAAGCAAAGTGCATGAAGACAGGGATACAGGATTTCCTATGATTTTATGTTGTTCTTAATTAGGAAGCATATTGGCAGCAAATGCTAACATGTGTTGGGATGTTTAGCTGTAGCCAAAGAAATGTTTTCTATTACAACTCTGAATTCTTTGCCTAGCCAGAGCCCATGCTGTTCTGTTCATGTCTTACAAAATCCCTTTCTAAGTCATTTTGGGGGCCAATTTTCTGTTGGCTTACACAGCAGAGTTACTTTGAACATATGCACTCAGACTCCAGAAGAGTTCTTGTCCTTACTTTTGTTGTTGTTGCTGTTGGGTTAAATTCTCTTTTTCTCTCTTTGAGTGATAGATGGGGAAGCCCTTCTTAGGAAAAGCTTCTGTAACCCAACACAACAAGAGCCTGCACTGAGCATACTCACTGCTAGCAAAAATTAACTTAATTAAGGGGATGAACTTGCTTTCTCTGGTCCCATGTTCACACCTAGGCTGAATGAAGTATCCATCATGAATCATTAGAGTCTGACTTGAATAGAGCAAGCCTTCCCCTGGGCAAAGGGAAGCTTGGGGTTATCCCTTTGCCAATATCTAATTAGGATGGGAATTATTGCTTGACTATCTAGTCACTAGGTAGAAAAAACCCTGTCTGATGTCTCCTATCTCTCTGCTTGAGTCTTGTTTGGTCAACTGAATTCTAGTCAAGGCTGAAGCTTTCTGGTGCCCATGTAGCATCCCAAGGAGTAGCTCCTGCCTGCACAAAGCAAGTAGAACAATTGTCACAGAGGCTAGATTGAAATAAGAAGGGAATCTTAGTCTGCTGAGTCGCACCAGAGCAGTCTGATGTTGTGTTATTACATGCTCATGGAAGCAGAAGCCTGGTTCCCTCTTGTGAGGGATGTGGAAGATCATCAGACTGTTTGGTTTACATCCATTGCATGAGCTCTTTGTATCCTCTTGCTCCCAACTGCTAAGCTACAGTGGGATGGGGAAGACAAGGCATATGTCTTCTTGTGAAGAGCCCCAATGTGTCCCTCTTGAGGCACTCATCCTGATAAAGCCTTCAGCACTGAGGTGAGAGAGGAAGCTGGAAGAGAATCCTCTGGTGACAAAGACTCTGTGTGGATCCAGGATATCCTTCATCCTTTCTGAAATGCCAGGAACAGGCCAGCAAGCTGGAATGACTCAACAGGCCAAAGCAGAGCTGCAGGGACAGCCAACAGGGCTAACTCCTGCAGGACACACATAACTGAAGAGGTTAAGATGGTTAAAGGTAATTCTAGTTAATAGGGGAAGTAGAGCAGCTAGTCACTAAGATTGTCCATGAGGCTGGGCAAGACTTCTCCTTGCCTTAGTGTCTGGTAGCAGAAGAGTTGCTGATGCTCAAGAGTGCAATGTTTTGAGCTGTGAGACAGTCCAAGTTGATTCCACAGATTTCTGGGAAGGATTTTTAAAGGTTATGTCTAGGAATTCCTGAGCATTGTGTAAACACTTCAAGCTAACTAGCCTCAAAGTAGATCCAAGTTATTAGGCATGTATTAGTGCTTCCATCAGCTTTTCAATCCAAGGGTTTGTGCTTCTTCAGGAACAGAAAGTCTTTTGCTTCAAAAAGAAAAAAGGGAGAAAGGAAAAGGATTCCTCTGGCAGGACTCCTTTCCATGGCCTCCCTGCCTGCTTGGGGGAAAGAAGGTGCTCAGGGGGAAAGAAGGTGCTCAGGGACTACCCATGGACTAGCATGTGGGAAAGACAAGGAGCAATGGAGCTAAAAATAGCACACCCCCAGAGAAGTTAAGCAGTTGCTCTGTGCTGCTGCAAGGATCCATTGATGGTGGAAGGGAAGAGGGCAAGCTGCACTCTTGAATTTCTTGTGAGTGTCATTAGCTGCTTGACAACATAAGGACCACAGCCTATCAAAATCCCATAGCATGAAAGGGAACTGCCTCGGAATTTTCTTCTCCAATTGGACCCTAGTAATCACTGTAAGAGTTTTAAAACCATTTGGCTGGAGAACTAGGATAACAGGAGGCTTTCAGGGGGTCATGCTCCTGATTGGTTGGCATTCATTGTCATCCAATGGTAGGACAAGAGGGAATGGGAACAGGAGCTTTAGCATTAACAGAATGAGAAACTTGTTTGCGGTGAGGGTGCCAAAGCACTGGCCCAGGCTGCCCAGGAGGCTGTGGAGTCTCCTTGTCTGGAGCCATTGCAGAGCTGCCTGGACACATTGCTGTGTGAGCTGGTCTAGGTGCTTCTGCTCTGGCAGGGGGGTTGCACTAGATGATCTTTCTAGGGCCCTGCCAACCCCTAACATTCTGTGGTGATTCTTGACCCTCTGTTGGCTCAGTTTCCCATCTTCTGGCTTCACTCTAGCTGTGGTAACCTAGCTGCCTTTGGGCTAGGTTGCTCTGCTACAGAATCATTCAGGTTGGCAGAGACCTCTAAGCTCATCAAGCCCAACCATCCCTAGCACTCCCATCCCACTATCCCATGGCCCTAAGGAGAGCATCTCAATGTTTCTTCAACCCCTGCAGGCATGGTGACTCCAGCAGCTCCCTGGGCAGCCTGGGCCAAGCCTTAACAACCCTTTCAGGGAAGAAATTCCTCCTTCTATCCAATCTAAACCTCCCCTGGTGAAGCAGTGTGAACCCCTCCATGGGCTCTCGATGTCTTGGGCTGGACTGTCCAGCAGAGCACAGAGGGCTGAGGTGAACCAGCAGAGATCAGAAGTAGACCTTTGGAGTCCAGGCTGATGTTTAAAGGCTTGGGGCCTGATGTAGAGCCAAGAAATGTCAATCTTTCAAAGAGTGAAGCAGGCTGGTTAGCAGGAAGGTATGTCAGAAGAGAGTTTATAGGCCTCTCTTCAAGCTGAAGTCAATGTCTTCCATCCCTTTGCTAGGAGCAGGTTTCTTCTTGATTGACCTGTGCATGAAGATCTCAAGAGCTAGTGTTGGTTAAGAGATGCTTGAAATAGCATGAGGGAGGTACAGAGACTGCTTAACATTTGCCTGAGGGCACAGAAGATGTGAGCCTGGAGTTCAATCCTCCTTCTTGCTCTTAGGAGTTGGATCCTCACACTTGTGGCCCAGAGACACATGGAGTGATTATTCCCACCTAAGCCTTTTTAGGCTCAGCCATTATTCCTATGAAGAAGAGTGAGCACGCCCAAAAAGGACCAAAAAATAGCCTTCTTTCCACAAAAAGGTACAAACATAACAGTGAATTCAGGTTCTAAATGATAGGACTGTTAACATAATGCCTTTTGTCTAGAATGAACTATAAACCACACATATAGACAGTGGAGAAAAACCCTGTAAATGTGTAAAGGACAGAAAAAAAAGGAATCTGTATAATAAAACTGTTGAAAGAATGCATTTTCTCAGCACCAAGGCTAGCCATAAAATTTTTACAGTTTTCCACTATATAACATTATCCTTCATAAAAAAAATATGATATTTTAAAGCAAAAAGAGGCAAGAGAAACAGTTGGTAGTTAAAGGAAGGAAGGGATTACAGCAATGTGCTTTTGCTGGGAATGGTGGCAGAGAAAATGAGAACCACTTGGGGCAGGAGATGAAGCCCAGCAGTCATGCTCCATATGGTTTGAAGAGTTGAGCAATGCTTGACAAAGGTTTTTATGACTTCATTTTCTGAACGTTGAGGATTATTCCTTCCATCTAGGCCTCTCACCCTTGTCTTGAATTTCTCCTCTTTTTCAGGCAAAGAAATAAGGTTTATTAGGAGGTGGTGTTTGTATGGAGTTTAATCACATCTGGTTTAATAAGCTGTTTGCTTACCAGCTTTGGCCTTTCCTAGGAATGCCCTGTAATGAGGGTACTGAGATAATCTGGCTCCCAGATCCTCTACCAACATCCTCTGTGCCTTGCTGCAAGTCATTTCATCTCTTTCTATTTCAGTTTTCCAGCTGTAGGATGGGGAAAAAAAATTAGTCCTTCCTGTGATCAATTTTAGGATAAATAGCTGGAGTCATCTGTATAAGAGGACAGGTCAATATTGCTGGGTAATTGGATTTGGAGCAAAGAACATTCTGACTTCCAAACCAGTGCTCACACAGATCAGGAGGTTAACGTTTGCTCTCTTAGCCTGCATTGTGGCTTTAAAAACAACCAAATATTGCTCTCTTCTGGCATAAAGTCCAGACTGATTAGTCACTTCTCCTTCAGCCTTCAATCTAGTGTCAAGTCCATAACTTACCATGGAAAAGCTGGTGGATTAGCCTTCTTTTTAGGTGACTCTTCAATCACTTGGCATAGCTAAGGCTTGGGTTAAGTTGTATTTATATACATATGTATAAAGATATATATATATATATATGTGTATAGAATCATAGAATCCCAGACTGGTTTGGGTTGGAAGGGACCTCTGGAGCTCATCTAGTCCAACCCTCCTGCAGTGGCCAGGGACATCCCCAACTAGAGCAGCTTGCCCAGAGCCCTGGCAAGCCTCACCTGCAATGCCTCCAGGGATGGGAACTCAACCACCTCCCTGGGCAACCTGGGCCAGTGTTCCACCACCCTCGTGGGGAGCAACTTCTTTCTAATATCCAGTCTAAATCTACTCTTCTCCAATTTAAAACCATTGCCCCTTGTCCTTTCCCTGCAGGCCTTTGCAAACAGGCCCTCTGCAGCCTGCTTGGAAGTTCCCTTTAGGTCCTGGAAGGTCACTAGTAGTTCCCCTGAAGCCTTCTCTTCTCCAGGCTGAACAATCCCAGCTCCCTCAGCCTGTCCTCAGAGCAGAGGTGTTGCAGCCCCTGAGCATTCTCGTGGCCTCCTCTGCACCTGCTCCATCAGCTCCATGGCCTTTGTGTGTTGAGGGCTCCAGAACTGGACCCAGTATTGCAGAGGAGGTGTGAGCAGAGCAGAGTGCAGTGGCAGAATCACCTCTCTGGCTCTGCTGGCCACGCTTCTCTTGCTGCAGCCCATATATATATATATCTATATATATAGATATAGATATATACATATGTGATGCTGGGTACCCTCATCAGAGCATTGTCAGGGTTGGAAGGGAGCTGAAAGCTCCTCTAGGTGCATGGGCAGGGACAGCTGGCACTAGAGCAGCTTGCCCAGAGCCCTGGCAAGCCTCACCTGCAATGCCTCCAGGGATGGCAACTCAACCACCTCCCTGGGCAACCTGGGCCAGTGTTCCACCACCCTCGTGGGGAGGAACTTCTTTCTAATGTCCACTTTAAATCTACTCCTCTCCAATTTCAAACCATTGCCCCTTGTCCTTTCACTGCAGGCCTTTGCAAACAGGCCCTCTGCAGCCTTCTTGGAAGTTCCCTTTAGGTCCTGGAAGGTCACTAGTAGTTCCCCTGAAGCCTTCTCTTCTCCAGACTGAACAATCCCAACTCATGGAATTCTGATGAAGTGAGAATTCGTGTGCACTGTAAGAGGAAAGGCTATTTGGGTCTCATGTAGATAAGAAGGGCGGAGTGTCATGGAGGTGTCAGCTCTAGGTAAGAGACAAGCAGAGTGCTTGCTGTTACTACAGGTGATGTAACCTGAAAAATTCCCACCTAGATCCCAACTTTTTGGCAATCTGAGTTGCTACTCTCAGCTTGGCTGAATCCCTAAGGAGGAATTACTCTTGTCATTTATGACATCAGTTCACATACCAGGCAATACAAAATAGATCTCTCTTGATCCATCCCTTTTCCTTCCCTGTGGAAGGCAACCATCTCTGTCAACTTGAAGCCAGCCAGCCTGATTTTTAGGAGGTGATTTTTCTCACTGTGGATTAAGGATCCATTTGTGACTCACTCTTCAGGCACTTCAGCAGAGTAGATTTCAGGCCTGAAAAGAATGTATAGTAAACAGAACAATGTGCTTTCCAAATTAGCTCACCTACTAAATGATGTATTTACTTAATCCACCTTAATGGCTTTTGAAGCAGCCATTAGGCTCTATTGGGTAAATAGCATGTATACCAAAATATGTATTTAACCTAGATAGGGCACTTTCCCATTGTTGGTTTTCCTTCTTTCTTTACAAAGTTTTATCTTCATAGCCTTTTGAAAGTCTATTATTCTTGAAGAATTTCTTCTCCAGGAGATTGTTTGGGACAGGGCAGGGAGGAGAGGGAGTTTCTAGGAGGACTAGTGCCTCATAAAGGGAAGAATCCTCCAGGCCCCTGTGTAGGAGTGGGTTCCTGCCATCAGACAACTTTGTTTTCCCTTTGGACTGCTTGCAAATAGCCCTACATCTCCATGAAAGAGGTGCAAAGAGAAGAGCAAAGCCCTTCTCTGCTGCCAGGACCCTGCTGATGGTGGTGGGACCCTCAGAGGGCTCCTCACACCCTTAACCCCTTAGGGTCACAACAGAGTTGGACACTGCCAGCCTGGGAGTTCAATCCCTGCTGGGATGTCAAGGCAAAGAACCTCTTCTTTCTGTTTGCTTCTCCATTTCTCTATAACTATGGGGAAGTGGGATAATCAGATTACAGAATCATGAAGGTTGGAAGAGACCTCTAAGATCAAGTCCAACCGTTCCCTCTCACTAACACACCACTAAACCATGGCCCAACAAATCCATCCTTCTCTAACACAGAAAGGTGATGATAAGTAGATGGTTGAGAGGGACTTTGTAAGGATCCCTTGATTGGAATGGGATGAATTGTGAGAATTCCTATGAAGTGTGAGAGGGGCTACAAACCCAGCTGGGATTGGTGGGGAAAGCAGTGGGGAAAGCAGTACAAACAAGCTCAACCTGCTGTGTTCCACTGTTTAACTGCTACCTCCTGTAACTGGCACAGCAAGCAAACCATCTATCTGCTAATGTTGCAGGTGTACTCACAGCAAGCTGATAATGGCAGCAAAAGAACTGCAAATAGCTGCTCAGTTACAGTAAATACCCCAAATTACAGCCCATGCTCTTTGGCAGCTGATTCCACCCATCCTAGCCACGTTCATCCCTTTGGAAAGAATAACAAAACTCCAGCAAAACAAAGCTCTTCTCTTGCTCAGGAAATGCAATGGCAACTAGCAGCTAAGGGGTAAATAGAAAGGCCATGGAGCTGCTGGAGCAGGTGCAGAGGAGGCCATGAGAATGCTCAGGGGCTGCAACACCTCTGCTATGAGGACAGGCTGAGGGAGCTGGGATTGTTCAGCCTGGAGAAGAGAAGGCTTCAGGGGAACTCCTAGTGACCTTCCAGGACCTAAAGGGAACTTCCAAGCAGGCTGCAGAGGGCCTGTTTGCAAAGGCCTGCAGGGAAAGGACAAGGGGCAATGGTTTGAAATTGGAGAAGAGTAGATTTCAACTGGACATTAGAAAGAAGTTGCTCCCCACGAGGGTGGTGGAACACTGGCCCAGGTTGCCCAGGGAGGTGGTTGAGTTCCCATCCCTGGAGGCATTGCAGGTGAGGCTTGCCAGGGCTCTGGGCAAGCTGCTCTAGTTGGGGATGTCCCTGGCCACTGCAGGGGGGTTGGACTAGATGAGCTCCAGAGGTCCCTTCCAACCCAAACCAGTCTAGGATTCTAGGATTCTATGAAGTGTTTTAGGAAGCCTTGTAACTTGGGCATATCATTATGAAGTGGAGAGGGAGTGGAAAGGCATTCCTGGCACTAAGCAAGGGAGAGTTGGATGATGGAGACAGAGGGATAACCTCTGTGAGGGGAGAAGTTTCCTGAGTTCTAATGGGACTTCCTATAGAATTTCTGTAGGCTCTGGAAAGTAAATTCCTGTCTAGATGAACCAAACTGTTAACCAAAGAGTGTGTGCAGACTGCTCAAGTTAGTTCACCTGGCTCAAGGGGCAGCAGAGAAAGGGGCAAGAAGACCTTAAACTAGTTAACTCCAAGTCCAACCAACATGGTATGAATTGCTTCTCCTGTCAACATCCCTTTGGAGCAATCCTCTTGTCCCTGTGGCTTCATCAGGCAGGGATCTCCAGAGAATTGTCAGGATTGGAAAGGACCTGAAAGCTCATCTAGTTCCAACCCCTCTGCCATGGGCAAGGACACCTCCCACTCTCCACTTCAAGAAGGTTTTGGCTAACTTGAGCTTGCCCTGCTTTGGATTGCTGAAAGAAAGCAAATTCCTTCCCCATTGAAATGAGGAAGGCTCATAAAGTAATGATGCTAATAATAATCCTGGAGTGTGGCTGGGGAGCCCATGAATGATGCCCTTTCTTCTCAGCATCTTGAAGGCCTCCCTGACCACAGGAGCTAGGAGTCTGTGCCCATGCCTTCCAGCAATGGGATCACCTGCAGGCCTAAAATGCACTTGGGGCTGTATTGTTCTTTTTCTTTGACTTTTTGGTGACCACAGGAAAAACTGGTTTTCAAGCACAACACAGTCTGAAAGGAGTGAAAAAACTTGTTGAGCCAGTTTGAGTTGTCAGGGAGTGCTAACTTGTGACCCAGACATGCTGCTGGTGCTTTGAAAATCAAGCTGAAACAAAGAAGTTCTTTTTTTTTGTTTGTTTAAGCAGGCTGCTTATTATTGTGGGTTTTTTTTTTTCTTTTCCCCTGTTCACTGACTTAAATAATTTGCATTTTTGTGTCAAATTGCTTTGGTTTTGGGTGGAAGGATGAAAAAGTGCACTCTAGAAGACTGATTTAATATACTTACAAGTATAGTATAGTATAAGTATATATATATATATATAGTATAGTATAAGTATATACTATACTAAGTATAAGTATATACTATATATATATATAGTATAGTATAAGTATATATATACACTTATATATACTTACAATGCTTCAAAGATTCTCATTCTGCAAGGATTTTAGCTAGATTTCTAGACTAGATCTCCCTTCCAACCCCTAAAATTCTGTGATGATTCCAAATGACATACTGAAAGGTTAGCTTGGAAAATCAAAGTACAAATATATGTCTTGAAGATATTTGCAAACTTTGACCAGAACTACTAAAAATCTGACTCTTTTGACCCTTGTCAAATCCTGCTTTTGTTTTCAGTGTTGTTTCTCCTTTGAGACAAAACTGAGATGCTCCATGGTTTAGATTAGCCACCATTGAGAAGCTAAGAGTTTTGGGCCTTCATGAAGTTTCTGTTCCAGTAACACTCTTATCTTTAGTTATCTGTAGCTACTCCCTTTCAGCCAGGCAGTTTGGATCTTGTTTTTTTCCCTTTCCTCAGGTACTGGGAAATGATTCATTCCTGCTGTTCCATCAGGCATGGCAAAGACAAATATTTCTGTGTGCATCTGTGTTTGGGCCACCCATCCTGAAGAGGTAGCTTAGCTTTTCATGCCCAAAATCTCTTGCACTGCATTTTCTCTGGCTGATAGTTTTCTTGCTTTTTTTATTCAAGAGCTACAGCTGAATTTTATTCCTAACCCAAAGCAATAATATTTTTGTGGACCTGTTGGCCTCTCTGAGATAAATCACAGAATTGTCAGGGTTGGAAGGCACCTGAAAGCTCATCTATAGTTCCATGGGCAGGGATCCATTCCCCTAGTCCTAGCACTGCCTGACATCCTAACAAGTCCTTCCCCAGCCCTCTTGGAGCCCCTACAGATGCTGGAAGGTCACCAGAAGGTCTCCTGGGAGCCTTCTCTTCTCCAGACTGAACAATCCCAACTCATGGAATTCTCAGCCTGTCCTCAGAGGAGAGGTGCTCCAGCCTCTGAGCATCCTCATGGATCTTCCATGTCCCTGATGTCAGAGAAGTGGTGAAGGTTTGTCTTCACTAAAGGCCTGAGACTTCATTTGTAAGAACTTTGTCTCCAGAGCTTCTGACATATAATTGTCTGTTTAGAGTTTTCTACAGCTCTACTGACAGGAAAGGCTTAGAGAAACCAGTAGTGACCTGCTCAAAGAGATGAGGTGGCTCCCAATCCCATGCCTGTTTTAAGAGAAAACAGGGTGCTCTTTGGAATGATTGTGCCTCCAAAATTCATAAAGCTATGGTGAAATGTTTAGACTGTAGACTTTGAATTGAAAGTATTTCTCCAGCTCTGGTTTCAACAGATGTCTGAATAACAGGGAGGGGAAAAAAATCCCTTACTCTGGAGTGAAACATCAGTTTGCTTCCAGCCTTCCCAGGTCAGTGGGAATATATATGCATTTTTCTCTCCTGCTTTTGTAACAAACTTCTTCTCTACTTATGCACTTTGCTCTTGCCCTCTCTGTAGTGGTTGATTTTTCAGCTGGAGGTAGAAAAGAGTGACTTTTTCACACTAAGGACACCTGTTTTGGAAACCCAAGGATCAGTTGGGCACAAAAAACCCTTACCCCAGTGAAACATGTGGATCCACCTGGCTAAATGTGGGAATGTTATGATCATCTGGACATTAAGATGGTAACCACCATCAATCACTTTGGCAAAGAGTAGATTTGTCCCTGCCCTCTAGCTCTTTCTGAATGGTCCAGAGGGTTTTTTTTTGTTTGCTTAATAGTATGCTTGGTCATCCTTCTCCAAGCTCTGTGTTTCTGTCCCCACTCTCCATCACCACTGTGGGGGTTTTCCTTTCCTCCATGCCTTTTCCCACACACAGGTCAGGCTGCTGGGCAATCCCTATGGTGTTCAGTGTGTTTTGGTTTATAAAGTCTGCCAAAGGGACTTTGAGAGGCCTTATCTTCAGGAGATAAATGTACAGCTGCTTGGCTTCCTACATGATGTTTACATTTGCAACCTGTGTGCCTGCATCTTTACCTGTTGGTTGGTAAAGCTAACTCTGTCATTATTGATTTTAAGGCTTAGGATTGTTGGCTAGACAAGGGGGAAGGGTGATCCCAGAACAATCAGCTATTCCAAGACCTTCAGAGATGACTCCCACAGAAGCATGTGGCCCAAATACTCGCTCAGAGCAAAGTACTGTACCTGCAGAGACATCCCTGGAGCTTGTTTATTGAGGCCAATTTAGGATGTGACCTTTGGGATTCTTTGTAGCAAATGACTTGAGGTAGAGCTTAGAAACATTTCTAAGGTGTGTCATGGTCACTTTTAGAGGCCCTGGATGGAATAGATGCTCTCCTTAGGGCCATGGGATGGGAGTGCTAGAGATGGTTGGACTTGATGAGCTTAGAGGTCTCTTCCAACCTGAATGATTCTATTATTGCTCTATGGGCAGACCACCTGAATGTGCCTGGGTGCTAAACCTAGGGATGAGAGTGGCTGGGAGAGAGCTTAGGTACTTGCTTTTGGCATCTGACTCAGAACATGACCCAAAACCAGATCCTAGAGAAATTGAGGAGCATCCCTTCCTAGCTGCCACAATACACCCAGCTCCACTGCTCTGAGGATCACAGTTTGTTTTGCTTAGAGTCACTACCAGATCCAAAGGAGACAATATTACCTCTTTAAACAAAACAATAAAGCAATAAAGCCACAATAAACCCAACACTCCAGATGTCTTCCCTGTGTTAGATCACATAAAACTAAAGAACAGCCTCATACATAGACACTTTTCTATTTATTGTTTTAGTGGCAGCTACAAAAGGTTGCTAGAGGAGTGTCCACACTAGAAACAAACCCAGCTCTTGGAATCAAACTCAGTTGTATATTTTACTTTCTCAGCCTTGAATGTATTCCCTAAACATCACAAAAAACCCCAAACCTTTTAGTTTGCATGAGTTTTGACTTAGATTTTCAGCAGCAACCCTTCCCTCTGTGTGTTTGGCTTGCCGTGTTTCACGGTGCAGAGCCTGTGTGTGAGAGGAGACTTTGAGAGGTGTTATCTTTGATAGAGGAATTTATGGCCATTTTCCTATCTGCCCTCTGTTTACATTTGGAATCTGTGTGGAACATTTGTTAAACTCACTTGTTGTGGCTTGTCTGAGATGAGATCATAAACATTGGGAGGCAGGGGCCATGTCTTCCTGAAGAGTGCTTGTTGATTTAAGCCTGGCTCTTCTGGAGGTGAAACTGGGGCTGGGGCTGATGGCAATAATCAAAAGAATACTGTCCTGATAAAGAAATGTGCAACTCCTGTTCTCAGAGATTGGGGAGTAGTCATCATCTTGGCAAATGCTTTTGAACCTTAGTGTGAAGAGAAGGGAAGAGAGATTTATAGAAGGCCCTGGCAACACCATTGCCAACATCCAACTATTTCACATGGACTTGCATGTGCATCTAGCAGAGGTTTGGAACAATTACACCTAATTGCCCTCTTCTAGGGCTGAAGAGAAATAAAATCTTCATTAGAAGGCAGGGCTTGGAAATGAAAAGGATGAAAGCTGCTGAAAGGAGGGAGGCAGACTGTGCATCATCCCACACCTTGGCACAACAGGATGCATTAAGGAAGCATTTATTTATGGAGAGGCATTCCTTCAAGTCCAAGGTGTCAGAGGACAGATGGTCTCTTTCACCATTAACGGAGGGAATTTCCATACCTTTTCCATGGGCTCTGTATTAATCTCCCTTTGGGATGGGCAGTGTGCTGTGATAACCTTCAGGCTTTGCTCTCAACAAGCCCAAGACTCAGGAAGGTAAAGAACTCAACAGCCACCTCTTTGAGCTTGTTTTTTAAATGAAGCAAAAAGGTCAAATAGAAACATTTTCAGCCATCACAACAGAGATGAAGAACTATATTTTATAGGCATGAATACTTAAGCTTATCAATAGAGATCCCTCCTTGACCCTGCTTTCCTGACAAGCAGAAATTGTTACTATCTGGCTTTGAAATACAGTGTAGGATGTTGGTCTCAATTTGTCTGGCATGTGAAGGTGTGCCCATCCATCTTAGTCATTAGCCAGGAGCCCAAAGCTATCACTGGGATGCTGGTAATTGCTAATAAAATGCATATGTAGAGATGCTTATGAGGAATATTCTGTCAGGAGATGATGGAGCAAGGAGGTGAGGGTGACACAATTGCCTTCTAAAACCAGATATGCTTCTACCTTTTCATCTCTCTGTTGGCTCAGAGGCTGAAGTTGGGGGATAGTCTACCTCCTTTTGTTGTGGGGCTTTTCTTCCCTCTTATCTGATATCTGTAGAACATCTCCATTTAGGAAGAGTCTGGTCTTAAAAGTCAATTTCCCTCTCTGTGGATCTGTTATCATCTCAGAAGATATTACACCTACATCTCCCTCATCCAAAAGATGCTGCAAAGCACTTCCTTCACTTCAGATCAGACTAACTAGAAAGTTGATTTATTGTTATTATTATTATTATTTTTGGCATTTCTTCAGTTAAGCAGTGACTGCAGCCCCAAAATCTTTGCCTCTTCTGTAAGGCAAAACTTGACTGGAATGAGATTGTGTTTTTCTTACAAATAGAAAAGAAAGCCTAATGTTGGAGAGAGGGGGCTGGGGGAAGGAGTTTGTGCAAATGCTAGGTGGGAATCAGAAAGCTTTTAAGACAATCATTATAATAATACCAGCATAATAATACCTTTATCTTAAGGAGGGGGAAAAAAAAAACCCAAAAGAAAGAAAAATCATCAGCCACTAAACCTGGGACTAAAACAATCTCTCTGATTTTTCAATTGTCATAAAGCACTGGTGTTTTCTGAGGGGAAAATAGAGCTCTGTATCAAATATTCCTGTCTTAGTTTCATCAGGACATCTTGGTTTGAACATTAGCTCTCTCTTGGCCTTCACAGGACTCTCTCCCTCCTCAGCCAGAGTGCTTGACACATTTGGGCTGAATGAAATATTGGTTATGTTTAGTAGTTTAAACTCAGGGATGTTTAGAAGTAATGATGTAGCAGAAAAAACTCCTTGGCTACACCTCTTCCATTACATTTTTCCCAGCAGAGAAAATGTTGGTATACTGCTAGATGCTTCCTATCCCCTCCTCTATAATCTATATGTCTAGAATACAATAATATGTGTATATATATATATAACATGTATGATACATATATATATATCATATAAGTAAAATCCCTAAAAATATTTGCTCAAAGAATATCCTTATTCCCTCTTTATTTTAGCTGATGCTTACCAGGAAGAAAACAAACCTAGCAGACATTGCTGCCTCATGGGCATCCTCCTAGCCACCAGCACTCCTAGAGCTTTTTCCCCAGGGCTGTTTTCCAACACATCAGTTCCCAGTCTGTACTGATCCATGGGCTTGTTCTTTCCCACATGCAGTACTTTACATTTCCCCTTGTTAAATGTCATTCAGTCTCTCCCTGCCCATGTCTCTAGCCTGTCCAGGTCACTCTGGATGGCAGCACAGCTCCTGGTGTGCCAGCCATTCCCTTCCAACCTGGGCCATTCTATGATTCTGAACTTAAAATGTCACAAACACCTCCAAAATGTTGTCCTTACTTGGGGAAGACTTGACAGCATTAGCCTAGGCATCTGAGTAGTTCAGGTCAAAAAGTCTCCTAGTGGCTTGCCTTTGGTTTGGGTGTCAAAGAGGCAAGAGCTTTAATAAGCAAAGGAATGAAATGCTTACAGGACACTGCATACATTAACCCTTTAGGTAGCTGCTTTCCTCCTGGGACCATCTTCAGTCTCACTTTGCCAGGAAACAAAGAGGACAGTGTATTTCACTAATCCTTTCCTGCATCTAGTTAAGATTGCCTGTCTTTTCCCACTTTGGCTTACTTTCTAGAGGCAGAGGAACACTTGCCAGCTAAGCCAGATGTAGCTTTTCAACCCCCAGAAAGGCACCGGATGCACGTTCCAAGTTTGCCAATGGCTATGCATGAGGCTGGGAATGTCAGAGCAGGAGCAGGGGATTAGGAAGATTGTGTTAGTGTTACTCCAAGCAGAAGGAGGCCAGAAAATGGCTCTGGAATGTCACTGTGTCAGTCACCTTCTCTTGAGGGAGAGAACAGGTTTGTTTGGTAGCATTTTCATGCCCTTTACAATCCCTTAGTGTGGTGGTGGCTATGTTTTCAAGGTATTAAGCACTTAGTCCTCACATCTGTGGTCCACAGTAGTTTAGAAAGTCTGTTTTTTTTTCTCTGGTAAAGAAAAGAGACTTCTGCTTGCTTAAGGTGACATTAAGAGCATAGCAAGCTCTCTTNAACCTTAAAATGTCACAAACACCTCCAAAATGTTGTCCTTACTTGGGGAAGACTTGACAGCATTAGCCTAGGCATCTGAGTAGTTCAGGTCAAAAAGTCTCCTAGTGGCTTGCCTTTGGTTTGGGTGTCAAAGAGGCAAGAGCTTTAATAAGCAAAGGAATGAAATGCTTACAGGACACTGCATACATTAACCCTTTAGGTAGCTGCTTTCCTCCTGGGACCATCTTCAGTCTCACTTTGCCAGGAAACAAAGAGGACAGTGTATTTCACTAATCCTTTCCTGCATCTAGTTAAGATTGCCTGTCTTTTCCCACTTTGGCTTACTTTCTAGAGGCAGAGGAACACTTGCCAGCTAAGCCAGATGTAGCTTTTCAACCCCCAGAAAGGCACCGGATGCACGTTCCAAGTTTGCCAATGGCTATGCATGAGGCTGGGAATGTCAGAGCAGGAGCAGGGGATTAGGAAGATTGTGTTAGTGTTACTCCAAGCAGAAGGAGGCCAGAAAATGGCTCTGGAATGTCACTGTGTCAGTCACCTTCTCTTGAGGGAGAGAACAGGTTTGTTTGGTAGCATTTTCATGCCCTTTACAATCCCTTAGTGTGGTGGTGGCTATGTTTTCAAGGTATTAAGCACTATGCTCCACAGTAGTTTAGAAAGTCTGTTTTTTTTTCTCTGGTAAAGAAAAGAGACTTCTGCTTGCTTAAGGTGACATTAAGAGCATAGCAAGCTCTCTTTACAATGTCTCCTGCTTTCCTCTCTTCTCCAGACAAAGTCTCTTAATTTTTCTGAGCCAAACTTAAATTCAGGTAAAATTGGTATTAAGTATGCACTTTTGGCTGGGAATGATCATGTCCCTAGTGTTTTTCTGTGGGATCAGATGTGTGATAGAAGAAGTTAAGCTCCACCTCAGATGACCTAGTAGAAGTGTGTGATGGAAGAAGTTAAGCTCCATCTCCTTTGCTGCAACTGGGGAGTGGATTTTCCATCTCCTATTTTACACTCATTTAACCCATTATGTGGTGTCCACTATCTAACACTTCCCACTTTTCATCCTCAGTGAGAGAAGCTTGCTGCACACATAGCTAAGCACCTTCAGCCTCCCTTTTCAGGTAGGGAAAACAAGAAGTGAACTGAAAAGCCAGAGAAAAATGCCTCCTGCTGGGATCTTGAGCAGAATGAGTTGCATTGACTTCTAGACTAGACACAGAAAGCTGAATTTGTGTCTCCTAAGGCCATTCACAGCCTTCATGTTGGCAGAACATCAGTAGATGTCACATTTACTAGGTGCCTTTCTCAGTCAGGTTATGGTTGAGTGGATGACCAAACCTTTGTCATTTTAAGTCAAGTTCCAGGTTTTGCCCATCTGGAAATTCATCTTAGATAATCTCTGGTGCTTTAGTTCTAGAATCAAATGGTTTGTGTGAAATAAATGGAGTTCAAGATGTGTTTGTGACTGTGATTTTCTCTGAGGGAGGTTGCTGGAAGGAATCAAAGCTACTGAGACAAATTGACTTCTCAGACCTGTTGTCAGGGGAGGGAATCAGCTCTTTTCTTAAGCACACTACTGACATGAAGGAAAGGGCTAAGTCCATAAAATATTCAAGGAGAAGGGGAAAAGACACTCTTTCCTTCATGGAACTGAAAGGCTGTGAGCCTCTTGAAGTGATGCTTATCATCTGGTTCCATCCAGATGTCACTCTTGACATCCAAACCAGCAGCCACAGACTTTGTCTCTTGCAGACTGAAGTAACTAGTGCCTGGAACATACAGCAAACCCCCTTAAAAGCTGTAAAACCTTGGCTAGAAGAAGCACTGCCTGCAGTGGGCTGTGTAATCCAGGTGAAACTGAAGGCTGCATTTTGGGAAGCATCTTCTCTTAGCTCAGGTCAGGCTAGAGTACTTCGTTCTCTAAGGTTCCATCTACAGCTCCATGCACAAATGTTACCCAGAATAGATATCCAAGTTCCGTCAGAGACATCAGAAATACAAGCAGGAGAGGAATTTTTATCCCCTTCTGCACTGGTTGGACTGCTTCCATCCTAAAATGAAATAAAACCAATGCAGGGAAAACTGCCTGATTAACAAAAGCCATTAAAGTAATCTAAACATCACATTAAGCTTTGCTTGCACAGCAGTAGACACAATAAGCAACACATATTACAGTCATTTAGAGGCAAGATAATTTACTATTTTTAAGATCTTGTAGCATCCTTGCTCTAAATTCTTTTCTTTTTGCTGTTTCGGAGTCTTTTTGTCCCTTGCCCAGCTCTGGGACTTGAGAAGCAGAACCACTTTGTAGCCAAAGAATCAGAGTCCTTGCCAATTTTCTGCTCCCAAACTAGGTGCTCAGGACAGTTAGGGATCTCCCAAGGGCTTCTCCTAAGCCTGATTGGTTCAGTATTCCCTATTCCAGGACTGTACAGCAGAGCATGTCCTTATCTAGTGTGCAGATGGCACTGAGCTGCCAGGGTGTGAGCAGGATTAGAATTCACAATGATCCTGCTATATTGAAGAAGTGAGCTGGGAGTCAAGAAAGACAATTTGGGAGTGTTACACTGAAAAGGGGGAACATCAAAGATTCTACTGATGCTCTAAAGGGAATCAAGGGGAGAGAGATGGACCACAGACTGTTCTGGGCCCCTCAGCTCCAGAAGGATAGGGAGCTGCTGGAGAGAGTCCAGCACAGGGCCAGCAAGATCCTGAAAGGAGTGGAGCATGTGCCCTAGGAGGACAGGCTGAGAGAGCTGGGTCTCTTCAGCCTGGACAAGAGGAGACTGAGAGGAGACCTCAGCAATGCTTAGAAATATGGGAAGGGTGAGTGTGAGGAGGAGAGAGCCAGGCTCTGCTCCATGGCATCCAATGGTAGGACAAGAGGGAATGGGAGCAAGTTGGAGCACAGGAGGTTTAGTATTAACCTGAGGAGGAACTTGTTTGCAGTTCAGGTGCCAGAGCACTGGCCCAGGCTGCCCAGGAGCCTGTGGAGTCTCCTTGTCTGGAGCCATTGCAGAGCTGCCTGGACACATTGCTGTGTGAGCTGGTCTAGGTGATCCTGCTCTGGCAGGGGGGTTGCACTAGATGATCTTTCTAGGGCCCTTCCAACCCCTGACATACTGGGATAGAAGTCAGCAGTGTGGTCCTACTGCATCCCCAGATGAAATGGCAATGGGACATGGACATGGAGCACCTCTCCTATGAGAGCAGGCTGAGAGAGTTGGAATTGTTCAGTCTGGAGAAGAGAAGACTCCCAGGTAACCTTCTGGTGGCCTTCCAGCATCTGCAGGGGCTCCAAGAGGGCTGGGGAAGGACTTGTTAGGATGTCAGGCAGTGCTAGGACTAGGGGAATGGATCCAAAGTAGAGGAGGGGAGATTTCAGTTGGCTGTTAGGCAGAAGTTGTTGGCCAGGAGGGTGCTGAGCCACTGTGCCAGGTTGGCCAGAGAGGTGGTGGCAGCCCCAGCCCTGGCAGTGTTGCAGGCCAGGCTGGCTGGGGCTGGGAGCAAGCTGCTCTAGTGCCAGGTGTCCCTGCCCATGCATCTAGAGGAGCTTGCAGCTCCCTTCCAACCCTCACAATGCTATGATGCTATTCCTGCTCCTCTGATGAGGTTTGGGCTGGCAGTTTGGAGTCCAGCATTAGGCAGCACACTTCAAGTGATAGACAAGTCAGAGAGAGTCCAGAGGACAAGCAACCAAAATGATGAGAGGCTCAGGAAAAAGTGACCTATGAGGAAAGGTTGAAAGAACTTGGTTTGTTTAGTCTAGCAAAGACAAGACTGAGGAGGTACATGATAACAGACTTCAAATATTTAATGGGTTGTTATAAAGAGGAAGGGCATCAATTATTCATGTCCACTAAGAAATTGGACAAGAAGTTAGGAATGGCTTTAATTTGTAAGAAGGGGATTCCAGTTAGAAAGGTTTCTGACTGCACTGGAGCACTTTAGGAGTTTCCACAGCCTTCCTGGGTATTAAAGGTTTATAAGAATGGCTTGAACAAACTTTGGAAGGGATGGTTTAGATCTGCCTCAAAGCAGTGCTTAGGACAAACAACTCCTTCAAGCCTCTCCTGGCCTTATTCCTACAGTGTGCAATCTAGATTTGTAATGTACACATCCCTGTGTAACTAGACAAGTGCTAAATTATGATCTGGAAGCATACTCATGCTTTCCTTACCTCTCCAGGCATGTGATGGAGTGATAGTGAGGAAATAGCTGGACTTCTGCTATGTGCTACAAGAGAATTGCTTAAGAGTTTTAAACACCACTTCTCTCCATGCAACAGTGGAAAATCAGAACTCATGCCTGACCTCATCTGACAGCTGCTATGGCCCTTGTAAAGGGATTAACAACCTGGCCACATAGCATAGGTTATTGCCAGTCATTAAGGTGTGCTAGGGCTCAGCACAATTAGGGACACGTCGCAAGGCTGCATGGGGATATGCCTGAGTGGAGAATTACAGAGAAAAAAAATGGGGATTTACTGCTCTCTGTGAAGAAGCCCTGATGTTGGGATGAGGGGGAGGCTAAGCAGGGCTTGGGAACATCCTGACAGGAATTGGAGGCCACTGATGCTGAGGCATGAAACTGTAAGGGATCCGCTTGACACCAAGAAGGTGCCTCCCAAAAACCACTGCACAGAAGGGATGCTTCCTTATTATCCACATTATCATAGAATCCTAGAATCCTAGACTGGTTTGGGTTGGAAGGGAGCTCTGGAGCTCATCTAGTCCAACCCCCCTGCAGTGGCCAGGGACATCCCCAACTAGAGCAGCTTGCCCAGAGCCCTGGCAAGNGAATCATAGAATGATCTACCTCTCTGTCTGTCCTCCTGGGATCCTTTAGGCCTGCACGGTGTGTCTGTCTGATGCAGGCCAGGGATCAATAAGAAGAGCTGAGTCCTGCCCCTGGCAGGGTTTGTGCCTCGGAGCATTTCGGATGATGCAGCTCTGCTGAGTAAGGAGCTTTTTGCCTCTGCAGACCAGTGCTTAGCAGCTTTCCCTCTTCAGAGATGCACACAGAGGCAGAATGATGATTGTGCTACATGATAGGTATCAAGGAATCAAAGCACTGTACTATTATTGGTTATTTTCCACAGCACTTGAGGCAAACCCCTGTTTTTTTCAGTTATAAGAGTGAGTTAGCTTATAATATGCTAAGTTCATTGTGTTAGTTGGTTCATTTTTCACTTCAATTCTGAAAAAGTCATCATTTCTCCATGTTTAAGCTTTCACTTCTACTGCTTTCTTCTCTTAATTACCTGCAGTAATTGGCATCAGCAAGAAACTAAGAGTTGTTTGTATGTCTTTAGTGCCTCCCCCTCCTCCTCAGCTACTGATGGAGCTGCACAGAGAGAGCTCAGCACTCCAGCATCTGGCACTTGGAATCACTCTTACAAACATTCATTAACTAAACCTCTCAGCACTTCTGACAGGTGATGAGAGAGCTGCTGACTTCTGAGCAGAGCTCTGGTGCCCATGGTACAGGTAGAGAGACTCAGGGTCTCTTGGAATAGTGAGATTTCCAGCTCCTTCCTGGCTTTTCCAAGGTCCAGGTGTGTGACCTGGCCACATCCCAAATGTGTGCTAGGGCAAAAGGCAGGCTCTTTTTCCCCAAGGATGTTGGTTTCCTTTAGGAAGGAGCTGAGTGCTCAGACAGGGAGGGGTGGCTAGCCCAGCTAGGTGTTGAGTCAGGCCTGTGGCTTCCAGTCTAGACACAACCAAGGCAAGTTCATGGAGTTGGTGGAGGCTCCTGGTGATTCTGCACTGAAGGTGGGAGCAGCTCAGAAGTCATTTCTTGGCTTCTTTGACATGCACTTCCTCTCATTATTTTGCTCTTGAGGTGACCACACTGGTTTTGCACATTGAGCAAGTCCAAGGCAAACAAGATTCTTTCCCTTGTTTTCATCAGCTATGAGACTCTTTCTTTACCAAAGGGCTCTACAACAGCAAATGTACAATTCAGATCAAACCACAGCAGTGACTGCAGAGGAGAAGAGACACTCCAGTTTGGAGCAGAGCTTGGAAAATGTGGCTACAGCCTCAACTAGTAGAAAAGTGCAGCATGCTCTCTCTCCTTCTAGCAGCTTTAAGCCAAGGCCACAGGTAGCAGTGTCTTCTCCAGCCCATCTTCAGGGAACAAGCTGGAAGATGGCTTTCAAAACTGCAGCACCTCAATGGAATGCTCTTCCAGCATCTTTATCCATTAATCTCTCTTTTATTCCTGGATTAGATGTTGGTTTGTCAGATTATGGACAAGCTAGTCACAGGGCACTGTAGCAGTTAATGCACCTGAGCCAAAATATAAGGGTCTTGCCTTTCAAACTCAAGGTTACCTTGCCAGTAACAGCTATTCTTTCTTTTCCACCGTCCTTCTTAATGTTTTCCACCCCTTTTTTTTCCACGATGACATTTTTGTACTGGAATATTGAGTGGTAAGACAAGGAATGGTGAAGTCAAAGAGCATCATTTCACTTCAAAAGTGCTGGATTAGCCTTGTTGCCTACAATGTAAGAGTGACTCCCTCTCCAGAAAAGCACTTTAACACATGATAACAGTTAAGCCTGGGCTTAAGTGCTTTTCTGAATCAGGGCCTGTGTAAGGAAGCACTTGGAGCAAACCTTTCCAGCTCCTTCAGCTTTTCCAGAGCTTCGATCTCCTCTGCCATATCCAATGTTGAGAAAGCCTCCCTGAATCCTCCCCTTCAGACAAGTGTTTGGAGGGCTGCTCTGTTATTGATAGCAAGATTGAGTCAAGTTGCAGAAGGAGAAATGTGTTTATGCAAATATTAAGTGCCTGAAAACTACACCACAGCTGTTTAGTTCTTGGCTTGGAAGTCTTGGCTTGTTGTGTAAGATGCATCTATGTAGCTCAGCAAACATCTTTTGTGATTTCAGTGGAAATACATTCTCCAAGAGCTTCTCTTCCAGAACAAATGGCAGACTTCTTTGCATTGAACATTGTAAAAAGGAGGAAAAGCTGCTTGGCTTCTGGATGCCTTGTCAAAATGAATCTTAGGCTGAGAGAGTGACAATGAGGAACAAAAGGTTTCAGATAACATATGTCCTTAAAATATACAACATGGGTTTGTGTCCTAATCACAGGCAAGCTGAGAGGGTTCACTGCTCACGTAAGAGGTGGGCATGGAGTGCAACAAGTGGGACAGGATGATTTCATTGCATGTGTAAACATTGGTGATAAGAAAGAAAGAAAGAGAAGTCTCCTCTGTTGCTTTTGGTCGGTTGTTGCGTGAGTTTCAGGCCATGCATCATCTCTAATGAGCTTGATAAAGCAGAGCAAGGAAAATGTGCCATCATTCATCATGAGTCCCATTTCAAAAGTGACAGCCAGCTTCAGAAAATAGTCCCTTTTGCACCAAAGGAGAAGCAGCAGATGATTATGGAAGCACTGTCCTCAAGTGAAAACTTAGTCCCCTCAGCTCCAACTCCCATGTTGGGCTTGTTTTCATTATCACTACCCAGAGATCCAACCTGGTTTGGCTTATAAACACAAGATTTGATTTTCCTCTGCTGGCCACCTCATAAGAAACAGCACCCTAACATTTTATTGTGGAATAAGGCAAAAAAACCCAGCACTATCAGCATTTGAAATTGTTGGGAAAGACACCGTTAGATTGAATTCTTTCCCATTCAAAAGCTATGGCCCATGCTGCAGTGGAATGTAGAAACAAACTGCTTTCAGTCACACTATGTTTTGGGGAGCTGCTGAAGAATTTTGACTTCTTGGTGTGAATATCCAAACGATTGGGTTGTTGGGGTTGTTTCTGTTTTTTTTTGGTGGCTGCAATCCACCTTTCTGAGAAGGTCTGAGTGAAAGAGAACCAAAACTGTGTGAACACTTCAGTGTTCTAGGTGCCTTAGATATCACAATCTTTACCATTTCCAGAGCTTACCTTTCATCTTTAGTCATGGAAAGGATTTAGTTTCCTAGGAAAGGCAAGGCTTGGCTTGGCAAATTAAATGGTAGTTGTTGAGATGTGAGGGAAAGGAGAAGTGGAAGATGCCAGAGCAGGGCTGAGCTCTGGAGCCTAGCACCATGACTCCTTCACTTCTCCAAAGTGAATCAGTGGCCTAAAAAACATTGCAGACATGTTCAGTGATGTCAGATCTACTAAATATGATGTTGATGCTCTCCTTAGGGCCATGGGTTAGTGGTTTGGGAGTGCTAGGGATGGTTAGACTTGATAAGCTTAGAGGTCTCTCCCAACCTTCATGATGCTGTGATAGGCTCTAAAGCTTTTTCTTTGGGTGCTTGTCATCTTTAGGGGATATGTGATGACTGCAGAAGGTTGTATTGCAGTTTGGAGTTGAATGATCACTGCCAGAACAGAGTGTGCTGTTTTAAGGTCATGGTAGAGATGATTTTTGGAGGTCAGATCTGTGTTTCTGTGCATGGTAAGAGCATGATGATCTCTCTACTGAAGACAGAGCAGGCATCTAGTTCCTGAGAATCCTTTAAAATACCCAATTAAAATTAACTGTTTGGAAAACACTAGTTTTTTATTAGTTGATTGATGAACTAGGATATCATTCCATAAAAAAAAAGAAGAAGAAACAGCAACCACTGGTGTCAAAGTGAATTTATGTGAACCTTCTAACAAAAATGATCCCCAAATTATACTCAGGCTTATTCTTCTGTAGTAGTTAATTAACATATGTAACTCCCTGCCACAAAATACAGTATCTTTGAGGCATGAGTTTAGTGGGATTAAAGGGATTTATGAAACACTTATATGGATAATGAGACCATCCCCAGTTACATTACACAGGATGAAACCATACATTAGGGATATAAACAATTATGCTTCAGGACAGAAGCCAACTAGTGACTAATAGAGTTAAGGAGGAGGAAATTTACTCCATAATTATCCAGGATTTTATGCACCTTTTCTAAGAGTTCTGCTACTTGCACTGTCATGAGCCTGGGCTTGATTTACAAAGAGTTAGGTCCTTCTCCCAGCCAAGGAGGAGGATCTTGTAGCATCATGGAAGATAGAGCACAACCTCTAGAAGTGGAAAGAATCCATCAGGCAGGAGGACTGAATTGGCTCTGACCTCTTTCTCAGGACTAAAATATGCTCAATATCAAGCTATCTTAAAAGGAAAAAAAAAAAAAGAGCAGCTAAACACACAACATTTGGTTTTGTTTGATATGCAAGAGGAAATCCCAAAGCTCTTTTCATCAGGAGCATAGGCAGTAAGTCCTCTGTGGAGCTCTGGCTATGACAGTAGGCAAAGTGTCACATCCCTTCCTCAGCCTGCCCTGCTCCCTTTTCTTACTGGAAAGGGGGAAAGAAGTCCTCATGCTCTCCTGTTTTCAGCAGTGACTTTTCTTAGCAGCTATAGGCTTTCCAGAAGCACTTAGTTGTGCATTCCTGTGCACACTTGCTGACAGAAGACCTGAGCAAATCTGATGTATCCATCCCAAAGGTGTCAGCTTTGCTTGTGCAGGCACAGGGCATCACTGTACACTGCTTGTGCTGGTCATGGCTAGGGCTGCCAGCTGCTATATAGCTGTCACATCTATGGAAATCCTCAATAAATACTCCAAGCTCTCCAATTCTGCCAAGGTGAAAGCTTTGGATGGAAAAAGAGAACATTTCTGGTGAAACTTAGCCTCTCAAGAACTGGTTGCTGCCTCTCAACAGCATCTTTTGTTCCTGAGGGAGAGGATTCATGGGCTGTAGGTCATTTTTGCTTGTGTTATGGGGGAAATTGTGATGTCTCCAGTGGCATATCAGTACATCCAGGCAGAGGGCTGTGCAAATAATACAGAGCTAAAAAAAGCCTCAGCACCTATACCTCTGGGACCAGTACCAAAATCACTGAAGTCAGTGGAAAGACTCCAGGGAGCTCTTCTATCAACCAGAAAACACAACTCTGACTTGAATTAAAGACAAAAAAAAACCCCAAATAAATAGGAAAACAATGAGAGGAGCAGGTGTTCAGCCTATTTGAAAGCCAGAAAAGCAAACTTTTATGTTCTAGCAGGGATGCTCTGCAATGAAACTGAAGGCTGTCAACATCCAGATATGTTTCAGAGTGTATGTTTGGCATCCCAACAGGTGGTTAGTGCCAGATATACCACTGAAGAATATTCCAGATCTGCTAGCTATTGCACAAAGTCTTTCCACCAGCTGAATTGGCTGTGTTTGGCAGCAAGCAGTTAGCAAATCAAAAATGATCTAGAGTTCATAACTATTGTAGCTTGAAAAAAGCCAGCTAAAGAAAGAACATTGTTTTTCAGCAGTGACATCCCTCACCCAGGAGGGAAGTCCCAGAGAAAAGGAAGCAAGCTCTGCCAGTCAATAAATCTGGGCAACACTGAATGAAATGGTTAAAGAAGTAGGGGACTCATGATTCAAAAAATCTCCTTTAACATAGCCTGTTTACATAGGGCTGAGAAATGGGGGAAAGCTTGTGTCTAAAGATGAAGTTGGTCACCCCACTGTGTGAATGTCTAGGGGACAGCATGTGTGTACTCCAGGCTTGTTTTTTTGTTGTTGTTGTACTCTGCTTGGTTTTTAACCTTCTGATTTTCCACTATGGGACCTTCAGGCTGTTGGGTTTTTTTTACCTACAAAGAGCTCTGGCTAAGAACAAGGTTTCAAATTGTAGTCTGCTGGCATTTTCTTTCTTAAGAAAAAATTCCTTCTTCACTGGCAATTTGCTGACTGCTTGCAAATGGAAACCGTTGAAGGAAAGATCAGTTTGGATGATTTTCCCACTTTGATAAGAATCTGGGAAGAAAAAAAAAACAACAAACCACCCCACAACCCAATTGGAAATTGCCAGCACATTCCTTTCTGCCATTTCCAAAAGCAAAGCAGCCCAGTGCTAGTACTGACACAGACAGCTCAAAATGATCAAACCTGCTGTTTCAGAGGATGGTTTCCTTTTCATCTCTTATTACAAACCCCTGATTTACTCTTTTTCTTTTAGAACTGCAATCATTTTCTTCCTAACAGCCTTATACCTGTGTTTCCTAACCGTGCAACGCAACTTTAGGTGCGCTTGCCACCTCTTCTTTGCTTTTGGCTCACATGTTGTGGGGCTTTTGACCAAGTGTTTCTATCCAGCTGATGACTCTAATTGGATGGAGTTCCTTTCTAAAGCTGTTTTACACCCTTCAAGGTAACATGGCACAGCAGCAAGCCATGCTGATAGTTTTCCAGCCACATAAAGCAAAGGAAGGAAGCCATAGCGCATCAGGCGACGCATCCATGTTCTTAGCACTCTAAGGCTTATTTTTAAGGGAAACTCTGTTTTTCCAAGAGCACAGCTTTCCCCCTTTGCTAAGAGGGATGGAGTTGCACTAGTGGAGCTTTATTGCTGTTTGTTTCAAGCCTGAAGTAAGCTTGGGAGAAGCCTTTTTTCTTCCCTCTGCCGTCCTTTCGGCCGCTCACAAAGTGGGTTTCAGGTTTGGGCCTGCTGGTTGAGGGGGAATGCTTAGCTAGCCTATTTAAAACACAACTGGATTTTGCTATTCAAATGTAGGAAACCTAATTACACATTGGTAAATTCTCTTCAGTCTACCAAACACAGAAAAAAACACAGTGACAGAAACTGAAAGGCGAAAAAAGAGAAAAGAGTCCCTAAGACCTAATGAATCCAAACTAAACACCTCTCCACAGAAATGTCAAACATTTCTCTTAGCACAAAACAAGGCTTAAAGAATTCCCTGCTTTTGTCTCTGGGCTAATTCCTTAAGCAGAGAGGGGGATTTTCTTCTGGGAGTGTTATTTCACAAAGAACTAAACAGCAAATAAACAAAAGACTCTCAAAGAGTGAGAGAGTATAAATAAAATTCATGACTCCTTAAAGAGTTTACACTGAAAGAATGTGGGGGATTATTTACAATTAAAGCATAGTCTGTGGAATACAGTTATTATTACCAAAAATGAATAAGAGGGGATTTCATTGAGCTCACAATAAAAGTGCACCTGGGTCTTCTCCAGTTGTTCAAATTGGAGCAAACTCCCTTGCCCTCAGAATCACCTATTTTGGATGCTTTTAGCAAACTCTTTTTCTGGGTAATCTAACTGAAAAAAACCCTTGTTTATGAAGTTGCAAATGATCTAGGTTGTAGCTGCCAAAGTGCCAAAAGGAAAGGACAAAACCCAAAGGAGGAAAGTTGAGAATTTCCCTCCTTTAAAAGAGAGAATGAAAAGTTTCTCCTGTTTTTCTGTGGAAAGCCCACATCAAACTTCCATCTCCTCAGCCAATGCTCTAGAAACAAACAAAAAACCCCCCACCTTGTCAACAAAAAGGAGTGTTTTTTATACTTCAGGCCTAGCAGAACACAAGTTTTTAGTCAAATGAAAAGTATAAGAAAGGAAGAAAAATTTTGGGGGGAATGCCAGGCAGAAGAGGAACCGATTGCGCAGGTTAAGAATGGAGACAAGGTTAGCTGAGGGATAAGATGAACGTGGAGCAAATACAAGATCTCACTTCCAAGAAATTAGGCAGACACAAATGAATGGTTATTAAGATAAAGAAGCACAGGTTGAAGAAGTCACTTGTTTCTAAATTATAGAGCAATTAGTCCTCTTTTCACTGCTTTGTAGCAGGCGTTTTGTGTGCCGCGGCAAACGTGTCATAAAACAAGAGTGAGAAGGATGTTGAAAGCCAAGGGACAATGGCCAAATCCCCTAAATATACATATATATATATATGTACATGTATGAATAAGGATGTGTTTCTGTGTGTGGGTGTATGTGAGTCTGCCTACAGCATAAATACCACAAGGCAGCTCTGTTAATTCCTTAGGGAAGCAATCTATTAATACAACTCGAAAGAGAAATCTAGATGAGTGTCAAGGAGTTCTAGTTTATCTATCTATTTGTATGTATTACACTGTCATCCTAAAAAGAAAGCCTTATAAGAGAGGCTAGGCCATGGAGATTTATTTCATGTGCCTGAGGGAGAGAGTTGAAAGCTTTGCTGAATTGGCAGCAAAGTTTTGATTGAGTCTTATCCTGCCATGCCTGTCCCTGCAGAGGATCTGAGACATTGAAATGAACAGGACTTATTTTTAGCATCTGCTGCCCCTGCCTCAAACTTTGCTCCTAAGAAAATGCAGCTCTATGGAAAAGAATTTGAATTCCAGCTGGGCAGTTTTCAAAATAAGATGAAAAGTTAAGCAGGCAATTGGTGTGTATTTAGGGCTCAAAACACCTTGCCTCCTAAGAAGTCTTGAAGGAGTTAATCCCTTCTCAAGATAATCCACTAAAGAGCATCCTTCATTATGATGTTAAAAGCAAGGATCAGTGCTGGGGGAGTCTAACAATAGGACAGGGGTGCTTTTCAATCCCCAGCACATTCTTCCCAGGTTAGAAACAGAAACTGCTGTTATTCCAGCCTCAAACAGGACAGGGTTTCTCTCTTGGTGTTAAATATTCAGCTTTAAAAAGGGAGGGGAGGAGAAAAAAAAAAAGAAAGAAGCAATCCCTAAGGAACTGCATTAACTAAACTTCTTTCTTATTGGGTATTTTTTCTGCCAACCTTTCTAATTTTTAGGACAAGGTGCTGAATGTGGAAATAGCTCACAACTCTCTTAGGCACTAAAAGAAGCTTGTAAATAATGGCCATGTAAAAACCTGAAACAAGTTGCTCAGAGCTCACTGCCTGAAAGGATGCTACAGCCTAGTAAAACATGGATTGGGGAAAAAAAAAGCTGCTTTATGTTACTTCTGTGGCTAATGTTCTCAATATCTGCTTTAATAGTGAGTATCCTCTTGGAAATGAATAAAATGATAGAAAGATTTACAAATACAGGGTTGTTTTTTTCTTTTTTTTGGAGACTTTACAAACCTATTTGGGGATTACTTACCCATGCATGCATTTAATAGAGAAATGATCCAATTCAAACAGTTTTCCTAAGCCAAGTAGGAATATAAGTAAAAATATTCCAGAAATGAGAGATTTGAAGATAGTAAAGGAGGAATTTTCAAGCTTTAAAGACTGTAGTCAGAAAATGAAGGGGAAAAAAAAAGCAAGCTCTGGCCATCCAGCTGCTTTAGGATATGCTCCAAGTCCTGTGGCTCTCCAATTACCACAATTGCTGCTTGGATCATGTCCTCAGAGTATAATCACAAGGTTTTGAAGCATGCACAGTTGATGGCTTTGAAGGAATCTCATGTAAAACATGTTTCAGTGTGCCTTGGTAAATGTCACCTTAAGGAATTGGAGCCTCCTGTCAAGGCCAAGAGAGAACTACACTAATATTTCAGTCATGCTAATTCAGTTCTTGAAGCACCCTTATTTTCCTATTTGTTGTAATTCCAGCTAAGAAGAGCTCTGATTGAGGCCTGGCAAGAAGTGGTTGAAAAATTGCTCTTCCAAAGGGAGAAGTTAAAAGCTCCTCAGCTGTAGATAGTCGTTTGGGTTCTTTTGTCCAACATAATCAGCAAAGGGATGGGAGCTCCAATTCACTGCTTAAAGTCTGCAGCAGCAGGAGCTGAACACTCCCTGGCACAAGGCTTCTCCTCAGCATCCTGCATCTCTTGGCAGAAGGAAGATCATGGCTAGGGAGGAGGAGGAGGAGCAAAGCCTGCCTCTAGGTTCATGTCACAGTATCCCAGTATGTTAGGGGTTGGCAGGGCCCTAGAAAGATCATCTAGTGCAACCCCCCTGCCAGAGCAGGA
>VWZO01014692.1:77647-103592 GCA_013396975.1 Bucco capensis
TGAAGATGTTAAACAGGAGTGGCCCCAGCACTGAGCCTTGTGGCACCCCACTCGTGACTGGCTGCCAGCTGGAGTTAACTCCATTGATCACAACTCTTTGGACTCAGCCATCTATCCAGTTTTTAACCCAACGAAGCATCTGCCCATCCAAGCCAAAAGCTTGCTCTCCACACAGCAGAGATATTTCACAGCTGAAGGGGAGATGGCATGAGGACTGCTTGTGGGATACTTCTGTTCACCATTTCTCAGGCTTCTCTTGCTCTTTTTCCTCCTTCTTTTAGCCCTGAATTAGTCATTCCACCACACCAATTTCAGATTAAGTGTTTGTTATGCAAAATCAACTTCAGTTTCTCTTTGCTTTACACTTGTCTGGCAATAGAGGTAAGCTCTAGGCTCCTAAAGAACCAAAGAGATGATAAAGAAATATTTTACCTCTTTATACTACACTTGTCTGGCAATAGAGGTAAGCTCTAGGCTCCTCAAGAATCAAAGAGATCATAGAGAACTAAAAGCACTGAGAGGACAGGAGGGCTAAGGACAAGAATTGTATCAAGAGCATAAAGTACCTCATTGTTTTTTTTCACCAGAAATTAAAAGGTGAAGCCTGCATGTGTTTTAGATATGAGAAATTTGACTTCTGAGACATATTCAGGAGGATCTAAGCCATCTTTCCTGCAGAACACACATGAACACAGAGGCATGTTCCCTCCATCACTTGTATTCCTGAGCAAATCATAGCAAGTTCACAATGCTTAGTACCTTTTTCCCCCTCTATAATTAAAAGTATCTGATGAAAATATTCCACAAATGCAACAAGAAGACTCTTGGGGGAATGAAGAAAAAAAAACAACAAACCCCAAATCTATAAAACCCCCAAGTGCAATAAATAAAATTAGCAGAAAGGAACCTGCTCAGTAATTTCTATTTACATTGCAGGCAATTAAACCAGCAATACCTGGCGTGTGGATTAGGAGGGATCAAAGGCCTCTCACAAAAAAAGAGCCTTGTAGGGTAACAAAGCCCCCTGTGACATCATGTTGGCCTTTTATGCTGAATTAGATAATTGCAAATAATTGTAACTCTGAAAGACATGGAGTTTTTATGGGAGGTTTTCTTTTTTCCCCCTTGGCAGGTCACTGTGCAACCCTTTGACCTGGCATTGGAGCACTAAAGGCTTTGTTAGGCACACAAAGAATATTACTTTCTCAGCTAGCAACAGGAGTGATTCCTTTTCGAGTGAGCAGAAGAGGAATCTCATGATCTAGCAACCCTTACAAAAGGAATAAAATAGAAAAACAAGGTGTTTTTTAGTTATAGAGTCATACAAGTGTCAGGGTTGGAAGGGAGCCGAAAGCTCCTCTAGTTCCATAGGCAGGGACATCTCCCACTAGAGCAGCTTGCTCCCAGCCAACACTGCCAGGGATGGATGGGGCTGCCACCACCTCTCTGTTCCCTCTTAGATTTCTCTAATCATGCACATCAAATGCATACAAAATGAAGCATTCTAAATACATCAGAACAGAAAATCTCACTCTCATTCCTCTGCCTGACTCTTGTCTTTCATACCTTTGCATCCTTGTGATGAGCTTAGAGGTCTCTTCCAACCTTCATGATTCTGTGGTGCTGTGAAAAAAAATGTTAGAGTTAGAGGCTGTTTGTGTTGTGCTGGGGCCTGGACTGGTTAATATTTGTATAAACAATATGGCCAGCAGCATTGAGTGCACCAGCAGCAAGTGTGCAGATGGCACCAAGCTATGGGGTGCTGGGGATAAGTTGGAGAGGCAGGATGTCATCCAGAAGGAGCTGGACAAGCTGGAGAGCTGGGCCCAGGGGAACCTCAGGAGCTTCAACAAGACCAAGGGCAGGGTCCTGCCCCTGGGTCAGAACAATCCCCACTATCAATCCAGGCTGGGGATGAGATGATGGAGAGCAGCCCTGCAGAAAAGGCCTTGGGGTGCTGGTGGCTGAGAAGCTGGCCATGAGCAAACAGTGCACGCTGGCAGCCCAGAAGCACAATGGCATCCTGGGCTGCAGCAAGAGAAGCGTGGCCAGCAGAGCCAGAGAGGTGATTCTGCCACTGCACTCTGCTCTGCTCACACCTCCTCTGCAATACTGGGTCCAGTTCTGGAGCCCTCAACACAGAAAGGACATGGAGCTGATGGAGCAGGTGCAGAGGAGGCCACGAGAATGCTCAGGGGCTGCAACACCTCTGCTCTGAGGACAGGCTGAGGGAGCTGGGATTGTTCAGCCTGGAGAAGAGAAGGCTTCAGGGGAACTACTAGTGACCTTCCAGGACCTAAAGGGAACTTCCAAGAAGGCTGCAGAGGGCCTGTTTGCAAAGGCCTGCAGGGAAAGGACAAGGGGCAATGGTTTGAAATTGGAGAAGAGTAGATTTAAAGTGGACATTAGAAAGAAGTTTCTCCCCACGAGGGTGGTGGAACACTGGCCCAGGTTGCCCAGGGAGGTGGTTGAGTTCCCATCCCTGGAGGCATTGCAGGTGAGGCTTGCCAGGGCTCTGGGCAAGCTGCTCTAGTTGGGGATGTCCCTGGCCACTGCAGGGGGGTTGGACTAGATGAGCTCCAGAGCTCCCTTCCAACCCAAACCAGTCAAGGATTCTATGATCTTTTCAGAACAGCCTTGCACCAACTGCAAAGCTGAAGACACACACGGCTCCATGCTACAAGTCAAGGTTGGGCTCTTTCCTGTGGTAACCTGCTTCTCTTCATGGCCAGCTTGTCCCTGCAACTTGTCAAGCTTGAAAATATGCTGATCATTTCCCACTCTTATACCATTGGGTGCAATAGAATTTCTCCTGGGCTGCAATTAGCCAACAGCTTCTGTTCATTTTAATTAATTCACTTAGCTGGATAGCAATACCAGGTAATAAAACATTTTGCTCAGTGTGAGGCTTGTCCATCACATTTGTTTGTGACCTAAGTTAGTGATTATGTGTGCTTAAGTCAGGGGTAAATGGAACTAAAATGATGCATCAGAGCCAAAATGAGGTAATTTGTGTCAACTTGGGGTGGTTGATAGTGTGATAAAGGTAAAAAGGCAGAGGAGTGCTGGTTAGAAACTGGTCATTATTTTGTAATCCAAGGAATCTCTCATGATGCACATTCAAGGACTAATCAAGACACCATTTGCTCCTGTGAAAAGTCTGTCTGGTAGCACAATCAATCTAACTAAAACCCCAACTAATGCCCAAGGTTCAGGAAGAAGGATGACATCTGAATGAAGATGAAATTGCTGTCGTTTGGTTCCTTCTCCTTAGCCTTTGGAACCTGAAGGAGCAGTGAAAGTGAACATTAAACTTGTGACTAATTGTTAAATGATTGGATTCATTTAAAGGGGAAAAAAAAAAATCAATTTTTTTCCTTCCAAACTTGAATTTGAACTTAAAAGCTGTTCTCCTGCCTGCTTGAGTTCAAAACTGGACACTCAGTGTTGCCTCTGGTTGCAGGGTGAAAGGAATTGGTTGTCTCTCTTTTTGCCACTTAGACCCCAACTAATTCATTAGTGAAGCATCCAACTCTTCTGACTTGCTTTGGATGCCTAAGCTTCCCAGACATCAACAACCTTAGCAAATGAAAACAACAACACAGGGAAAAAAACAACAACCCCAAAATCCACTCCTGTGGATTATCTGCAGGTTTCTTTACCTAAATTGATTGAGCTTTATTTTTCTCTTGCTGGAGAAAAAGGACTGATTAAAGAAGTTGGTGATACTATGAGGCTAATTCTCCAGGTAGCATGGCAAACCCAGCAGTAGGAGACTGTAGGGATCTGAGTTTCTTCCACTGCAGCTTCTTGCCAAGGAAAAGAACTCCTTCTCTTACTCCAGCTTGTATTTTCCAACCACCAAATGGGAAATAGCAATTTTGAGGCTCAGTTAACTTTTTTCTTCCTCCCCTCTAGCATTGTGCTTCTTGAGCAAGTGCATTTCCCATTGGAAAACCATTCAGATGGAACATTCTTGCTGGACTCTGCTCCTTGCCAATTGAGAAACAACTATCAATTTGCTCTTGCAGAAGAGAAACCTGCAGCCTGGGCTCTCTGGAGTAGGTTTTAGAAGCAGAGCTAGGACTGATTGTTATGCTAATATTAACACCCAATTGTTAATGAACCTTTCAGCTTGAAGGATCCCAAAGCACTCCTCAGACTGCTGGGATCTCTCCCGCTCCCACTGAAAGGCATCCAAGCTCTTCTGCTGGCTCTTTGTGACTTGGGGGTTACTCAAGAGTGGAAAAATAACCTCTGCCTGCCTCTACACCAGTTTAGAAATGCAAAAAGTAATTACCAGCTTGGAGTGCAGCCAAGGCTCCAGTCCTGACACTTTTGTTCCTGAGAGGGAAAAGTGCTAGAGGATCTTGGAGTGGCCATAAGTCAGAGCTTGGCTTGGGCCTCTTATCAGAAACACAGAGGCACTGCTACAACACAGAGTCTCAGGGGAGGGCAAGAGCTACTGCCTCAGCCCCAGGGTGAGTGCTTGTAGCAGCTCCAAGTTTTACTTGGAGCTTTTCCCACTGGAAATTGGGCTGATGTAACCTTGCTTGTCTGGTAAAACTCCATGTGGTTGCGACCCGACTGGCGGATGGGCAGCAAGCTGCTGGCTTCTGATGGATTGAGTTTGTTAGGCATGGGTGCAGGGGACTGTTTTTGTTTTAGTGAGGCTTATTTCTGGAGTTCAAGGGTGACTTGCTGTGCTGTTAAAAGATTTGGGCTTCTTTTTGGCCTGCATGTTGAGAATTCACCTGAAATATGTATGCATTTCCATCTACCAAGTGTTTCAAACTCTACCTGTGACACAGCTACACTCCTCCCATTCCTAAGGACAGGTTTGGAGAACAAAATGTCCAACCAGCTGATGCTCTTCACTTCAGAAAGATGCACAGAATCATTAAGGTTGGAAAAGACCTCTAAGATCATCAAGTGCAACCCCAGTGAGATCCTCAAGTCCAACTATCCATTCAATATCTCCTTGTCTGGATCAATGAAAGGAGGCAAGATTTCTTAGCAAGGCACACTCCCTCTAATTGATCCTCATTTAAATTAAACTGCTGTTTACTGTAAATGTTCTTCCTGCATGAAATGTGCTCCTGCTCCAGAAACAGTGATGTTTTTAGTGATGGAAGGAAATGTTGCCTTTTGGGTACTTTTATTTGAAGTCCATTAGAGTGACTTCATAAATCCACAGCTCAATCCATTGATTTCTATGAATGCCTGCAGTTAATGAGCATGTGGCATTTGATTTGGAATTAAAGAGGCATTCTCACATGGGTTTAAAAAGCCTGAAATGTGGATTTCATTGAGAAAAAGATGGGGAAGAAGCATCTGCATTTTTAAGTGATGGAAAGTGAGGCAGTAACACAATGCCAGGTGTCTGAAGAGCTGCTTGCTAGGTCTGAGTAGGACCAAAGCTTGTAGATACAAAGGAGAAAGGACTGCTGTCTGACCTGGGGTGATGGGCTGTGCTATCTTCTTTGGGCATTGATTTTGGGACAGTGTTTAAGCATCTGTTTGATTTTCACTGGAGGAGGAGACCTAGTAGACTATTTACATGCCTGAAGTTTATCAACTAGTAGATCTTGGGCTTGACAGGTTCCCTTTGGGATTTTGACCTGACTCCAGGAACAAGGCACCAGGATGTTATTCTAGCCCTTGCTGGTGAGAATCCCACAGCCAAACAGGAGAACTATTAAAGGCAAACATATTCATTTAAGAGCAAGCAGGAGTAAAAAATGCCCTGCAGAGCAACTTCTTTCAGATGCATCTGGAGAAGATGGCAGAAGATCATGGGAATTGGGATGCTGCAGTGGGATGCTCCTAGATCTTTTCTCTCTCTCTCTGCCTGTGTGAAAAGCTGTGGGAGATGCTGGAGGCTGTCGTGCAGGACCTCTGCATGACCCCAGTCCCAACTGCCAGCCAGCAACTGTGTGTGTGTGTGTGTGTGTGTCCTGCCAGCTCATGGATGGCTTGACAGAGTTTCCTGCTTTCTAGCTTGGAATCTTCTGCATCCTCTAGCAAACTGGGCCAGGCTGACCTCTAAGCCACATAAGCTGAGCATAAGTTAGAAAAGCAGCCCAGACTTTTCCCCTCCCAGCTTTACTGTTTAATTGGATGACCGGCTTTTCAACCAGAGCATTCTTTTAACCCTGCCTGCCCTCCATCCTCCTCCCCCCCTCCCCTGCATCCCAACAGCAGCAGCCTCCCTCCAGTTATCAAAGTGTCATTAGGAGAGACAGCTGCCTGTAAACAACAGGAATGTCAACACAACTGGCTGGGTCAACAGGAATTTCACTTTAATCTGTTCATTACTTAAAGATACATCATCCTCTTTCTGCGCCCTTATCTCCAGCACTTGCAGACAAAGAAGAGAACAAATTGATGCTGGGGGAAAGAAGGAGGGGGTAGGGTGGTCTTGCCTCAGCTAAGCTAGTTCTGGTCATCATTTCCACTTTCCCACCCTCCTCTACCTATATATATATATATATGTGTCTATTTTCTGGATGGTGGGTGAGGGATTGGTCAGGAGTTTCCTTGTTTAGCTGGAAAAAGAGCTCCTACATATTTCTCCATGTCAAGCTGGCAGGCTGCCAGCCCTCCCTGCATTTCAAGTGATTAACAAATGTTTCCCTTCAAGTGGACACCTCTTGTTCTAAATATATTTGACAAGAATGTAAAGAGTCAACTGGAGGGGGGGGGAGAAGAGAGAAGGAGAGCAAGGGCATCCCACAAGCATTGGAGCTGTGTGGTGCTGCTGCTAGCTGCCAGCCCTAGGGCTTGGTGGTTGGCCTGGTGTGTGCCAGCCCAGCTCTGGGCTTGGGCAGGCTGCCAGCACAGCCGAGCCTCCCCTGCTGTTTAACGACAATGGCTTTACTGCTTCTCTGCATATTGGTGTGATTTTTGTGTAAACAAGGTTAACACTCCTTTTAAATGAAAGGCACCACCTGGGGACTGAGAGGCCTGACCTTGGCAGGCTGGCTTGCTTTCACCTGGCCCTCCTGAAAAAGGAGGGGGGAATGTGTTTGGCTGTGCTGCTGGCCTTGTCCCACCCCTCAGCTGCCTGGAATGCCATGTCCTGTCCAGGAAAGTGTGTCAGGCTGTGCAGTGCAGAGCCTTCCTGGGAGTGCTCCCAGCTCCAGATGCACAGGCCATGCAGGAATAGGAAGCTGTTACTCAGGAGCAAGCACGTTGTTCTCGCTTAACCTTGTGCGTCAGGTATTCTTCTTCTCCACCCTGGACCTGCCACTTCCCTCCTCCTTTCCCCCTCCAAACAGTTCTCTTGCTTCATCCAAAAGCATCTGAGCTTCCTAGATTTTCTGTTTTGTCTGATCCTGGTCCCTTCTTCCCCTCCAAGGAAAAGTGGGCTAGGAGAGAAGCTTCTAACCCTAGTCCCTTCTTCCTCTCCAAGGAAAAGTGGGCTAGGAGAGAAGCTTCTAACCCTAGTCCCTTCTTCCCCTCCAAGGAAAAGTGGGCTAGGAGAGAAGCTTCTAACCCTAGTCCCTTCATCCCCTCCAAGGAAAAGTGGGCTAGGAGGGATGCTTCTAACCCTAGTCCCTTCATCCCCTCCAAGGAAAAGTGGGCTAGGAGGGAATCTTCTAACCCTAGTGCCTTCTTCCCCTCCAAGCAAAGCTGGGCAGCCTTGAAAGCAAACTCCCTTTCCTCTTTCCAAATGATAAGCTGGAAAAGAAAGCATTCTTGTCTTATTCTTTGAGCTTCTTACCTTCTAAAGCATCACCTGTCATACAGTTTCAACTAAGGTGTTTTGAAGGTAGCTGAGTGTCCCACCTTTGAGATCTCTAGGGCTGGCTCTCTGCAAGTCGCTCATTAGAAATGCAAAATGCAAATGGTATGGTAAAAATTAAGAATGTGAAGCAGGTTAAAGAGCAGCTATGTAGTGAAGAAAGCCTCCTAAAGACCTCAATAGACAGACTATATCCATTAGGGACCTTTAAAGATCATCTAGCCCAATCCCTTGCTCAGTACATCCTCATTCTTCTCATCAATCCCCTGGAATGTGCCCAGTCCTATGGGATTGGAAGTGTTAGAGCTCAGGGAGATCCTCTCATGGTCACACTACCAAACTGAATAAAACAGGCTTCATCTTATTAATTCTCCATTGGCTGCTTTCAATCCTTCTGATTTCTTCTGGTATTATGAGAAAGTGGAGTTAAGAGTTTTCTGGGTTGTTTTTTTTCCCCTTGGAAACTTCTCAGGGAAATCTTCATCATTTTTAAACAAACACTGAAACATCCAGATAAGAGCACTCAGTTGAGTAATGAAACAGAGATGATGGGAAGTCATCTGAGAGACTTTATTTAGACTAATAGAGATAAGACATTTTGTAATAGAAAGTCCAGACAGATAGGTAGAAAATATGTAAAATAATCTGCTAGAAACACATGGGCTAAATATAGTTTTTCCTAAGCACTTTTGGAAAGGATTCTCTTAGTCAGTGGCTAACTTTTAGGTTGTTTTCACATTGTATGAGAAAATTGCTGCAGCTGGAATCCTAGAATTGTCAGGCCTTGGAAAAGAACAGCAGGCACAGCCCATTCACCTCTTATACCCTTTACTGTTTAAGCTGGGGTATTCATCTTTGTCCTGGGATTGCCATGTGAAGAGAACCAAAGGAACAAGCCCATGGATCAGTCCAGACTGGGAACTGATGTGTTGGAGAAGAGCCCTGGGGAAAAAGCTCTCGGAGTGCTGGTGGCTAGGAGGATGCCCATGAGGCAGCAATGTGCCCTTGTGGCCAAGAGGCCAATGGCATCCTAGGATGCATGAAGAGGAGCGTGGCCAGCAGAGCCAGAGAGGTTCTTCTCCCCTCTCCTGTGCCCTGGGGAGGNGCACCTGGCACTAGCCAGGGCTGGGGCTGCCACCACCTCTCTGGCCAACCTGGCACAGTGGCTCAGCACCCTCCTGGCCAACAACTTCTGTGTAACAGCCAACCTCAATCTCCCCTCCTCTACTTTGGATCCATTCCCCTAGTCCTAGCACTGCCTGACATCCTAACAAGTCCTTCCCCAGCCCTCTTGGAGCCCCTGCAGATGCTGGAAGGTCACCAGAAGGTCTCCTGGGAGCCTTCTCTTCTCCAGACTGAACAATCCCAACTCTCTCATCCTGTCCTCGTAGAAGAGGTGCTCCACCTCTGAGCATCCTCGTGTCCTTCTCTGGACACATTAGAGGTGAATGCTTCAGGTTTTAGTTGTCCAGCTCACAGGCAGCATGCCTGTTACTAAGCAAAATGCTATTCCAGAGCTGGGGAAAGTGAGAGGGTTTGAAGTGAGGAGCAAAAAGCAGAGTTTTTCAAAGAGCTAGCACATTTGTTGGCCAGATAAGACCAGTCTAATTAAACTATCATTGCAAAGTCTCCAGATTCCCCAGGCTCTTCTTTTTGCTCTTAGCTGGAGCTTGGATTGGGTACTCCAAGAAATGCAGGCTCTTTGAACTCCTTCCCCTTTGTGTTTCAAGGATTGTTCTCCTCTGTGCTCTAAAGAGCCCCTGTTATCTCTAAGGGAGTGCAGTAGCATCTCTCCTGCCTGGACCACACAGTGATAGAGCTGGGGGCTCTGAGCCATACCTTTGCTCTTCTTCTGTCTATTTTCTTTCAGACAGAATTCTCTCTCTGCAGCCTAACAGAGCAGAAAAGCTTTTAAAGGAGGTTTCTGATAAGCTCCTGATGTCCTTTTGCTGCTTCCAGAAGCTGCTGAAGGACTCACTACAAGCAGCTCTGTCATCCCATAGTGTCAGCACTGTTGGAGGGAGAGGGGAAAGAGCAAGATCACATGGAACTCAAGCAGGTGCAATGGCCAACACTTGAACTTCTGTGTGGGTCAGCTTTGAAATAACTTGCCTGTAGGAAAGGGTTTTTCTGTAAGTCTGTCACTTTGTAGTCAGTCTACAGTGAGGACATCTGAATTGTCTTGGCCCAGGCTGCCCAGGGAGGTGCTGGAGTCACCATCCCTGCAGGGGTTGAAGAGACATTGAGCTGCTCTCCTTAGGGCCATGGCTTAGTGGCATGGGAGTGCTAGGGATGCTTGGACTGGATGAGCTTAGAGGTCTCTGCCAACCTTCCTGATTCTGTGAATTGATACAGGAATTGGAGCATCTTTGGTTCCTCAGGCTACAAAGCAGAGATCAAGCACTGTGTGAGCTACCTCTGGTAAGCAGGACAAGAAGTGCTGCTGAATATAGGATATATACATATATACATAGGATATAATTCTCCTTACCAATACATCAGAGATGTAAAGAAGTAAGGAAAAAAAAGAGCTGTTGAAATTAGTAAAGGGTGCTGGCACACAAGCAAATGGGACAGAGTGATGGTGAATAAAGGAGATNTTCTTTCTCCTCTCTCTTTCTCCTCTCTCTTCTCTCTCTTTCTCCTCTTCTCTCTCTTTCTCCTCTCTCTTTCTCCTTTCTCTCTCTCTCTCCTCTCTCTTCTCTCTCTTTCTCCTCTCCTCTCTCTCTTTCTCCTCTCTCCTCTCTCAGTTAGACAGGCTTGGGAAAACAGGACAACTTGAATCAAATATAGTCTGTTGGGATTTCTCCACAAGTCTTGTGTCCCGTTCCTCTCCCTCTTCCTCTTCCCTTGCTTCTTCNCTCTCCTCTCTCCTCTCTCTTTCTCCTCTCTCCTTTCTCTCTTTCTCCTCTCTCTCCTCTCTCCTCTCTCTCTTTCTCCTATCTCCTTTCTCTCTTTCTCCTCTCTCTTTCTTCTCTCTCTCTCTTTCTCCTCTCTCTTTCTTCTCTCTTTCTCTCTTTCTCCTCTCTCCTTTCTCTCTTTCTCCTCTCTCCTCTCTCAGTTAGAGAGGCTTGGGAAAACAAGACAACTTGAATCAAATATAGTCTGTTGGGATTTCTCCACAAGTCTTGTGTCCAGTTCCTCTCCCTCTTCCTCTTCCCTTGCTTCTTCTTGCTTAGATGTGTGTGTGTCTGGATGTGGGTGTCCCTGTCAGCTAGATGCCAGCAGACATCAGTGAACAACACAAGTAAAATGTTCATTTGCTCACTCTTTTCACTGTCTTCTTGTTCCTCTCTGAAGTTCCTAGTGCCTCTGATAGTTCTCTTGCCCTGAGCACTGGATTGTTGCTAGCTGGGTGCCAAAAGGCAGTGAAATTAAATAGACACCTACTAGGGATTGTAGAGATTCAAATAGCTCCCATTCTGAATTCCCCAGGGGTAAGGGAGAAATGTTTGGTTAAAGCAACCTTAACTGCTTTTATTCTCCACAAGCTTACTGAGGGATGAGCTGAGGGAGAGATCAGGTTTTAAATCCTTGATGATCACTCCATGTCTCTCTTTTCCACCTCTTTTGTGAAGAGAGGGACGTGGTGGGAAAAAAACAGATATTTCCTGTGACTCACCAAAGAGAGGGGGGAAAAAAATCAAAGGCAGGGCAAAACTTAACCTCTGTTCCTACAAACCACAGAGTTAGGTTAATAAAGAAGTAAATACATCCCAAATCAACTTCCAGTCTTGTACAGTTTCAGTCCAGTCTTGCTTTTCACCAGCTTCTGAGCAGAGTGACTACAGGTCTGAGGAGACCAATCTCTCCTTGACTGAGAGCTCTTGTCTCTCTTCCACATCCCTGGGCAAAACCAATGTGCTGCAGTTGAGATTTTGTGCTTAACTCTAAGAGAGTGCAGTGGATTTGGCTTTAATAAGATTAAAGAGGGCATGTATTTATCTGATCCAGGAAATACATATTGACAAGAGAAAAAAAAGTAGGCTTCTGGGAAAGAAGGGTTATTCCCTGTCTGTCTATGAAGGGATGGGATGCTTGTCTCCAAGGCAAAGTGGCCTGGTGGAACCATAGCTAGCCTCCTCAGATTCTCCTTTCTGTTTCCTATGAAGGCCACAGGTTGCCAAGGCTTGGAAGAGCAGAGCAATGGGCAGGTTGGAGCTCAGCTGCTTCTTTTCCTCTTTCCAAAGCAAAGAGCCCCAGGAAGCATGCTGTTCCCTGCATTTAGAGCTCTGGAGAAAGACCTTGTTGCACTAAGGATTCTCCAGGAGCTCCAGAAGCAGATCAAGATGTGGCTGAGTGTTTTAGCCTTACTTTTATGGTGTTTGAGAGTGATGACAACACACATGTGATGCCACATAGAAGATGACTAATGTGTCTCCATATGGGAAGCCCTTCCACAAACAGGTTTTCCCCATAAACTTTTAGGGAAGAGCAAGCTCCCTGAGAGCAGATCAGAGCATGCATGGCATCTGAAAGCAACACAAAGAATTATCACACAAACCCCAAACTCATTTCAGGTCTTATGAGAAGCTGCCATGGCATCAATGTCTGGAAACATCTGGTTTCAATCCAGAATGGTTTCCAGGAACTCTTGTCTTGGGTTGTGTCTGTGTTTGTGACCCAAAGGAGGGTGAAGAACATTGCCAGGCAAGGTGAGAAAGTGAGCAAAGGAAGGAAGAAATTCTTAAGGTGAGATGGTGATTTCCTCTGGGGTGAAGATGCTCTCCAACCATCCCAGAAGTCAACCAAGCAAGCTGAGCCCTTTCTTTCCCTGTAGAGAGCTCAGTCTCTCTAGTAAGCCAGCAGCCAGATGAGGGCTTTGAAAGAAGAGTTATGGTAGTTAGAAAGAGGGAAAAAATTTGCAAACACTGATAATAATCCTCCTACACAGGAAGGTTGGAGCCAGTCACACTCCTCCCTCCTCCTTTCCCAGTGAGATTCAGAGTTCCAGAGGAACAGGAGATTGTTTTGGCTGGGATTAGCTAGCACAGATGGTACCAGAATGTGTAACACCTACCACCAGTTCTTTACTTTCACATCATCTGCACAACAGTTCTTCTTGGCCTTTTAACAGTTCCTTGAAGAGAGGAAGAGGAGGAATAAAAAAAGCCAGGGGACAATTGCTAGAAATGTGCAGCAAGTCCTGGTTTCTTTGCTCTGTTGGAGAATCCATAGGTAGGCTTATAGCAAACCATGCATCAACCTTCTGGGAGGTGCTGTGAAGCTTCACTGGGCTCTTCTCTTTCCAGAAGCCCCAAATCTTGGCAAGGAAATCTCCTCCCACATTGGAGAATTCCATCCGGAATCATTCTGCAGATTGTCCTAGTTTGAGTCCCAATAAGGCATTCCATGCCATAGAGCTCATACTCAGTCCCAGGAATATTCCTGCTTGATTCCAAGATGATGCTTTACACAGTTCCTCTAGTTGTCACTTTCCTCTACAAAAGACACTCCATTTCTATGCTTTTTAATAGGGTTTTCCAGGGCTCTAGAAGAAAGAGAATAGAAAATACACTTCTTCCTTAGAGAGAAATAAGACTATTTCTAAACACAGGCACTGAGGTGACTGTCCTCAGTGTGATGGACATGCTAGAAATAAGGAGACCTCCAGGTTGCCTGTCTGGTTTGCTTGCAGCACATCCTCAATACTCCTACCTAGCTTGGAAATACTCATTGTAATGCCATTGAACAATTGGGCTGCAAGCATGGAGCCTTCCCTGAGAACTAACTAGGAGGAGCTGATGGCCTAAATCCTCTCTCTTTTGAATGCTCAGCCACACTAAAAGCATTTGAGAGGGTTTTTCTTCCCCCTAACTAATGAGACCTTTAGCTACACAGAGGAAAAGAAGACATTGGGTTTCCAGATTAAGTGGAGAACTATCTGCCTTAGGACTTCTAAGATGGATAATGCTCAGGGAAGGGTTTCTCTCACCTTTTCAGGGAGCTCCCTATTGATATCCATAAGGAGCAATGTGGATGTCATTGCATTGAGTTCAGCTTCAGAAAGACATGGACATGCTTATAAAGAACTTACCAGGGTCTGTTTGCAAAGGCCTGCAGTGAAAGGACAAGGGGAAATGGTTTGAAATTGGAGAAGAGTAGATTTAAACTGGACATTAGAAAGAAGTTCCTCCCCACGAGGGTGGTGGAACACTGGCCCAGGTTGCCCAGGGAGGTGGTTGAGTTCCCATCCCTGGAGGCATTGCAGGTGAGGCTTGCCAGGGCTCTGGGCAAGCTGCTCTAGTTGGGGATGTCCCTGGCCACTGCAGGGGGGTTGGACTAGATGAGCTCCAGAGGTCCCTTCCAGCCCAAACCAGTCTAGGATTCTATGATAAAGAACTTAGATTTAGGATAATGATGAAACTTTAGTGGGTGAATTAGGTCTGAAAATGTCTCCATGCCAAGGCAATACAGTTTTCAACGTGCCAGCAATGTGAGGCATAGGCAAGGTGTAATCCCAAGCTGTTATGCCACTTGCTGTAAATCCTGTTTGCATCAAGCCAGCCTCCTCATATGCTCAGATATCCCATATCCCATTCTTCTACCAGCTCCTTGAACCTGAGAGACGAGAGGTTTTACTCTTGAAACAGCAGAGGTGCCCATTTGTCAGAGCTCTTTGGAGAAGCACAATGGATTGATCTTTCAAAACCCCTCCCAAAAATTCATTCAGGGCTCCCCAAAATAGCCACAAGTGAGCCTCCTCCTTTTGGAATTGTGCTTCTGAAACTCAGCCACATCCAATCTTTTGTAGCTGGGGGCTCCCAAGTCTCTTTTGTGGCATCACTGGGGCACTGTAATTGGTTGAGTGCTGCTATCCAGGCTGAGAGGGTGACCTTTCACACTCTGCCCTACAAGAACACTAGAGAGAGAGAGCGAGCTGGCCTAATCTGGGTTAAAGGCTTCTTACTAACATGTGGAGAGCTTGTTTCACACACACACACACACAAACAGTGACAGGAAAGCCCCAGCCCTGATGATAACTGAGCACTTTAGCATGGTGCTCTTGAGACAGCTCTCTTCTGAGAGGAGAATAAAGAAAGGGGCCCTTAGTTGAAATGCAGGATGAAGCTCTTCAGAAGCATCGGGCAACTGTTCGGAGGCAAAAAGAGAGGAGAACAAAAGGGAGCCTATCCTTGTTACAAAGCTCTGGTTCTAGACCTGAGAAACCTCCTCTCTGCCCTAATCTTTTTGGTCTTATTTTTCTCTGTAGAGCCCCAGGTTTTGGCAGGGAAATCTCTTGTCTTTCTAGGCGAGCATCCTCAGGGCTGTTTCAGATCTGCTGTTGGCATGAACTCTTGGTACATGGAGAAAAGCAGGGGAGCTGCTTGGTTTATTTGGTTAAGAAGTGACAGGAACAGGTTATTTCTAAGGTTAGGCAGTTGGAGCCAAGATGTATCTTCAACAGGATGAAGATTCTAACCACTGTGCAGTTAATAGCTAGCACTTAGGAGCAGGGGAAGATGTGCTTGCCTACATCATGGGCAGACCTGAGACTTTCTGGTTTGACTTCAGAGGGTCTGAAATCCCAGCCAGCTATTCCAAGCCACTAGCATGGATGAAGGTCCTGGTTGTCTTGAGGATCTCTTACCTTGCAAAGGCTCCCCTAGCTTTGTACCTTTGCCTGGTGGGTCATGGGAACAGCTTCTTTAATCTCAATAGTCCCCTCACCTCTTTGATTAATACAGTGCATCTATCTCATGCAGCTTCTCACTTCAGAGTTCACTTTTCCTCCTTATTCCTTTCCTAGCTGTTCTTTTCCATCTGTCTCATGCCTTTTCAACAGTTACTCTGTTATTATTTAGCAGGTTGCTAGGGCTAGGACAAAGGCTGGACTCGATGATCTTCAAGGTCTCTTCCAGCTGTAACTGTTCTGTGATTCTGTGATTCTGCTATTCCAAATTCTCTGTGTCTCTATAGTTAATGTTCATAAAGGTTTACACACTGCCAGTGATGCTTCATGTCAGGTAGTGCAAAGTGCCTGAGCTCTTTAGTGTTTCTGTTGGATCCTCTGCAGCAGAGTTAAGCTTTGTTAGCTGTGTCTCCATTTCTCACCATAGTGACTCATTTCCAGGCTCCTTCCTTACTTTTTTGGTACTTTTTACTCCCAAATCTTTCAGGGCTGGTAGCTAAACTCACAACTCTTTCCTCCAGAAAGAAGCCCTAGAGGTATTATGAAGATTGCAACCACTAGATGACTTTGCCTCCTCATGGAAGGTCCCAAGAGTGGCTGTCCAGCCTAGTGGACACCAACAAGACAACTAACCACTCCAGACTTGCTAAAAAAGCCAATTCCACTCTGTTGAAGTTCAGTTTCCCATGGGTTAATACTTGACCTCTTTGCCTTTGGGAACTGAGATCCAGGTCCCATTAATTGACAAGAAAGAATATGTTTGATGAGTCCATCCCAGCCAAGGGTGAGGATGTTTTGTCCCAACACCAAACCACTGCACAATACAGCATGATTGGCAGCTGCTTCCCTAAGAGCAGCCCATGGCTCTGGGAGGAAAGGTTGCAGCTGCTGATGCTGGAGAGCAGACAGCAGGGAGGACTTGCCCATAACATCCCTTTGAACCATGTAGAGAGAGCACTGGCTAGCCTTCCACATCCCTCTCCAATTCTTTGCCTCACACCTACAATTTGGGCAATAAATTGCTTTACTCCTGGTAGAGAAGCTGGTTCACACATAGGAGCAGTTGGGCATCCAGCATGTATTTATAGCTCCATCTGAATAAACTGATGACAGGAAGACTGCAGAGAGGAAAGGGAAGCTTGCACATTTCATTTCTAAATCTTTCCACTAGGGAATGTAAGGAAATGAGCCACAGCTGACAAACAACTCTGATGGAATCTCCAAAGTGAGTTGATTTGTGCCCTCTTTTCCAGGCAAGGGCTGTGCTGTAGCATTGCCACTGGGCTTGCTGAAACACCTGGCTGCTGATCAACATTCCTGGATGCTCCTGAATAACTGGGATAGGAGCACCTTAAAGCACCAATGCAACAAAGGGGTTCATCACATCATCAGATGGCAGATTGCATCGTTCAGGGTGGCATTTATAGCCATCAGGACTATAGAAGCCATGCTAACAGATGACATTGCCTGCTGAAAGAGGCCCTGAAAGGTCTTTCATACTGTTTCCTGCTCCTAATGACAGCTTTTACTGCCAGCTAGGACAGAATCCAAACACATGAAGTCATGATGGTTGGAGGTGTTGATTTGGATGTGGAATGCACAACCTAGCTTAGGCAGCATTTATTGACTGAGGTGAGCTTTTCAGTGCATATATGCTAGAGAAAACTGTGGGTGAAGGGACAGAAAGGATGAGCATGGCATAGGACATGACCTTGTTAGCAAACAAGTTGATGTACAGAAGTATTTTCTGTTCAAAATGTCTTTGGATGTCCCCACACATAGAATCCTGCCCTGAGGACCTCTTCAAATTGAGCCTAAAAGAGGAGATTCTGACTAACAGGATTCTTCAGGTCACAGAATCATTCAGGTTGGAAGAGACCTCTAAGATCATCAAATCCAAGTCTATTTTTGGAGTATAATGTATGTGGGTGTGTGTCTAATAAGTAATACAGAGTAATCCTCTTCTGCTAAGAGAAGCTTCAAGTGGTTGCAAGTAGTGCCTGAGGTGACTGGTTATAAGGTGCAAGGTGAAGCAATTATTAATTACATTTACTGCTTAAAATGAGGGCAATGCTATGTGCTAGGCTGCTTTGATTGCCACTGCTTGGGTGTAGGCCTTTGGGGAGAGAACTCAGAGTATTTCCCTGCAGTCAAAGCTTGAATTGAAACTCATCACCCGAGTGCCATTTTACCCTGGGATCAGATGTTCACAACTCCAAGGGGAGGGAAAGAAGGGAGATGATGGAAACAGAAAGGAAACAACATCCCCTCAATTCTTGCTGAGTAGCCACATTCATTGCTGAGGGGGAGGGATTTGTTCTGACAACACAAGGCTACTCATTTTTTGGCTGCATTAACAGCACTAGTAGTTGTGGATGGAGGAGGGAAAAAAGAGATTGGTTATGGATGTTCTCAGGATTATAGTTTACCAGCTGATCTAAAAGATGTGTGGGACAAAATGTTGGGTAGCATCCTTCTGGTGTGTTGCTTAAGCAACTGAATCTCTGGAGCAACTAAATCTCTGGAGCAAGATGCTTGAAATGTATAAAATGCTTTTATACAAAGGCATATTTATATCTTAAAATGAAAGCAGACTTCTGCTTGCCAGTGAAAGGATTCCTTCTTCACTCTCAAGGAGAGAGCATTCCACTAAGGGTCTTTAGCTGAGTGTAAACTTATTTTATCCCCTCCATTTGAAAAAATAGGAGTCTGAGATTATTTCTCTGTTGACAAGATGGATGTTTTCAAGGCAAACTTTGGGATCCACTTGGACAGCCCAGAGCTTCCAACTGTTGTTTATGCTAGGGGTTAGCAAATGCCAGTGCCATTCTTTCACAACAAAATGAGGAACAATAATAATAAAGAAGCTGCACAGAGTTAATGCTGTGGCATTCTCTTCCTAAGCACCATTTGCACCAGGCAGCTTTCCTTTGTGGTTTGTGGTGAGCTTGTAGAGGTTTTGTCAGCAAACCCAAATGTGGTGACAGCAAAACCTTCCCCAAAGCTCAAGGCTTTGATGCTCTAAGCACTGAATTTCCTTTTGTGGCCACGTGTGACGTGGGTTTTTTGGGATAGTAAATGCCTGGAATAAGGTTTCCTTAGGTTGGCTCCAAGGGCCTGGGCCTCTCTTTTTTTTTTTTTCATGGTTGTCTTTGGAGGAGTTTCAGTTCCATCTATTTGCTTAGAACTTGAGCACTTCTTAGAGAGAGCATTTAATGGCTCAGAGGTTGATCCAGAGATCTATTGCTCACTCACCACTTCAGACCACGAGTGCTGACAATATGCCTCTATATTCCCTTGGCTAGCCATCAGGGCATGGTTTTATCCAACAGAGCCATAGGAGAGAGGAGGCTGAGGCAGCAATGTGCTCTTGTGGCCAAGAGGCCAATNTACTGGGATACTGTGGAGTTAGCTTCAGGTGGCTTGATGGCCAACTGAAGAGCAATTTTGAGCTTCTCATTTTTGCTGCCCAATACCAGAAGACCCTCAAAGGGCTAGAAGGAATTAGAGCTGCTCTGCTCTTCCACTGGCACTCAGACCTTTTGCACCATGAGCCATGTGCACAGCAGAGGTTTTCCAACTTCATATTTCATCATTTCCTCCTATCTAAACTGGTGAAAGAAGAAAAATGTCCGTTGTGATAGTCTGAACTGATGCTGTTTAGGTGGTGGAAGGGAAGGCAGGGGAAAGGAACTGCATTTGTTATAGAAACTGGTTTATGTTCCTAGAGAAGAAAAAAAGCAGATGAGGTAGTGATTTAAAGAATCCTAGAATCATCAGGGTTGGAAGGGAGCTGGAAGCTCCTCTAGGTGCATGTGCAGGGACACCTGGCACTAGAGCAGCTTGCTCCCAGCCCCAGCCAGCCTGGCCTGCAACACTGCCAGGGCTGGGGCTGCCACCACCTCTCTGGGCAACCTGGCACAGTGGCTCAGCACCCTCCTGGCCAACAACTTCTGCCTAACACCCAACCTCAATCTCCCCTCCTCAAGCAGAAAAACTGAAAGAGAAACCACCAAATTGGCAAAAGCAAACCTCCCCCAAAACCCCTTCGCAAAGCCCAAGCCCTGAAGAATCATACCTTTGCTAAGGCACTCTTTTGGGGGCAAATCAGCCAAAAGTGGCTGCCTGTAATGAATGAAAATCCTCCCCAAAGCTTCAAGCTTGCTCTCCCAGTTGCCCTTGAAGGCATGTAAGCAGCAGCAGAAGTTAATACACTTTGCACATGTTGCAGAGCAACAGGTGGTAGAAAAAAAAGCCATGGCGGGCTCCTCGCATTCCTGACTTCTCCAACTGGTGGCCCCTGGTATTCTGGGATTTACACAACCTCCCCCCCAGGCTCTGACTGACAAGCTAATGGGTGTGCTGGGAAGCCCCTGAGCTATTGATTCCACTGTAACAGAACACCTCCCTGTCAATGAAAGGGCCATGAAATGCTTCAGCAAGGAAGCAAAGGGGAAGGCGTGAGGGGCTGGGGAGCAACTGGAAGAGATTTGCTGGTAGGTAGCTCAGCAGAAATGAAAAGGCTCTCAGGGGGCACCAGCTTTGAAAAGGCAGGTTATTAAAAGAGCCACAAAGCTGGAGTTTGGCTGAGGGGTGCAAAATAGTTATGGCTCAGTTAGGTGTGTCTAAAAGGAGGAGGGAGGAGAAGGCAGCTCTCTCCATTGCCTTCATCATCTACTTCATTGCTTCTCTTTGATGGCAGCAACAAGTATGGCAGCAGTTAATAATGTTAAAGAGTTGAGCTTTCCTTAGGCAGTAGAGCTTTAGCCTTAATTAAAATTGTATTTTAGGAGTGTGTGTGGGGGGAGAGGAAATATGAAAATGATATCCTGATCATCTTCTAAGCTGGAAAAATAGATGATAATATGAATATTTTATTAGACAAACTGTTATTAAACAGCTGCTGCCAAATCTTAGCTACTGATGAGGTTGGTTTGGTTGAAATGCAGGTCACTCTTTCTTAATAATCACTGAATCATTAAGGTTGGAAGAGAGCTCCAAGATCTTCCAGTCCAACCATGCCTAGCACTCCCATCCCACTAAGCCATGGCCCTAAGGAGAGCAGCTCAATGTCTCTTCAACCCCTGCAGGGATGGTGACTCCAGCACCTCCCTGGGCAGCCTGGGCCAAGCCTTAACAACCCTTTCAGGAAAGAAATTCCTCCTTCTATCTAATGGCCCAACAGCCTTCCACTCCTAGTGACTGACACTGACACACCACCTGCACACACAAAGGTCTTGACATCCTGTCCTAGAATCCTAATATCCCCAAAGCAGAACTGGATTCCTGCAGTGCTAGTCATGTGGATGGTCCCTATTTTGGGCTAAAAAGCATGGCCAGCACATCACCTGGGTACATCTCTCAGGTGCTGGGGCTGTATTTGGGTTAAGAGGCATGCTCTTTGCTTCAGGACAGTGTTGGAAGGTGAAGCAGCTTGGGCAGTGTAATTGGGGTGGGAGTCAGAGGGGAAAGCTGTCAGAGCTCAGCTCTCAGGCTGGGATTTGCATCTGCCTTTAATTCAGGAGCCTGAGTTTGCTGACCTTCAGGCAACGTGCACATCCTCTCTGTTTACTCAGCCTTTCCCTGAGTGAGCTGTCAGTTTTGCTTTTGGAAGGTTGTGTCCCTGCCTGCCTGGCTTGTTGAGGACAATGGGAAGCATGGAGGCACAGCAGCAAAGAGGTGACTGGCTGAGGCAGGCTGCTTCGTTTTGCACTGGCAATAAAATGGCTATTGCTGGCCATGGAGGGAAACTGGCCAACGTGTGGCCTTTTGGGGCATTTCCCATCAATGATTACCTGTTGAAGTTCAAGAATTTTACCTTAGCCAAGCAATAGAATGGGCTTTTCTGCACCATTCTTTTATTAAATATATTACAACATCATTAAGGTTGGAAGACAGCTCTAAGCTTATCAATCCTAAGCATCCCTAGCACTCCCATCCCACTAACCCATGGCCCTAAGGCGAGCATCCTAATGTTTCCTCAACCCCTGCAGGGATGGTGATTCCAGCACCTCCCTGGGCAGCCTTAACAATCCTTTCAGTGAAGAAATTCCTCCTTATATCTAATATTCTGTCTGCTGATGAGTGGCACATGCAGAAAAAAATGGGCTTTGCCTAAAGCTGACCCCTAGCTCTTTGCCTTAATTCTCTTCTTGTCCTTGGATGAAATTCCTCTGAGGTTGATGGACACTCACTGAAAACTTGGAGCTGTGTCAGCAACATTAATTAAGCTGAACCCAGAAGTATGCAGCCCAACACAGAGGAGTTCTGTTTTACATCTGTGCACTCTGGGCCAAACTCTCATGGACTTTCCACTCATCCAAAATGAACTGCTCCTGCCATGAAATGGATCTGAGCAAGAGACAGTTCAGCTGAATAGCAGGCCAACAGCTGTAGACCTAACTAATAAATTCCCTGAATACCATCTCCTCAATGTTTGGGATGTTCTCCTAACCCCTGATATTCCTACCAGGATATTTTTTTTACATTCATTCGTTTTGGTCTGATAGATGTTTAAATGTGAGAGACTGAAGTGGTTATCTGAAGCAGAGAATGTCTCCATTTGGAATGTGAGAATATCATAACCTTTTACAGCATTTCTGGTTTGTGCTGGGAATGTTACCTCATGGAAAAAGCAATTCTGATTGCTTTTAGAATCATAGAACAGTTAGAGCTGGAAGAGACCTTGGAGATCATTGAGTCCAGCCTTAGTTCACCAGTTTAACAAGTTGAGTCTTGTTTTTCCTTGAAGAGTCTGTAAATCAGATTTATTTTTCCCTGATGATCAAGAAATTTAGATATAAGGAGGAATTTCTTCACTGAAAGGATTGTTAAGGTTGCCCAGGGAGGTGCTGGAGTCACCATCCCTGCAGGGGTTGAAGAGACATTGAGCTGCTCTCCTTAGGGCCATGGCTTAGTGGCATGGGAGTGCTAGGGATGCTTGGACTGGATGAGCTTAGAGATCTCTTCTAACCTTCATGATTCAGTGATTCTGAAGCTTTAAGTCTTTTTCCAACCTCTAAACTCTGTGCTTGTGTAGACTCTCAAACTGGACGAGACACATCTCTCAGGTCTAGCTCATACCAGTAAGTGATGTGGAATATTATTAGTGTAAAAGCAACATTAGTTGGTTAAAATGAAAAGAGAAAGTAAACCCCTCAGCAATGTGATTCAAGTGGGGGTTGAATCCTCTTCAATCCAAAGGCTTTTAAGCTTGCAGCAGGCTTTTGCTTTGTGGAGCAGTCAGCGCTGGCATGGCTTGGAAGGGCTGTTAATGCAACACATGCCTATCATTTGCTGTTGACAGGTATTCATAAAAAAGCTAATCTGAGGAAATTATGAATAAAACCTCCCCATTATGCAGTCTGCTTTATGTTTTGGCATGTGGCAAGCATTGGTTTTCCTACAAAGGAAGCCATCATGTCTAAACTTTACTGCCATTGTTCCTGCTGGAAGGGCAATTCTAGGTCTGATCCTTTAATTGCTGCAGTGCTCCAAGAGCTTTGCTTTGTGTTATCATGGGTGGTGCTTTAAATCTTGCTTTTAGAGAGGCAAGAAGCCTCAGCAGCACTTACACACTCCAGGTCAGCAAGATGAAAACTCAATTGTGTTATATTGCTTTGCTCTCTAGTTCTGCTCTTCTTTGTCTCCAGTGTTGGTTTCTCTGGCATCTTTGGAGCAGTCTCATTCCATCAAACCTGAAATCTTTTTGTTCTTCCCTTTTCCATCTTCCTTCTCAGTAAGGAATGGAGCCAAGAAGAACCTTACAGAATCATTAAGGTTGGAAGAGACCTCTAAGCTCATCCAGTTCAACCATGCCACTAAGCCATGGCCCTAAGGAGAGCAGCTCAATGTTTCTTCAACCCCTGCAGGGATGGTGACTCCAGCACCTCCCTGGGCCAAGACTGTTCCTCAAGTCAAATTAGATTAAGCTTTGGCTTTCTCTTCTTTTCTGTGAGCTTCTCCTGTGGTGTTGGTGATGATAAACCACAGTGTGCAATCACATCTTCTCCTGGGTTTATCTGCTGGCAATGCACTGGATTTCCCTGCCCCCTCCAGGCATGTTAAACCTTATTTTTACTAGTTTCATCCCATACAGCAGAAAATATATGTTGTCTTTAAGACACACCAGAAAGTTCACTAAAACTTGTATTTTGGGGGGGGGTGATAAATTCTTTCTTGTTTGATTCTCTCTTTCATAGGAATTTGTGTGTGTGTGTGTGATAAAATCTGACAATACTGATCCATTCTTGTCCTTGCCTGAAGTATTATCCTGCCAAACTCTTTAAAAATAGCTAAAATATGGCAAGTTAAAAAAAAAAAAAGACACAAAGGACAATCAATAGTTGAGAGGGAGAAGAGGGGGTAAAGCAATTCTATAGATCTTCGAGCTGGAATGTGAGGGCTAAGAAAAGTCTTGGGCTAAATTCAAGCCAGATTTGGCCTGCAGCTCTAAAGCTGGCAATTGCAGAAGAGCAGACCTCTACCCTGTGCTAAAGAGGTAGAGAAGAATGCCTCTTTGAATTAGTCTCCAAATGTTGCTGTGATGCAGATGAATTGCTCCTAGATGCTGAGCACCAACATAATAGCAGATTGTGAAGCCACACAGCCATTAAAGGATAGAGTGATTAATCAAATTAAGTCCAAACACCAAGCAAGTACAAATTAGGATCAGATGACATGGCTCACTGGGAGCAGAGGGGAAAGGACTGGAGGGAACCCTGCTATTTGAAAAGAAAACCATCTTTCCTAAAAATAAAAGAGAAGGTGAGGGAATATCCTAGTACCTAGTGATTGGCAGCTGGAATGTGCTGTCTGGACACTGTTTGTCTTTCAATTCACATGATGGTCCTAAGAGGGCTGCAAGAAGCCCTTTCAGGAGCTCAGCTTAAACTCTGAATAGAGTTTGGGTTTGGAGCTGTGGAAAATATTTAGCTGGAAAGACAGAAGTACTTGAAACTTAAGGAGTTTATGGCTTCAAGTTGACAGTTGTGTGTGTCTGTTCCCTGCTACCAACTTCAGGGCTCCAAATTCTTCCAGTTATGGTTAAAATGAGTGAGTAGCTTCTGGAGAACAGGGATACTTAGAGTACCTAAAGGTAATGTGATGACCTTCAGCAGTGTGGTTGGGTTTGGATTCTGCATTAGGATGTGCACCCTTGCAGTAAATTTATTTTCTTTATGGATCATCAGAAGCAGAGCTAGGATGGAAGAGCAGCCTTCTGCACAGCAGGAAAAGAAGCCTTTCCCCTCTCTCTTTTGAAGCTGCTCTCTCTGCTCAGGCCTTTGTTATAGAATCCTAGAATCCTAGACTGGTTTGGGTTGGAAGGGAGCTCTGGAGCTCATCTAGTCCAACCCCCCTGCAGTGGCCAGGGACATCCCCAACTAGAGCAGCTTGCCCAGAGCCCTGGCAAGCCTCACCTGCAATGCCTCCAGGGATGGGAACTCAACCACCTCCCTGGGCAACCTGGGCCAGTGTTCCACCACCCTCGTGGGGAGGAACTTCTTTCTAATGTCCACTTTAAATCTACTCTTCTCCAATTTCAAACCATTGCCCCTTGTCCTTTCCCTGCAGGCCTTTGCAAACAGGCCCTCTGCAGCCTGCTTGCAAGTTCCCTTTAGGTCCTGGAAGGTCACTAGTAGTTCCCCTGAAGCCTTCTCTTCTCCAGGCTGAACAATGCCAGCTCCCTCAGCCTGTCCTCAGAGCAGAATTGTTCCAGCCCCCTTGAAAACGATGCTAAATTTGGGTTACAGATAGGTTTGCCTGTTTGGGGAGGGCTGGTTCCATGTGGAACATGACTGGGAGGTGGTTTGGTGACTTAGCTGTCAAGGTTCAAGTGTGTTTGCTTCACTAATGGTTCCTGAGTGTGAAAGTTTGCCTCCTGAGCCTCTGGTTTCCTCATCCCCCTGACCCTGTCAGGCAGGGTGCTAATGTACTGCTGCTGCACAAGGGAATGTCATCCCAGGGGATTAGAGCCACAAAGGCAAGGCAAAGCCAAGCTCAGGTGGATTGCTTGAAGAGGGCAGGTTTGTGTGAGCTCCAGGGTTAATCTAGGCTGCTCTCTGCCATTCTGTGCTTGTCATGGGTGACAGCACCTGGAGAAAGAATAAACACAAGTGGGAGCAACTCAGTTCCTCAGCAAGAAATGCAGAGAGGTGCCCAGGATTTTGTTAGTAGTCTACTTGTTAGATGGAGGAGAGACCTCCAGAGAGGAGAGGTCTGGAGGGGAATTTGTGGATGATGAGTTCAGTAGAATGAGTGGAGTCACTCAGGAATGGCAAACCATCTCCTTCCTTGAGCATGGCTTTTGGGGTGCTCTCCACTTTAAAGGGGATCTCAAGGGTGTATGGAGCAGGAGGAACAGAAACAAAGGAAAAGGATGGCATTGCAGGGAGCTTCTGCTTGAAATCACAGAATCAGACAACATTCATGGCTCAGATCACTGAGTACAAATGAAAAAAACAAACAAAAAAAAAAACACAACAAAAACCAAACCCAAACCAAACAAACCCTACAAAGCACCCAAGCCCTGCCCTCACTAGAGCATGTCCTGGAGCACCACATCT